>JAMPIV010019557.1:0-114514 GCA_024509875.1 Oreohelix idahoensis
ACTTTCCTCCGACACCCGCTGTTCAGCTGGGAGCAATTAATAGGCTTTATCTCCCTGGTTTGCCACTGAACTACTCAAATAGACTACAGCCATAAATCCAACAATTCTCATTCAAAATTTTCATTAAAAGATACTGAAAAGTTCAAGCTTACCACTAAATTTCATGGAAATAAACACAGATAACTTATTAACAATGAATTCGGCAAAAAGGGAGGAAGGAAGGGAAAAATATAATATTTGGATTATATTTAATAATTTACAAACTGGCACAAATTCCCGTTCTGCTGTTATTCCAGGCTTTTATTGAGCCAAATAAGCTGGCTTCAACGCACTGATGCTTTATCAAGCTTATTTAAACAAGTGGTTTCGAACTAACGCTCCCAAGTGTGTATATCAGCGAGTCTGGCCAATGAGCCCCGTTTCGACAAGTGTTTGAAAAAAGGTTACCTTTTCCCGTCTCCCCCAACAACGAAAGATAGTATTTATAGCCCGACCAATCGTGGTTAGGCTTTCATTTGTTGCGCTCCAATCAATTTGAAGTTTACATGGTAGGCTATTTCTGTAGCGTAAATTTTTTTCAAACACGTTATAAAAAAATCTTATGAGCAGAAATGATTCCATGCTGTCAGGCATCCTCACTATTTTATTTTGGGTATAATTTATTAATTCCTGGACTATTTGCGTAACGTTTTACATATTCTTTGTCAGCAAACCCTAAGGAACCCAAATATCCAAATTTAAAGGAGCTACGTGGCTGCGTTCAAAATATGCAATTTCTTCTACCTCCTGTTTCGAAGATGTGCTGTCTGGGTACTGTTATGTTTTCAACCGTAAACCCATCTATTGTTATCTTTCCTAATAAGCGTTTTTTATGATTTATAAACCTAACTCTGGGAAAGGGTAGTGTATTTTATCACTGTCCGTCTGAAAAAAAATTAGTGCATGTAGACTTACACGCGTGATGGCAGCATTTGTGTATCGCGCGACGCGTGTTGCATGCGTTCCTGATTTTCAGCCCTCCCCTCTCTCTTTATCCTTTTGTACTTGAGTCCATCTGTTCGTTCGTTTTGGTAACGTAATATAATTAATGTTAGGATTAATTTAGGTCATTACGCAGGGCCTCTCAATGTTTTTCTTAGAAATGCAGCACACGTTTCATTGAAGAAAGCGGGTAATAATACAGTAAGCTTTTACTATCAACGTGAAAGCGTTACAATTTGCAGACGAAGCAGAGAACAAAGGGGGATTTCGAGTACATTCTTTGTGACAGCACTGTTATTTTTCCATTGCTCTTTTCTTTATTAATTTTATTTGTTAGGCTTCATATTTACCTAATAATTTATATATGTGGATTAGAATATTTCATGACAATGAGACAATGGCATAACCTAGCCAGTCTTGAATGTCTTTAGCAGTCTTCTACTGACACAATGTCCGTCGACATATTTCTGCAAAGTTTATTTAATAAGTACTCACTCACGTACATAAGCATACACATATATTAACTCGCTGTAAAAACATTAGTATCGGCCCAACACAACTTGTGGGTGAACTAAAAGTAGATCAAACCCATTTCTGGAGCTGAACACAGATGCGTCCTTTCACACTGAGGACTACACACAAAAGGCCTAGAATAATCCTTGGCGTCTACCATTCTAAGACCGGTTTTGACTTCTGCTCAAATGTACCAAACGTCAATGACGTACTTCCGGGTAACCACTGGATACCGGATATAAACAAACATGGTATCAACAATCGAATACCAATATGATAAAGACCAAATATGTTATGAGTTTAATCATAACAGACAACCATTACTTTTACTTTTATAGTTTTCAGGAAGATTATTTTTGCACATTCACACACTGTGTTACTCGTATGTTTCAGCCGACCAAGAAACCGCATTTATCTGAAGTACAAAATTAGTTTAGAATTTTAGAGCGCTACATTGCTACAATGCGGTAGCATAGTGGTTAGTGCACTGGCTTCCTAACTCAGTGGTCTATGGTTCGATCCCCAGATGAGGTGGGATTTCTTTTAGGCCGCGAACCGCTCCTGGGTCGACCCAGCCCAAACTGGGTATCAGAGCAACTTCTGGGAAGGTTAAGGCGGCCGGCGTGATGTTGACCACGTCACTCCTAGTGTGCCGATGGTCAAGAAACTATGGGCCTAACAGAATATTCCCAATATGCCTGTGGTAAAGTGGGATGATATAAATATTTATAGGGACTTAGTGTACTGGCTGAGATCAGCTGTGAAGGTATCTGTATCTAATAAGTGTGGTGTATTACAGATGACCTTACTTTGCTACCACATTTAGACCTCAGTCAGAATTATTCTGGAATATTGTGATGACTACGTTGAATGTCTAGGGTTATGATAGTGATGAAGTGTATGTTCACAACAACCAACAGACAGATAAACAATTTAATTTAATCCACAATACTTTACAACACTGTGACACTCACATACATAAAACACTCTATAAGACTATCTTAATAAGTCAAGTGTTAACTTTTAAAATATGTATTAATTCCTTTCAATAATAGATATCCTGATTCCACTACAAAGTGAACCAGGAATCACAATCAAATGTAATCACAAGTTGTATGTACACAATTTATAGATAGGATCTTTGTATTGACATATATTATTATTATTACAATATGTGTGTTAGTTGTGATGTAGTACTATGAGGTAATACTGGCTTTTCAAGCTAGGTTGTTGTGTGTCATCATGACTTCATGTGTTTGTTTCTGGTAGAAATAGTATTGGAAAGGTTCACAGATTCTTTTATTTGAAACAAAAAATTGTCCTTCTTGTTTTAATGTACAGTCAATTTTAGAGGGGGTTATACACAAGATTGAGCTGCTCTGGCCAACGAAATCTTAACTTCTGTGTGGGCGGCAGGAAACAGTCTCCTCTGCTCGCTTGCTTCACCGTATTCTTGAGAAACAACACTGGTCGATATCTTGACCAAGGAGTATGCTACCAGCCTCTGGATTCAGCACAACTCAGACCAGGGCTGCTTTAATACTTTAGTACCACGGTCCCTGAAACAAGAAGGTTGTACCTCCTACTTCAGAACTAATTTATAATCTATTTCCACACTGAAGCACAATACATAACAAACACAGAGTTCAGCGTGGTAGGCCAACTGCTAGCTTCTCATGTAACAATATACACCAGTATTCTTCTCCCTAATGGTTACCACGCCTCTGCAATTCCAGCATTATTTCCTTCTATTCAATGAGATAGGTGTCATAGTACTATTTGTCAATCCCATATATGCCTAGGCATTTATAGTCCTCTCTGAGAAACTTTTACATGGTGGAGCAATATCTAGGCTTTTCCTTCTGTTTGCTACTGAACCACACACATACAGACGCAATTTATTATGTCATATTCAATTTTCATATAATATATATACATATATATGTAGGAAATGTGTCTAGCTTACCACAATTCAAAGAAATATTAAACAAGTACGTTGACTGGCGATGAGTTATGGCACAATTCCGATCTGCCTCTGTCCCAGGCTTTTATTAGAAAAATATGAGCTGGTTCTCAACGCACTTGCTTCTACAAAGTGTATTTTTTTAAAATGGCACTGAACAGACGCTCCTAATATCAAATGGTCTAGCCAATGAGACCATGTTTACAAAAGCTTTTGAAAAAAAAGTACCCTTCCTACCGTTTCCATTAACAACTAAAAATAGTATTAGCAGTCGACTAATCATGTTTAGGCTTACATATTATTCTAGCCAATCAAATCGGATTTAACGTGGTGGCCTCATTTCCTCTCAAGCAATGTCCAAACACGCCATTATGAGCAAATATGATCCTGTGTTGTCAGACAACACCACTATAGTATTTTGGCTATAATTTGTTAATTATTAAACTAATTGCTTAACACCTAACATATTCTTTGTCAGCAAGTCCTAAGGCACCCAAATATATAAGTTTAAGGGAGCTAAGTGGCTGCGTTCAAAATATGTATTTTCTCCTACCACCCGTTCACTCCTATACGATGGGGTGTCTTCTGTACTGTCAGGATTTCAGACGAAAAACAGTATTGGGTCATGTTTCCTATTAAGAATTAACCATGTTTTTTAAAACCTTACCTCGTATTGGTAGTGTTTTTTGTCACTGTTTATTTGAAAAAAAATCAAGCCTGCATGCCTTGCGCGTGGGATGGCGTGTTAGTATTGCATGCGTTCCTCCGTACATCTCTCTCTCTCTCTCTCCTAAGCCCGTCTGTCTTTTCGTTTACGTAGTGCATAAAATGGCATTAATGGAATATTAAATCAGGTCATTACGCAGTCTGTCTATCTCAAGGTCGTACAAGAAATATAGTACTAGTTTTATTTTTAGAACGCGTGTATTTGTTGCAGTAGGCTTTACTATCAACGTGAAAGCGTTACAATTATGCAGACGGAGCATAAAAAGGGATTTTCTTGTTTAACTAGCATGTCGTTCTATAACACAGGCATACGCTATTGTGACCGCACTGTTCTTTACCAGTAAATTAATATTAGACAAACATAAAGGTATGTTTTCAGGCACTCGTAAGAAACAAAGAAGTAGAACACTTGGACAACAGAAAAACAACAGACGTGAGTGGCTTACCCAGGGCTCGAACCCCGCACCTTCCGCACGACAACTCCGCCTAGATATCAAGCGAATCACACTGACCCCACGGCCAGCTAGGCATCCCCAAAAAAAGATGCTTTACTGGCTATTTATCAGTAAGAAACACAAGATAACACCGGAAGTATACAGTGGGCAACTCAGCCCCTTAATGACGCAATCACTTCTGTTGTTCCACTATAAACAGTATGTGTCAGTCCAAACAAGACAAAGACCTTGATACTGGGTCCAGTAAATAGTAGAAGACTAAAGGACAATAGTATAGAACAGTGGGTAGGTTTCTGGTATTGTATGAACATAAATAACACATAAGGAAGGGAAACCCGAGGCCTGTAAACAGTAAATTAATATTAGACAAACATAAAGGTATGTTTTCAGGCACTCGTAAGAAACAAAGAAGTAGAACACTTGGACAACAGAAAAACAACAGACGTGAGTGGCTTACCCAGGGCTCGAACCCCGCACCTTCCGCACGACAACTCCGCCTAGCTATCAAGCGAATCACACTGACCCCACGGCCAGCTAGGCACCCCCAAAAAAAGATGCTTTACTGGCTATTTATCAGTAAGAAACACAAGATAACACCGGAAGTATACAGTGGGCAACTCAGCCCCTTAATGACGCAATCACTTCTGTTGTTCCACTATAAACAGTATGTGTCAGTCCAAACAAGACAAAGACCTTGATACTGGGTCCAGTAAATAGTAGAAGACTAAAGGACAATAGTATAGAACAGTGGGTAGGTTTCTGGTATTGTATGAACATAAATAACACATAAGGAAGGGAAACCCGAGGCCTGTAAACAGTAAATTAATATTAGACAAACATAAAGGTATGTTTTCAGGCACTCGTAAGAAACAAAGAAGTAGAACACTTGGACAACAGAAAAACAACAGACGTGAGTGGCTTACCCAGGGCTCGAACCCCGCACCTTCCGCACGACAACTCCGCCTAGCTATCAAGCGAATCACACTGACCCCACGGCCAGCTAGGCATCCCCAAAAAAAGATGCTTTACTGGCTATTTATCAGTAAGAAACACAAGATAACACCGGAAGTATACAGTGGGCAACTCAGCCCCTTAATGACGCAATATCACTTCTGTTGTTCCACTATAAACAGTATGTGTCAGTCCAAACAAGACAAAGACCTTGATACTGGGTCCAGTAAATAGTAGAAGACTAAAGGACAATAGTATAGAACAGTGGGTAGGTTTCTGGTATTGTATGAACATAAATAACACATAAGGAAGGGAAACCCGAGGCCTGTAAACAGTAAATTAATATTAGACAAACATGTTAACTCATACTGGCTACTAGTTGTTAAACTCTGTAGTTGTTCAATCACGCTTTATTTGTTAAATGACGTGAATGTCCACCAGTTGATAAATGTAGATGTTGGGACTGGTGTAGTAAAGTGTAACGATTGTCAACTCATTAAACCCAACACAGTTTTGGTCATACAGGTCATCTTGTCCTGGAACGTGATGAGGCTCCGACAAGAATGTGAGTGTAGACAATGAGTGTGTATATGAATGTCAGAACGCGAATGGTAGAATGATTCGATAGAGTTGACAAGTTGGTAGTACATCACTCATACTCACACTGTTCGAATTCAAGAAGTACTGGAACTACGGTGGTCTTTTTATAACATTTAATGAGACGCACACTTGGACAGTACGTGTATGGTTACAGGAACAAATGTCGACATAGACAGCATAATGTTGATCACAGGAATATCATCTTAAGTTAGCATTCATGCTTGGCAAATATCATAATGGAGCATTCGTAAATAAGCATTCAGAGTTCCATCATGTAAATCATCTGGCTTTACTGACTGGGCACGTCAGTCCATAACCAATATATAGGAAGGCTCCTAGACCTAACCTCGTCTAGCGAATATCCCTTCACGTAAAGTTCAATATATATATTTTCCATAAAGATATAGGAATCCCAGACATGGGTTCTCACATGTAGCAGTGATCTCTTGGTTCATCGAGCGATAGTACAGGCATCCCTTTTTCTCACTCGATAAATACAAAGTATATGGATTTCAACATGGCTGTGCTTCTCTCGTGAGCTTCACTCACTATTGGATACAGACCAAAATTGGTCATTCGTTAAATGTCCTCATTTCTTCATAGCTTCTATCATAGAGGTAATTGAATAATATCATATAATCTAGTGCTGATACATAGGAATGTCATCTTCCTTTGAATAAATATTCTTTTCAAAAGTACCACTGTGCATCTGCTTATCGACAACGATGGCGAAGCCCAAGTTCATAATAAATTGTGGTTTTACCTTTCTATGCGAAATATAACTTTGCCATTCCTTGGCAAAAGAGAATAAACACTGGGGTAAAGTACATACAACATGTCTAAATGACTATCACTTTTCCCCATTTACTTATAGATCACTTTTTCGGCAAAAAAAGCCGGCTACAACAAAATTCGACATCCCGACAGGATGACAGCCATGAATCACACCCCTTGCTAGCGATACTTCCGCTGCATAGCCTTTGACCTTTTCCAGCGACAACCAACATAGTTCGACTTAGAAATGTAAAGATATCCATATATAAGACAGACTCGTCCTACTCATACAAACACTACGTATAAATTCAGGCCATAGATATACTGAAGCAAGAACAATCTATTCCTACCCAGCCAAAGAATAAATCGCAGTAGGCCTAAATTCGTCCGCGGAGTCCGATCGAAGATGACGGAACTCCTTTCAAGGGAAGTAACTCAAAAATGACTTCTCCTTAAGCACTTAAAAAGGAAATACTTTGTTTACAAAATATTTGCGAACATAATAAGTATATAAATGTATTATATTGCAAGATAGTAAAAATTGCACTTTACAGTCTTTTTTTTTTTTTAAATACATCTAGGAGCAACGTAGAATAGGCTCACAACGCAAGAATACTGCGCAGATGAAAATATCAGGAATACTATAATTCCTATTATGACCGGTGAGAATATATCTCAAAATCTGAGAGAAATTGTTTCTCTACGAATAAATGTTTCCAGGAAGGTGTGATGTACGTATAATACAATTCTGGTAATTATACAATGCATACCAAAAATTCACACTATAATCTTAAATTTATGATTTATGAAGAAACAATCATCAAAGAACAGCGGTGAATAAACATCAATAAACCGCTAAGTAGAGATAGCATCATTCTATTATTAAATTACAAATGTGTATCTTAGTAAAGAAACAAAAAAATAACTGTTGTAAGTTATACATATTAAAAAAAAAAACCAATATTTAACAGTTAAGTGGCATCATGTGGGCATCTGGACAGAATGTCCGCCATCACATTTTCTGAACCACGGATAGCTCGTACCGAGAAATGAAAAGGTTGAAGAGCGATTGCGTATCGAGTTGATCTCGAGCTCTTCAAGTTCTTACTTTGGATAGCCGTAAGAGCTTTTTGGTCAGTTTCCACCACGAAATGCGCGCCCAGAAGGAATCTTTGGAGTTTGAGAATTGACCAAACCATTGCCAATAATTCACGGTCTAAAACCGAGTAATTCCTTTCTGCAGCATTAAGTTTTCTGGATATATACATTACAGGATGCAGAGTTCCAGAGTACTCTTGCATTAGTGCCGCTCCAATCCCAGTGGATGAAGCGTCACTACGAAGAACGAATGTCTTATCTGTTGTAGGTAACACTAAAATAGGTGGTGATGAAAACATAGTTTTGATCTTCTCTAGTGAAGATTTGCATTCATGAGACCAGTGAACCATGTTAGGCGACCCTTTCTTTAATAGTGTAGAGAGAGGTGCCATGATAGAGGACAGATTCGGAATGAAACGTCCATAAAATTGTATGAGACCTAAAAGACTTCGCACTTGCTTTTTAGTCCTAGGGATAGAGATGTTAAGTATCTTAGTGATATTATGGTCTTCTGTCTTCAAGAAACCGTGACCTACTCGATGGCCTAAGAAAGCAATTTCGCTAAAGCCAATACAAGCTTTGGATGGTTTTGCTGTCAGGTTATACTCACGCAGAGTTGATAATAATTCAACTAACCCTGAATAGTGATCTTCCCAAGTATCGCTGAAAAGACAGATGTCGTCTAGATAAGCAATGACATCTGACCGATACGATAGGATTCGACGCATCATGCGTACAAATGTAGCTGGTGCGTTCATAAGGCCGAAAGGCATAAAATTCCATTGGAAAAGGCCTCTGGGAGTAGAGAAAGCGGTAAGGTTTGGCGCGTTCGGATAATGGAACTTGCCAATATCCTTTAGACAAATCAAGTTTAGTGAAAAAAATGCGATTTAGAAAGACGAGTAAGTAGTTCTTCCAGTAAAGGCATAGGTTCAGCATCGAACTTCGTAACTTGATTCAACTTGCGATAGTCAACGCAAAGACGTATGTTATTGTCTTTTTTTCGAACAATAACCATCGGCGAAGAATATGCAGAAGTGGATGGTTCGATTATTTGTAAATCTATCATTTCATCCAACTCCTTTTCAACCTGTGTTTGGAAATGTATAGGGATAGGATAAGGTCTAACCCTAATTGGAGTATGTTCAGTTAGAACAATGTCATGCTCAATGACATGAGTTTGCCCAGGGATGTCAGTGAGGACATCCTGAAATGTTTGTAACATAGACGAAACTTGTCGCCGTTCTCCTAGAGACAAATCAGGAGAAACAGTAACGTCTTTCCATGATTCACTAGAATGAAGTGGGATCATAGGAAGCGGAAGATTAACATCCGAAAAACTTGTTTCCTCATCCTGTATTACAGACAGTGATGAGTAATGACCATGTTTGACATGAGAATCGTCCGTTGCCTGGAAAATAGGCTGTAGATAGTCAGGACGTTCATGGAACTCCGTAAGCATATTGATGTGGAAGGTTTTATGCTTCCCGTTAATATCGACGATGTAGTCAACATCTGAAATTTTCGATATTATATCGTACGGACCTTTCCAACTAATAAGGAGTCTATTTTCACGACAAGGTAGCAAAACAAATGCTTTGTCACCAGGACAAAGTTGTCGTAAAGTTCTCTTCTTATTAGCAAATTGTCTTGCCTTCTGCTTAGCAAATTCAGAAGAGGACGTTGCCAATTTGCATGCTTCTATAATCTTCTGTCTCAGCGCGATGACATACTCGTAAGAAGATTTTGTGTCATCGTCAATATTGTCAGCTGTTATAAGATCATGCAGCAAAGACATTGGGCCGCGCGGTCGCGCGCCAAAGACAAGTTCAAAGGGAGAAAACCCTGTATGTTCATTGGGGACCTCTCTGTACGCGAAGAGGGCCGCGGGTAAAACCCTATCCCAATCTTGAGGATGATCCTCAGTTATCTTCCCTAATAAGTTCTTAAGTGTTCTATTTAGTCGCTCGACCATCCCATTGGACATAGGATGATAGATGCTACTCAAAGATCTCTCTATCTGTAGAGTAGACATTACTTGAGACATGGTATCCGATATCAGTTGGGTGCCATGATCTGATAATATTTCTCGGGGAATCCCAGCCGAGAAAATATAAGCCAAAGAGCATCTGCAATGTCAGCGGTAGTAATGCTCTTTAGAGGGATAGCCTCTGGCCAACGTGTGCACATGTCTACACACGTTAAGATAAACTGATGTCCTCTAGCAGATTTGATCTTGAATGGACCAATGATGTCTATCGCCATTTTCTGGAATGGACGAATAGGAATATCTGCAGCCTGAATAGGCGCAGCATGACGAGGACCTTTGGATTTGACTTCTTGACATACTTTACAGGATCGACAATAGATCCGTATGTCCTTGTTCACAAAAGGCCAAAAGAAAGCCGCAAGAACTCTTGACTTTGTACGGGAAAAACCCATGTGACCAGCACACTGAGAGTCGTGTGCATGTTGTAAGATCTTAACTCTCAAATTCTTGGGTACAAGAATCTGAGAATGACTTGACTTAGTGGAGTCTTGCACCATACGTACAAGTACGCCATTCTTCATTGTAATCCAAGATTTACAATTTGAATCTTTATTCGGATCACCTTTCGTTACAAGAGTGAAGAATTTCTTAAGAGTCGGATCTTCTTCTTGTTGTTTTATAAACGAGTCACGAGAAATTACCAAGGGATCATCTTGGTTATGCACTTCATTATCTTCAACAGATGAAGTTTCAGGCATATTGAGAGCTTGAGCTCTAGTGACTACCGCATTAGCAGATTGCATATTTTGATTTTCCCAAACGGAAATTTGCTCCGGAGTGCATTCTTTGACTCCGTGAATGCGACCGATGATAAGATCAGCGATCGGATTCGGCAAAAGACATGCGTGTACATCTCCTGTGAAGAAAGGAGTAGCAATCCTAATGATAGCGGTAGAGTATTTCTCTATGGTGCCGCCAAATGTTACGCATTTGACTACTTTGCCTGTAGAATGAGAAGGATCTATGAGTGACTGCCTAACCCCAATAGTTGTGCATCCAGAATCAAAAAGTACTGAGACTGGATTGTCATTTACTAAACCTTTGTGTAAGACAAGAGAACCTCTCCCATCATGCGCGATTGACGCAGGAAGAGCGGGAAGAGGATGGCCACAGCTTAAAGTAGACACTGTGGTTGGCTCAAATAATGTTTTGCATTGGGGGCACTGAGATGCTCTCCCAAAATCAAAAGCGGCACATGCCATATTATTAGAGTCATCATTATCTTTATTTTGTTTATAGGCTTCGTGGGACTCTTGCTGTGCAGAGTTCGCCTGGTAATGAGCTTTATGTTTTTTGAATTGTGCTCTACCTCTGTTATTATTGCCTCTGTACTTATCATTGTTTCCACTATTATAACCCCTACTCGGGTTTGAATCATAGCTCCTTTGGTTACTATCATCATATTCATTATAATGAGTATCTCGGTAATTATGATCTTGTTGTCTCCATGAAGGAAAACTTGGATAGTTTCTAGAATGACTTCCTTTGCGAAAGTTCCTGTAATTATGACCACCCCTGAATCGAGGGCTGTCAGCTCTTCTCCAGGTATTCGAAGAAGAACCCTGAAATGATTGGTTACCTTGGTTCTGATAACTGTAATAGTTACCTTTTTTATTAAACCTATTTTGAGGTCCTTGGAATTTGTGAGAGTGATTAGGGTTGTATGGTGTTGCAGAAGCAACTGGCATACCTTCTTTAACCTTACTGTTGCTAATAGCTACGTCCGGATGTGCAGTGACGTATTGGGTACAATACTGTTCCATTTCTTTTAGAGACTTAGGTTTACGCTCATGTAAGAATTCGAGGAAAGGTTTATTTATACTTGACATAATCTTGTCTCTGAGTATCAAGTCCATAAGGGCTTCATAAGTCTTTTCTGTTTTGGATAGCTCAATCCAACGATCAAATGTAAGACGTGTCCTTGCAATGAATTCTGAGAATTCTACACCTGCCTCAGGCACCATTGTCTTAAACAACTTCCGATAACCCTCTTCAGACAACTGATACTTCTTTAATAAGGCTGCCCTAATAACATCATAGTTATCTTTGTCAGCCTCTTCAACCAAACTTAAACTAGTCAGAGAATCACCTTTCAGATTTTCTGATAACTGGTTAGCATATTGTGATTTGTCCACATTATGGGCTCGACACGAGCGTTCAAATCTATTTAGCCAGAATGTTATGTCATCACTGGAAGGGTTGAACGCTGGTACCTTGACCTTGTAAGTAAAGGGTTTACCATTACCACCAGATGCTTGATTAACATTACTTATGTTTGTTAACTTTAACTTTTCTAACTCAAATGCTAAAAGTTCTTTTTGGTGTTCATGTTCTCTTATTGCTTTTTTTTCTTGAGCTTCTTGAGCTCTCAGCTTCTCTTTGTTTTTCTCTTCTGCAGCAGCTTGTAATTTTTTCTCTTCAGCAGCAGCTTCTTCTTTTCTTTTCTCTTTTTCCATTTCCATCTGGAATCTTTTTTCATCAGTCTGTATCTGCAATTTCTTTTGTTCATCCTCTCTTTGTAATTTTTTTTTCCTCAGCTTCTAATCTTTTCTCCTCAATCAATGCTTTTCTTTCTTCAGCAGCTAATGCTTTGTCATATTGAGCAACTGCCCATTCTTCTAATTGCTGACCAGTCTTATCAAGAGCCCTGCCTTGTGTGATAAAATAATCTAATGTAGACATGTTGTCTAATAAGATCAGTAATTTGCAAAAGTAAATAAATTCACTTTCTTAGTCTTAATCAAAGACCTTGTATGATAACTTTTTAACCTGTGGAAAATAGTACTTAACTATCCCAATCACTGTGGGAAACAAGCCTTACAAAGGTCTTGTATAAATCCTTATATAATAACAGCTATAAGTTGCTGGTTCACTCTATAATATAAGTGCAGTGCACCAGAAATAGTGTTTTATATCATCAACTGTGTACCTTTAGTAATAGCAATTAACTATCAGTTGATTCTTGTACATCAATTTATATGATCAACTATATTTTAAATAGTGTATGTCGATCAGGCACAAAACAAAACAGTTATACAGAAGAACATGAAAACATTTGCGGAAATGAAATAAATCAAATGGAAAAAACAATAAAAGATAAACCGCAAGAGGATAACAAATACAAATAACGCCACAGTATATAAATATAAATTGAGAATAGAACTGAAAGATAGAATAGGGTAGACCAACTAATTACAAACAAATCAAAACAAACTAAAGAACAGAGGAATATTACAAAAACAACAATGAGTACAGTCTTCACAGCTAACACTAATAGCAACAGCTGTCGCAGCAAATTTTCAATCAAGAAAATTGCACCTATAGAAACGCACACATCAGACCCTCTATTACGTGGGATACTCTGTTGTGTGACACCGCCCAACCAAAACAACAACCCGCTGGATACAAACAAATATCACATATAAATATTTAAACATAAATACATAAATGCATAAATAGTATGGCAATATGATGTAAATAGAGTGTTGCAGAAAGAATGTGTTGGAATGAAGGCTCAGTTACACTGCCTAATAGTACAGTACTGTGGTACTTTATTAAACAAATACTTCTGGTCTAATTATTTTAAATTCAACACAGAAATAGAAGCTCCATCGTTGATGTGAATGATAACAATCGATGTAGGACTTCTCAGTTCAATAACATTTCCTTTCGCAAACACTGTCAAATATTCTCCAGTCCTGATGTGTAATGTTCTATGTTTCAACCAAGCTTGCTGTGTAACACTGTCAGTTGTATGGCAAATGTCCAACGAACCAAATGTCAACAAACGCTGACCTAGTTACTGCATACTCTCGACAGGACAGGTCACGCTGACATCACTGTAGAGTTGTATTGTTGATGTATTTGTGTGTCGTAACAGACCCTAAGGAACGTCTGGTCTCAGTAGTTTACTTCTTAATATGGTCACTGTGCAGGTTGACCCAGGAAGCTGGCACACCAGTTGTTAACTCATACTGGCTACTAGTTGTTAAACTCTGTAGTTGTTTAATCACGCTTTATTTGTTAAATGACGTGAATGTCCACCAGTTGATAAATGTAGATGTTGGGACTGGTGTAGTAAAGTGTAACGATTGTCAACTCATTAAACCCGCACAGTTTTGGTCATACAGGTCATCTTGTCCTGGAACGTGATGAGGCTCCGACAAGAATGTGAGTGTAGACAATGAGTGTGTATATGAATGTCAGAACGCGAATGGTAGAATGATTCGATAGAGTTGACAGGTTGGTAGTACATCACTCATACTCACACTGTTCGAATTCAAGAAGTACTGGAACTACGGTGGTCTTTTTATAACATTTAATGAGACGCACACTTGGACAGTACGTGTATGGTTACAGGAACAAATGTCGACATAGACAGCATAATGTTGATCACAGGAATATCATCTTAAGTTAGCATTCATGCTTGGCAAATATCATAATGGAGCATTCGTAAATAAGCATTCAGAGTTCCATCATGTAAATCATCTGGCTTTACTGACTGGGCACGTCAGTCCATAACCAATATATAGGAAGGCTCCTAGACCTAACCTCGTCTAGCGAATATCCCTTCACGTAAAGTTCAATATATATATATTTTCCATAAAGATATAGGAATCCCAGACATGGGTTCTCACATGTAGCAGTGATCTCTTGGTTCATCGAGCGATAGTACAGGCATCCCTTTTTCTCACTCGATAAATACAAAGTATATGGATTTCAACATGGCTGTGCTTCTCTCGTGAGCTTCACTCACTATTGGATACAGACCAAAATTGGTCATTCGTTAAATGTCCTCATTTCTTCATAGCTTCTATCATAGAGGTAATTGAATAATATCATATAATCTAGTGCTGATACATAGGAATGTCATCTTCCTTTGAATAAATATTCTTTTCAAAAGTACCACTGTGCATCTGCTTATCGACAACGATGGCGAAGCCCAAGTTCATAATAAATTGTGGTTTTACCTTTCTATGCGAAATATAACTTTGCCATTCCTTGGCAAAAGAGAATAAACACTGGGGTAAAGTACATACAACATGTCTAAATGACTATCACTTTTCCCCATTTACTTATAGATCACTTTTTCGGCAAAAAAAGCCGGCTACAACAAAATTCGACATCCCGACAGGATGACAGCCATGAATCACACCCCTTGCTAGCGATACTTCCGCTGCATAGCCTTTGACCTTTTCCAGCGACAACCAACATAGTTCGACTTAGAAATGTAAAGATATCCATATATAAGACAGACTCGTCCTACTCATACAAACACTACGTATAAATTCAGGCCATAGATATACTGAAGCAAGAACAATCTATTCCTACCCAGCCAAAGAATAAATCGCAGTAGGCCTAAATTCGTCCGCGGAGTCCGATCGAAGATGACGGAACTCCTTTCAAGGGAAGTAACTCAAAAATGACTTCTCCTTAAGCACTTAAAAAGGAAATACTTTGTTTACAAAATATTTGCGAACATAATAAGTATATAAATGTATTATATTGCAAGATAGTAAAAAATGCACTTTACAAAACATAAAGGTATGTTTTCAGGCACTCGTAAGAAACAAAGAAGTAGAACACTTGGACAACAGAAAAACAACAGACGTGAGTGGCTTACCCAGGGCTCGAACCCCGCACCTTCCGCACGACAACTCCGCCTAGCTATCAAGCGAATCACACTGACTTCACGGCCAGCTAGGCACCCCCAAAAAAAGATGCTTTACTGGCTATTTATCAGTAAGAAACACAAGATAACACCGGAAGTATACAGTGGGCAACTCAGCCCCTTAATGACGCAATCACTTCTGTTGTTCCACTATAAACAGTATGTGTCAGTCCAAACAAGACAAAGACCTTGATACTGGGTCCAGTAAATAGTAGAAGACTAAAGGACAATAGTATAGAACAGTGGGTAGGTTTCTGGTATTGTATGAACATAAATAACACATAAGGAAGGGAAACCCGAGGCCTGTAAACAGTAAATTAATATTAGACAAACATAAAGGTATGTTTTCAGGCACTCGTAAGAAACAAAGAAGTAGAACACTTGGACAACAGAAAAACAACAGACGTGAGTGGCTTACCCAGGGTTCGAACCCCGCACCTTCCGCACGACAACTCCGCCTAGCTATCACTTCTTTGTTTCTTACGAGTGCCTGAAAACATACCTTTATGTTTGTCTAATATTAATTTACTGTTTACAGGCCTCGGGTTTCCCTCCTTATGTGTTATTTATGTTCATACAATACCAGAAACCTACCCACTGTTCTATACTATTGTCCTTTAGTCTTCTACTATTTACTGGACCCAGTATCAAGGTCTTTGTCTTGTTTGGACTGACACATACTGTTTATAGTGGAACAACAGAAGTGATTGCGTCATTAAGGGGCTGAGTTGCCCACTGTATACTTCCGGTGTTATCTTGTGTTTCTTACTGATAAATAGCCAGTAAAGCATCTTTTTTTGGGGATGCCTAGCTGGCCGTGGGGTCAGTGTGATTCGCTTGATAGCTAGGCGGAGTTGTCGTACGGAAGGTACGGGGTTCGAACCCTGGGTAAGCCACTCACGTCTGTTGTTTTTCTGTTGTCCAAGTGTTCTACTTCTTTGTTTCTTACGAGTGCCTGAAAACATACCTTTATGTTTGTCTAATATTAATTTACTGTTTACAGGCCTCGGGTTTCCCTTCCTTATGTGTTATTTATGTTTATACAATACCAGAAACCTACCCACTGTTCTATACTATTGTCCTTTAGTCTTCTACTATTTACTGGACCCAGTATCAAGGTCTTTGTCTTGTTTGGACTGACACATACTGTTAATAGTGGAACAACAGAAGTGATTGCGTCATTAAGGGGCTGAGTTGCCCACTGTATACTTCCGGTGTTATCTTGTGTGTTTCTTACTGATAAATAGCCAGTAAAGCATCTTTTTTTGGGGATGCCTAGCTGGCCGTGGGGTCAGTGTGATTCGCTTGATAGCTAGGCGGAGTTGTCGTACGGAAGGTACGGGGTTCGAACCCTGGGTAAGCCACTCACGTCTGTTGTTTTTCTGTTGTCCAAGTGTTCTACTTCTTTGTTTCTTACGAGTGCCTGAAAACATACCTTTATGTTTGTCTAATATTAATTTACTGTTTACAGGCCTCGGGTTTCCCTTCCTTATGTGTTATTTATGTTATACAATACCAGAAACCTACCCTCTGTTCTATACTAATGTCCTTAAGTCTTCTACTATTTACTGGACCCAGTATCAAGGTCTTTGTCTTGTTTGGACTGACACATACTGTTAATAGGAGAACAACAGAAGTGATTGCGTCATTAAGGGGCTGAGTTGCCCACTGTATACTTCCGGTGTTATCTTGTGTTTCTTACTGATAAATAGCCAGTAAAGCATCTTTTTTTGGGGATGCCTAGCTGGCCGTGGGGTCAGTGTGATTCGCTTGATAGCTAGGCGGAGTTGTCGTACGGAAGGTACGGGGTTCGAACCCTGGGTAAGCCACTCACGTCTGTTGTTTTTCTGTTGTCCAAGTGTTCTACTTCTTTGTTTCTTACGAGTGCCTGAAAACATACCTTTATGTTTGTCTAATATTAATTTACTGTTTACAGGCCTCGGGTTTCCCTTCCTTATGTGTTATTTATGTTCATACAATACCAGAAACCTACCCACTGTTCTATACTATTGTCCTTTAGTCTTCTACTATTTACTGGACCCAGTATCAAGGTCTTTGTCTTGTTTGGACTGACACATACTGTTAATAGGGAACAACAGAAGTGATTGCGTCATTAAGGGGCTGAGTTGCCCACTGTATACTTCCGGTGTTATCTTGTGTTTCTTACTGATAAATAGCCAGTAAAGCATCTTTTTTTTGGGGATGCCTAGCTGGCCGTGGGGTCAGTGTGATTCGCTTGATAGCTAGGCGGAGTTGTCGTACGGAAGGTACGGGGTTCGAACCCTGGGTAAGCCACTCACGTCTGTTGTTTTTCTGTTGTCCAAGTGTTCTACTTCTTTGTTTCTTACGAGTGCCTGAAAACATACCTTTATGTTTGTCTAATATTAATTTACTGTTTACAGGCCTCGGGTTTCCCTTCCTTATGTGTTATTTATGTTCATACAATACCAGAAACCTACCCACTGTTCTATACTATTGTCCTTTAGTCTTCTACTATTTACAGGACCCAGTATCAAGGTCTTTGTCTTGTTTGGACTGACACATACTGTTAATAGGAGAACAACAGAAGTGATTGCGTCATTAAGGGGCTGAGTTGCCCACTGTATACTTCCGGTGTTATCTTGTGTTTCTTACTGATAAATAGCCAGTAAAGCATCTTTTTTTTGGGGATGCCTAGCTGGCCGTGGGGTCAGTGTGATTCGCTTGATAGCTAGGCGGAGTTGTCGTACGGAAGGTACGGGGTTCGAACCCTGGGTAAGCCACTCACGTCTGTTGTTTTTCTGTTGTCCAAGTGTTCTACTTCTTTGTTTCTTACGAGTGCCTGAAAACATACCTTTATGTTTGTCTAATATTAATTTACTGTTTACAGGCCTCGGGTTTCCCTTCCTTATGTGTTATTTATGTTCATACAATACCAGAAACCTACCCACTGTTCTATACTATTGTCCTTTAGTCTTCTACTATTTACTGGACCCAGTATCAAGGTCTTTGTCTTGTTTGGACTGACACATACTGTTAATAGGAGAACAACAGAAGTGATTGCGTCATTAAGGGGCTGAGTTGCCCACTGTATACTTCCGGTGTTATCTTGTGTTTCTTACTGATAAATAGCCAGTAAAGCATCTTTTTTTTGGGGATGCCTAGCTGGCCGTGGGGTCAGTGTGATTCGCTTGATAGCTAGGCGGAGTTGTCGTGCGGAAGGTACGGGGTTCGAACCCTGGGTGGGCCACTCACGTCTGTTGTTTTTCTGTTGTCCAAGTGTTCTACTTCTTTATTTCTTACGAGTGCCTGAAAACATACCTTTATGTTTGTCTAATATTAATTTACTGTTTACAGGCCTCGGGTTTCCCTTCCTTATGTGTTATTTATGTTCTTTACCATGAGTTTCTGATAAAACAAAGAAAGAACGAGCCCAACGCTGCTTGAAGCGTGTCGTATATGGAGACTAATCTAGGGTTGTGCAAGGGTTGTCAACCCTATACTGTAAGCTACATTTTTTTTTTAAAGTTACAGATAAAAAATATCCCGTTCAACCTTTCTTCTTCTTCTTCTTCCGTCCTTAGCCAAAGACCGACCAAGCAGTCAGAGGCCATCACGCCTTGTGGCGTCTTAAGGGCAACAGCAGATTGATTTTCTCTGTTGTAGTTTCCCATCACGCCTAGCGGCGTCTTTAGGGCAACAACAAATAGATCCATCTGCCGTTGTTTCCGTAATCGGTGTGACAAGCCAACGGGTGATCAGCCCATTGGGCCGTTCAACCTTTGATGGGTTATAATTAGGATATATAGTGTTTTCAGTTCCAAATAAGATGACTTACTGCTGATATGGGAAAGTGGCATCATATCTGTCAAATCATTGTAAATGGGGCAAACCAAAATTACCAATTTTGCTGGTATGTTAAAAAAAAGCCAAAAACGAAAACGAGATAAAATAAAACAAAAACAATAACACCAAACAAAAATAATACTCAGGGGAGGAGTAGAAAGGCCTGGTGTTTCCAGTTAGATATTTAATTGACAATCACTTGCTATAAATCATATGTATTGTAAGAACAGCATCAGACCTTCACTTTCCCAATTATTATATATTAATTTTTGTTCTTGTTAAATACTGTTTGACTATATTATGTACTATACTATGCAGATATATATCTGATACTTTTTGCTTGTTGTTTTTGTTATCTTAAAAGCAGTGCAATAGGACTTAGTTTACATTTTAATTGATTTGGATTTTTGTGTCGTTTAATCTTGCTACATTTCATTGATTTCATCAGACTGTTGTTGCGATAGTGATTACGTGTTGCTGTTCTTTTTTTTTAAAATATAATTTTAAACGGCACAATCTATTTAGTCCGCATTTTATTTTCTAAGGTGTGTATTACATTATTTAAAAACAAAAGAAATATACAATTAAAAACAATTTAAACCAGTTAAAAGTTATAATAACTATCCGATATTTCAGCTGAGATTATAATCATCATCATCAGTTGCCATCTCCACAACGAAGGTTGGCTGTAATGGATCTCCAACGTCTTCTGTCTCTTGTCTTGATGGTGCACTCTGATAGACTCTTTCCTGTCCATCTCTTGATGTTGTCTTCCCACTTATATCGCTGTCTTCCCCTTGCACGTTTGCCTTCAACTCTCCCTTTTGTTATGGTCTTCTGCAAGGTGTTATGCCTTTTTATGTGGCCAAAGTATTTTAGCTGTCGAACTTTGACCTCCCTCATTAGTTCTCTTTTCATACCTAGATTTTCTAGGACCTCCTTATTTGTTTTCATCTCTTTCCATGAGATACGCCCCATTCTTCTATATATCCACATTTCAAGAGCCTCAATTCTTTCTTCCAACTGCTTATGTTGTGTTGTGTACGGCTTTTGCGCTCAGGCGTATGTCAATCCTTTACTGAAATACAGCTGTCTGCATTAGCTATAAATATATAACGTGACGTATGTATCGTCTGCCCATGCGCAGCCGAGCGGTCAGTTTCCCGTGCGAGTGATAAAATGTAAACAGCCCTGACGGGACGTGCCATGGTTGTGTTCCCGTGGTGAATGTGTTATTCGATATATTTTCTCAGTGGCTTGTAATGAGATTTGGGTCGCCACGATTGTATAAGATGTGTTTATGGGCCGTCAAGGGTTACAGCTTCCATGGGAAGCATTGTGACTGTATTTTGAGGTAAACATTTTCGATCGTCAGCATATATTTACATTTGCCGCCATACTTCGTTCACGGCTTGCTTTAACCGGAACGCTAGTCTCGTACGGCCAGAATTGAGATTTATGAATTGTATGGCTCTTACATTGTTTACCACGATGGACTGACACTGGACCTTAATGAATGCAATCTACTTAATGTTATTTATGCTGAATTATTGTTGGAGCTACTGTGAATAAATTTGGATGTGGACCAGTCTTCACCAACTCATTGATTAATCATTAACACTGTTGTACGAGCTAAGAACGATACTGTGTGGCTGTGTTCAGGTGAAAAGTATGATGCTAACCCTTTGTCTACTCAACCTAGCATTCGCGTAAACATCAGCAACGATTGAAGACATACTCACCAAGCCAGAACCTAACTGCCCCCCGCATATAACATTCCTTGATAGCCATTACACAACAGATTTCTGGTGGCCAATGTGTGGACGATTTTTTTTTTGGACTGTTCAACAACATCGGACAAAGTGAACCCACCCCATGTTGTCTATTGTTTATGCATTATGAACTATTTCTGGAACTGTTTTGCATATTTTCCTCTGCGCATGGCATGAAATTGATGCGGGTGGAAATACATGACTGTGACGAAATTTTTCTGCTCATTGTACAACTGGTCAAATTATTGTGTTTTTGAAGAAAGACGTTACAGCAGAGTCTCAGTGAATGCTCCTCGTTTAAATCAAGTTCTGATGTACATGTTATTAATCAGGCTGCTGCTACACGCCTGTTTTGTCAAGTTTTCAAGGCCCAACATTATCAAGTTGAACTTTCTGTAAGAAAAACTACAATGATGTCGTCCTTCCTGCTCTATTTGGATATTTAATAACTACATTATTGCTGCTCGACCTGTGATGTGCCCTTGCTACGTTGACAACCTGTCCAGGAGATGCTGTGCGACAGATTCACCATCCTTGGCCCCAAGCTAATTGGCTTTATGTGCACTTTTTGTGAACTGTGCTAAATTGGTCTGAGCTCGTTCTTATTTCTTGCATGTTATATCTGTACCTTTCTGTTAGCTTGTTTGTCCCTGTGGGTTTGGTTGGGAGGTGATTCGGTGCAAGAGGTTCATCTCATTAATTCAATGGGCTCACACCGGATGTTTCGTTAGGTTTGCTTGTAGATTTCCAACAGTGGAATATCCGGCTGATATTCGCCGTGCGACTTAGGTCCTCTGTCTGGTTTTCTTCGACCACTGTCTGTATAGGTGTGACGTCTTGTGTTCTGTGCGTTGTCATTGTATAGTATTTCTGCTTTAGTTGCACTAATTTTGTTCGTATCTGTTGGTCTCTCCTTGCTATCTCTCAGTTATATACAAATTTTATGTTTATACACCGTGTCTCTGGTCCTGTGTTGTTCTGACTTAGCAGTAAGCGTGTTTCAATTTGCTGTATTTTTCCTCTTTAGTTTGACATTTATATTCTCTTTTGTTGCTTACTGGTAATGTCTTTTGTCGCTTAGTGTTTTATTCTGCTCCAAAGTATTTTTTTTTTCTCTTATCTATATTTATATTTGTTGTCTTTTTCATTATTTTTTTTCCTTACCATTCATTGATTGCATTGTTAATAGCCATTAATATTATTGATTATACAAATCTGACAATTACTTAATACTTGTATACATTGATACAAAATGGCTACCTTGGACTATTTTGTGAAACAAGGTAAAGCCTTTGGCATGGAAGGAGAAGCCCTAAAAGAATTTGCTATGACTGAATATCAGAAACATAGGGCTGAAGAATTGGCCAGAGAAAACAGAAATGAAGAACTGGCCAGAGTAAATAGAAATGAAGAATTGGCCAGAGAAAAAAGAAATGAAGAATTAGCTGAGAAGAGAAGAGCTGAAGATTTAGCCAGCCAAGAGAAAATACTTGCGATGGAAGCAGAAGATAAAAAAAGATTACATGATGAAAAGATGTTATCTTTAGAACTTGAAAAACTCAAGTTGCTAAATATTAAACAAAACAATTCTGAGAGTCAAGGTTCCTCAAACAAACATGTTTCAGGATCTGGTAGATTTCGTTTGCCTACTTTCAAACCCAACGTAGACGATATTTCTTGCTTCCTTAATCGCTTTCAGACTGTGTGTGAGGCCCATGAAATTGATAAATCTGAATGGTGTAGTAGATTGATGGAATTCCTCACAGGGGATGCATTAACTTCGGTTTGTACCATGGACGGTCCCAGTAGGAATAACTATGAAGCTGCCAGAGCTTTATTGCTTAAACTTTACCAATTGGATGAAAATGGCTATCGCATGCGTTTTAAGACCATGTTGCCAGAAACAGGGAAGGACTTCTCGGAATTTATTGCTGCCATTAAATTAACATTCAACAGATGGGTTGAATTAGCGAAAATTCCACAAACATATGAGGCACTAATGGACTTAATGCTCAGAGACAAAGTGTTGTCTTCTGTTAACCAGCAGTTCCTATCATACCTTCATGAACGGAAACCTACGGATTTGACATTGGTGGAAGAATTGGGAAGACAGTTTATTACCGCTCACCCAGGCACATGTGTGAGTAACTCTCACATCAAAGAGGCTCTACCTTTGGCATTAGCGTCATCTTGGAACAATAAAAACATAAGACCAAGGTCTCAGAGTCTCGACAGGAATTTTGGTCGTGGTAGAGGTAATAACTATGGGTACTTTCAAGGTGGTAACTCTTACGATAATCAATCTCCCCCGTCTAGAGGAAATTTTAGACAATTTCGGGGACTAGAACAGAACCAATTCCAACCACAGAGAGGATGGAAAAGAAATGATAATTTTTTCAGGAGTAGGGGAAATTGGAATGGTAATAGATACAGTAACCAATATGCAACTCCTAGAAGGTCTAATTATTCACAGGACAATAGAAACCGGAATTATTCCTATAATAATCAGAATGATAACCATCCTTTCCGCTCTCGGAGCGTTGAACGTACAAACTATCATGCTATCTCAGCACAATCTGCTGATACATCTAGTGCTACTCAAAGTAATCCTTCGGTAAATCAGGCTGCTGCTTGTTCTTTTTTTGACTTTGATGCTGCTTCGCAGTGTCCTGATTGCCGAACTTTATTTCAGCCTAATGTGGTATCTACATTAAGATGCGGTCATCCACTTCCTATGATGACAGCACTTGCTGCTCATGATGGCACAGGCACCTTAAACTTTCATAAGGGCCTATTAAACGATACGCAGGTATCTGTGCTCAGAGATACTGGTTGCACAACGGTGGGAGTTCGCCAATCTCTAGTGCACCCATCATGCTCCACTGGAGATTTTGTTAAATGTGTCACATTTGGGGGAACAGTAGAGTTCTATCCCACAGCTATTGTTCACATAGCGACTCCATTTTTCACAGGGAGAATTAAAGTGTGTCTTTTAAAAAACCCAATCACTGACCTTATTGTTGGCCGTATCCACGGTGGCAAAGATTGCACACCTGGTGAAATTATTGAGTGGGAACGGCAAAACATTTTAACTGCGAATGCAGTAACAACAAGGGCTCAAGCACAAGCTCAAACGATTGATAACATTGTGCCTGAAAATCAGGGTTATGATTTTCATGCTACTATTAACAAAGAATCTTTTGCAACGCTGCAAAGAGATGATGATTCTTTGCAGAATTTTTTTCGTTTGGTAAGTGGTGAGGAGATGCTTGTAAATAATGCCCTCGTCAATGGTATATCCTTAAGAATGGTATCCTGATCAGAATGTTTAAAGATTCTTCTGCTCTTAAAACAACAGGTCATGGTTCCTAAACAGTTTAGAACTTATATCCTTCAACACGCCCATGATTCTCATTGTGCTGGACACATGGGCTACTCTAGGACACGATCCAGAGTGCTCTCTTCCTTCTTTTGGCCTGGTGTATCTAGGGATGTTGCTACGTATTGTCGCTCCTGTGTTACTTGCCAGGAGGTCAAAGCAAAGGGAGCCTATCACATGGCACCGATACAGGCTTCAGATATACCTGTACGTCCCTTTGAGAAGATGGCCATAGACATTATTGGCCCACTTCCTGTTATGTCAGCTAGAGGACACAGGTACGTCCTCACATGTATTGACATGTGCACGCGCTGGCCAGAGGCTATACCTCTGAAGAATATCACCACCTCAGACGTGGCTGATGCTCTTTTCTTAATCTTTTCCAGGCTAGGTTTCGCTAGAAAACTTCTATCAGACAGAGGTACTCAGTTTGTCTCCGAGGCCATGACTGGTGTTATGCAACAATTAAACATTGACAGATCGCTTAGCTCCGTGTACCATCCAATGAGCAATGGTATGGTAGAACGGCTAAATAGGACGCTTAAACAATTATTAGGCAAAGTTACAGTCAGCTATCCACAAGATTGGGACAGGGTTTTACCCGCCGTGCTGTTTGCGTACCGTGAGGTACCAAATGAACAGACCGGTTTCTCGCCATTCGAGCTTGTCTTCGGAGCTCAACCTAGAGGTCCTATGTCTCTTATTAAAGATTTGCTCACTGACTCAGAAATGACTCAAGACACCAAGTCATCTTACGAGTATGTCGTAAACCTCCGACGTAAGATAATTGATGCTTGTCAGTTGGCAACAGCATCTTCTGAAACTGCTAAAGAAAAAGCTCGTCAGTTTCAGAATCGTAACAGACGAATAAGACACCTGGTGCCTGGGGATGAAGCTTTTGTGCTTCTTCCTAGAAAGGACAACAGATTACTCATTGCTTGGAGTGGTCCTTACAGAGTTATTTCACGCATTTCTGATGTTGACTATGTACTTGACGTTAAGGGAAAAAACAAAACTGTCCATATAAACATGCTCAAAGAATTCCATACTCGACCTGAATATCTTCAGGCTGTCTTTCATGCAGTAAATGAACCCACAAGGCATACTACTCATTTTTTCTTCCCTGTCTGTGATTCAGGAGGAAGAATCTGCGTTTCCTGACTTACCTATGGATCTTCCTGTCATGCCTTTAACTGCTACTGAGACGTGGAAGGATGTTTCTATCTGTACGGATTTATCATCCGACCAACGTCAGCAGGTGTCTGATCTTCTTCAATCTTTCCCAGATGTGCTGACAGATATCCCTGGTCATACATCGGTTATCACTCATGATATCCTCCTCACGGATGATCGACCTATTCGAGTTCGACCATACCCCATTCCTATCCATTTTCAGGATAAGGTTAACAAAGAACTTGACGACATGCTTCGTTTGGGTATTATCGAACCATCAAATTCTGCATTTGCTTTCCCGATGGTCATTGTTAGAAAGAAAGATGACAATATAAGACTATGTATTGACTATCGCAAACTCAATAATATTACTGTCTTTGATGCTGAGCCTTTACCGTTATTAGAAGACCTTTTGCCAAGACTTGCTACATCTGTTTTTTTCACTAAGTTTGATCTCACTAAACGATACTGGCAGGTTCCTTTATCGGAAACTGCTAAGCCCCTTACTGCTTTTACAACACCTAAGGGGTTATTTCAATGGAATTATATGTCGTTTGGACTGATGAATGCTCCTGCCACATTCGTCAGGATGATGCGTAAAATTTTTTTCTAACAGGTCTGATATTATTACATATATAGATGACATATGTCTCTTTACTACTTCTTGGGAAAATCATTTCTTAGGTCTCACTTCACTGCTGGACACTTTACGTTCACACCATCTAACTGCCAAACCTTCTAAAATTTTTGTCGGTTTTGGAGAAATATCATTCCTTGGTCATAGAGTTGGTCATGGTTTGCTTAAAACTGAACTGTCTAATGTGTCCAATATTTTGAACATATCTGTGCCCACAACTAAGAAACAAGTGCGCAGTATTCTCGGCCTTATTCAATTTTACAGTCGATTCATTTCGAATCTATCCAATCTCACTGCTGATCTATCTGCTTTATTAAGAAAGGGCTCTCCCAATCATGTGCACTGGTCTCAAGAGTGCCAAGCAGCCTTAGCTCATATTAAAAGTTTATTTTCAACTCCTCCAATATTGAGGTTACCAAATAAAAATTTGACATTCTATCTTCGCACTGATGCGTCTTCCAAAGGTGTTGGTGCTGTATTGATGCAGAATTTTGACGGTACACTTCATCCTAACTTGTACATATCACGGAAGCTGACGGACGCAGAAAGAAAATATCCAGCAATCGAGCGCGAATTGCTCGCCATCGTCTGGGCTGTTTTGAAACTGGAGAGGTACCTTCTTGGATCAAGATTTATTATACAATCAGACCAGCGCTCCCTGTCATTCCTCATGAAATCGAACCACAAGAATCCTAGGGTTGCGCGCTATTCTATTTTGATGCAATCGTTCGCATTTGAGGTCCAAGCTATTCCGGGCACTGAAAATGTGTTAGCTGATTTACTCTCCCGCTGCCCTCAACAAGACTTTAACGATACTAATTAACATTATTATGTGATCCAAATATAAGCGCATGGTTGACATTCAGTACTGCTGCGTGACTTTCAAATGTATTTACGTGATCCACTCATTTACATTGGATGATTGACTTTCGATACCTTCATACTATCAGGACCTGAACATTTGTTGCTTAGTAACAATCTACTTTCGTGTCAAATGAATAACTCTACTTTAGTGCTATAAGCACATGTGAAAGACATATTGTTGCCAATTGTAAACAATGTAGTACCATATTTACCAATAGATCAGTATGAAAACTACATGATGTATAAATTCTTCTAACTTTTTCTTTTTTTCCTTCTTAATGTTCCCTAAAAGACATAACCTTACTTATATTTCGCATGTTTATTAGTTTGATTCTCTTTATGTAACAATTCTCTTATGCTATAGTGATATCATTACTTTAACATATACATTACAAGATGATCTTTTCTTTATTGCATTATTAGTTTACATTTCTTTGTTTCTGCCTCTCATATTCTTATGATAATGTATTGACTGATGACAGTCTTTTTCATGCACTTTCATTAATATTTCCAGTAGATTTGACTTCGACTGGACTTTGAGAATTTATTGTTCTACGGTTGACGATTTTTTATTATGATGTACTTAATTTTGGCCGTTCTTTCATTCGGGGAATGTTTGAAAAAAAAAAAACATTTGTTTTTTTTTTTCCCCGAGAGGACGGGGTGGTTGTTGTGTACGGCTTTTGCGCTCAGGCGTATGTCAATCCTTTACTGAAATACAGCTGTCTGCATTAGCTATAAATATATAACGTGACGTATGTATCGTCTGCCCATGCGCAGCCGAGCGGTCAGTTTCCCGTGCGAGTGATAAAATGTAAACAGCCCTGACGGGACGTGCCATGGTTGTGTTCCCGTGGTGAATGTGTTATTCGATATATTTTCTCAGTGGCTTGTAATGAGATTTGGTCGCCACGATTGTATAAGATGTGTTTATGGGCCGTCAAGGGTTACAGCTTCCATGGGAAGCATTGTGACTGTATTTTGAGGTAAACATTTTCGATCGTCAGCATATATTTACATTTGCCGCCATACTTCTTTCACGGCTTGCTTTAACCGGAACGCTAGTCTCGTACGGCCAGAATTGAGATTTATGAATTGTATGGCTCTTACATTGTTTACCACGATGGACTGACACTGGACCTTAATGAATGCAATCTACTTAATGTTATTTATGCTGAATTATTGTTGGAGCTACTGTGAATAAATGTGGATGTGGACCAGTCTTCACCAACTCATTGATTAATCATTAACACTGTTGTACGAGCTAAGAACGATACTGTGTGGCTGTGTTCAGGTGAAAAGTATGATGCTAACCCTTTGTCTACTCAACCTAGCATTCGCGTAAACATCAGCAACGATTGAAGACATACTCACCAAGCCAGAACCTAACTGCCCCCCCCCCCCCCCCCCCCGCCCCCCCCCCCCGCATATAACATTCCTTGATAGCCATTACACAACAATGTTGTTGAATGTAGCTTTGGCCATTCCTATTCTCTTCTTGGGATGTAGGATAAAGAGAGAGGGATAGTACCTCACTGTGAGAGACAGCCATGTCCTTTTTAGGATAGTCAGGATCCTATTTGGTTCTCCTCTCTTTATCTAGCTCATGTATGGCTCCTCGAATACCGCTTGTGTACGGCGGTGGCCACATCCCGGGCAACAGTCTTGGCTGACTGGCTAAACTACATGGGTGGACTAGGAGCAATCTTACTCAAGGGAATGTCCATCCCTAGTACACAAAGACTGAGACGGTGAGTGAGGCGGAGGAATCTGAGAAGATCAACGGCTCGCAAAGCGAAACAGCAAAGTGTGTGGCGCACTAGAGGCGTGTCGGACATAGAAAAAGACAATGGCTAGCCACCGTGGAAGAGATTGGGGCCTAACCACGTACTTCCTACAGAACGTAATGGGATCACAACAGCAAGATAAGAACCGATATGTAGAGAACTCTCTGTCCCCTGGGGAAGAATCTACTGTACAAATTAACAGGGAAGAGGCAACTCCTCTAATGAGTAAGGAAGTACATAATGACGAGTGTTCCTTAAATTCTGTTGAAAGGGAGCATTCTGAGAAAGACCACCTAAAAACTAGTAGGAGAAGCCTAAAAATAGGAACATGGAATGTTAGAACTCTAAACGGAGAAGGAAAGCTTGACAATCTTATATTAGAGGCAACAGACATGAAACTCGATATACTGGGAGTTGCAGAGGCAAGACTTTTGGATACAGGCTACATAACAAGAGACCAGTACACGCTTATACACTCAGGAGGAGAAAAACATGAAAGAGGGGTAGGAATGTTGATAAAAAAGGAGTTAGAAAAATACGTATGTGGATACTGGACACACAATGACAGAATGATGTTACTAAAGATGAGAGCAAAGCCATTCGATATATCAATCTTACAAACATATGCACCAACTAAAGATCATAGCGAGAAAGAAATAGAAGAATACTATGAAAAGCTACAAAACACACTTAAACCAGTCAAATCTACAGATGTGTTGATAGTAATGGGTGATATGAATGCAAAAGTAGGAAAAGGAAAATACAAGAAAATAGTAGGACAGTATGGATTAGGGACAAGAAATGATAGAGGAGACAGACTTATCCAGTTCTGTGAAGAAAACCAGCTGGTCATATGTAACACCTTTTTTGAACACCACCCAAGGAAATTATACACATGGAAAAGCCCAGGAGATGTAACACGAAATCAAATCGACTATATCATGATAAAACATAGATTTAAGAACAGGGTCACAAGTGCAAAGACACATCCTGGCGCCGACATAAATTCAGATCACAATCCAGTCGTCATCAAAGTAAATATAAAGCTGAAAAGAGCAGGAAACAGAAGACAGGAGGAACCCCAGATAGAAATATCAGCGCTGAAACAACCAGATATAAAACAGAAGTATTTAATCGACGTCAAAAATAAATATCAACAGTTATTGACAGAAAGCATGGAGCAGTATAGAAGAGAAAACCCAGAAGAAAAAGCAACCGCAAAATGGGAATGTTTAAAAACAAGCATACAATCAGCAAATGCAAATTTACCTAAAAAGGAGTCTAAGAAAAATCAAATTTGGATGACAGAAGACATCTTGAATAAAATGGCAGAAAGAAAGAAAGCAAAAAACACTCCAGAATATAAAACAATAGACAATGACATACGTACTATGTGTAGAGAAGCAAAAGAACGGTGGATAGAAACAAAATGCAAGGAAATAGAAGACTTGGAAGCAAAGCACATGACAAGAGATATGCATGAAGAAATACAGAAATTATCAAATCGGTCACGGTTTGCACAAGGAGGAAGCTGTATCAAGAAAAAAAATGGTGTAATATTACTTGATGAGAAAGACATATCAAACAGATGGGCAGAATACGTAAAAGAACTATTCGAGGACAACAGAGGTAAAAAACCATCACCAGATTCTAACGAAGGCCCAAACATTCTCAGATCAGAAGTAGAGAATGCCATTCATATGATACAAAAAGGAAAATCAGCAGGCATGGATAACATAAAAATTGAAATGATAGAAGCTCTGGAGAGCTTTGGTATAGATACAATCACAGAAATATGCAACGATGTATACAATACAGGATATATACCACACGACATGAAGACATCAGTTTTTATAACATTGCCCAAAAAACCAAATGCAACAGAATGTTCAGACTTCAGAACAATCAGCCTGATGAGTCATGCAATTAAGATACTGCTCAAAATCATACAGGAAAGAATAAAAAGTAAAGTAGACAGCGAAATCCAAGAAGAACAGTTTGGTTTTAGACGGAACAGTGGAACAAGAGAGGCAATATTTTGCCTTAGAATATTAGCAGAAAAATATACAGAGGTCCAAAAAAGTATGTATATGTGCTTCATTGACTATAAGAAGGCTTTTGACAGAGTCCATCATGAGAAAATAATTGAATGCCTCAAAGACATAGGTATTGATGGAAAAGATATAAGAATACTCAGTAACCTTTATTGGGAGCAAACTGCCACAGTAAGATCTGGAAGGAATTATTCACCATACATAGACATAAAAAGAGGTGTCAGACAAGGTTGTGTGCTGTCCCCTTGCCTATTTAATTTATACACCGAAAAAATTTCCAAACAGATACAGGAAATACCAGGACTGAACATCAGTGGAAGGTCAATAAACAACCTTAGATATGCAGATGATACCGTGTTGTTAGCTGAAAGCAAACAGGAGTTACAAGAACTAGTGAAGCAAGTGAACAGCATAAGTCATGAATATGGACTCGACATTAATATTGAGAAAACAAAAACTATGATAATTAGCAAAACAAACGATAAACCCACATTAAAGATAAGCGTAAATGGGAAAATCCTGGAACAAGTCAAGAGCTACGTATATCTTGGTCATATAATAACAGAAGATGGCAGATGTGAAACAGAAATCAAGAAGAGCATAGGAATGGCCAAAGCTACATTCAACAACATGAAACATATACTGACATCCAAACAGTTATCTCACAAATTAAAACTGAGAATCATAAAGTGTTATATATATTCTGCATTTCTGTATGGTGCAGAAACATGGACGATGAATAAGCAGTTGGAAGAAAGAATTGAGGCTCTTGAAATGTGGATATATAGAAGAATGGGGCGTATCTCATAGAAAGAGATGAAAACAAATAAGGAGGTCCTAGAAAATCTAGGTATGAAAAGAGAACTAATGAGGGAGGTCAAAGTTCGTCAGTTAAAATACTTTGGTCACATAAAAAGGCATAACACCTTGCAGAAGACCATAACAGAAGGGAGAGTTGAAGGCAAACGTGCAAGGGGAAGACAACGCTATAAGTGGGAAGATAACATCAAGAGATGGACAGGAAAGAGTCTATCAGAGTGCACCACCAAGACAAGAGACAGAAGACGTTGGAGATCCATTACAGCCAACCTTCGTTGTGGAGATGGCAACTGATGATGATGATGATGATTCTCTTCTTGATTTCTGTTTCACATCTGCCATCTTCTGTTATTATATGACCGAGATATACGTAGCTCTTGACTTGTTCCAGGATTTCCCCATTTACGCTTATCTTTAATGTGGGTTTATCGTCTGTTTTGCTAATTATCATAGTTTTTGTTTTCTCACTATTAATGTCGAGTCCATATTCATGACTTATACTGTTCACTTGCTTCACTAGTTCTTGTAACTCCTGTTCGCTTTCAGCTAACAACACGGTATCATCTGCATATCTAAGGTTGTTTATTGACCTTCCACTGATGTTCAGTCCTGGTATTTCCTGTATCTGTCTGAAAAAATTTTTTCGGTGTATAAATTAAAAAGGCAGGGGGACAGCACACAACCTTGTCTGACACCTCTTTTTATGTCTATGTATGGTGAATAATTCCTTCCAGATCTTACTGTGGCAGTTTGCTCCCAATAAAGGTTACTGAGTATTCTTATATCTTTTCCATCAATACCTATGTCTTCGAGGCATTCAATTATTTTCTCATGATGGACTCTGTCAAAAGCCTTCTTATAGTCAATGAAGCACATATACATACTTTTTTGGACCTCTGTATATTTTTCTGCTAATATTCTTAGGCAAAATATTGCCTCTCTTGTTCCACTGTTCCGTCTAAAACCAAACTGTTCTTCCTGGATTTCGCTGTCTACTTTACTTTTTATTCTTTCCTGTATGATTTTGAGCAGTATCTTAATTGCATGACTCATCAGGCTGATTATTCTGAAGTCTGAACATTCTGTTGCATTTGGTTTTTTGGGCAATGTTATAAAAACTGATGTCTTCATGTCGTGTGGTATATATCCTGTATTGTATACATCGTTGCATATTTCTGTGATTGTATCTATACCAAAGCTCTCCAGAGCTTCTATCATTTCAATTTTTATGTTATCCATGCCTGCTGATTTTCCTTTTTGTATCATATGAATAGCATTCTCTACTTCTGATCTGAGAATGTTTGGGCCTTCATTAGAATCTGGTGATGGTTTTTTACCTCTGTTGTCCTCGAATAATTCTTTTACGTATTCTGCCCATCTGTTTGATATGTCTTTCTCATCAAGTAATATTACACCATTTTTGTTCTTGATACAGCTTCCTCCTTGTGCAAACCGTGACCGATTTGATAATTTCTGTATTTCTTCATGCATATCTCTTGTCATGTGCTTTGCTTCCAAGTCTTCTATTTCCTTGCATTTTGTTTCTATCCACCGTTCTTTTGCTTCTCTACACATAGTACGTATGTCATTGTCTATTGTTTTATATTCTGGAGTGTTTTTTTTTGCTTTCTTTCTTTCGGTCATTTTATTCAAGATGTCATCTGTCATCCAAATTTGATTTTTCTTAGACTCCTTTTTAGGTAAATTTGCATTTGCTGATTGTATGCTTGTTTTTAAGCATTCCCATTTTGCGGTTGCTTTTTCTTCTGGGTTTTCTCTTCTATACTGCTCCATGCTTTCTGTCAATAACTGTTGATATTTATTTTTGACGTCGATTAAATATTTCTGTTTTATATCTGGTTGTTTCAGCGCTGATATTTCTATCTGGGGTTCCTCCTGTCTTCTGTTTCCTGTTCTTTTCAGCTTTATATTTACTTTGATGACGACTGGATTGTGATCTGAATTTATGTTGGCGCCAGGATATGTCTTTGCACTTGTGACACTGTTCTTAAATCTATGTTTTATCATGATATAGTCGATTTGATTTCGTGTTATATCTCCTGGGCTTTTCCTTGGGTGGTGTTCAAAAAAGGTGTTACATATGACCAGCTGGTTTTCTTCACAGAACTGGATAAGTCTGTCTCCTCTATCATTTCTTGTCCCTAATCCATACTGTCCCACTATTTTCTTGTATTTTCCTTTTCCTACTTTTGCATTCATATCACCCATTACTATCAACACATCTGTAGATTTTACTGGTTTAAGTGTGTGTTGTAGCTCTTCATAGTATTCTTCTATTTCTTCCTCGCTGTGATCTTTAGTTGGTGCATAAGTTTGTAAGATTGATATGTCGAATGGCTTTGCTCTCATTTTTAGTAACATCATTCTGTCATTGTGTGTCCAGTATCCACATACGTATTTTTCTAACTCCTTCTTTATCATTATTCCTACCCCTCTTTCATGTTTTTCTCCGCCTGAGTGTATAAGCGTGTACTGGTCTCTTTTTATGTAGCCTGTATCCAAAAGTCTTGCCCCTGCAACTCCCAGTATATCGAGATTATAATATTAACAGGTAAATAAACCCGTCAAAATAATAACGGGGAGAGAACTAAAGCTGACGTCTTAACCTTTAAGCATCTGCAACACATTTAGAAGACTGTGAAACTCATTTGGTGATTCTGAATGAAGCTTGTTTACTAATTTTTGTAAAGTTAAAAAAAAAAAAAAATTCCTGGCTTTTTTCTCCAGTGATGTAATGTATTCTCTCCCTGTCAAAGGGAAACAATTTATTGGCAAGAAAAAATAATAACAATAATATATAGTGTCGATTTTTTACACTTTACCATGTGCTTTTTTATTTATTATTTGAAATAAATCTGCAATTTTATGGAAAATAAGAAATAAATATTACTTACTTACTTACTTAGTCGTTCCCCTTCTACCGTGAGGTGTAGAGGTTTGGAAGAGAGAGCGCCAGACTATCCTATCGGCTGTCTTCCTCCTGGCCTGGTTCCATTCTAGTCCTCGGTCCTTCAAAGATTGTCTAATGTTGTCCTCCCAGCGGACTCTGGGTCGTCCTCGGGGTCTGGATTCTTGGCTCTTTGTTTCCCATGCTTGTCGTGGTATTGAATCTTCTCCCATTCTGCAGACATGGCCAAACCATCTTAATTGGGACTGTTCTACTTGGGTCTGCAGGGGGTAGGATTTAAGGCCTTGACGTATCGTCTGGTTGCGTACCATGTCTCTTCTTGTTACTTCAACCACTTTCCTCAGATACCTCATTTCTGAGGTTTGGATCTGGCTTTTATGGGTTGTAGTCATTGCCCATGACTCGCATCCATATGTCAAGACTGGGACAGATTTATGGCCTGAAAAAGTCTCCCGGCTGCTGCTTTTCGAGTGGCCAACTCTTCTTTGATGCCTCCCTTTTGGTCTGTAATAGCTCCGAGGTATTTAAGGTGGTCGACCTGCTCCAGGACCTGTTCTCCCAGCTTAATCTGATGTCTTCTTTCTTCTCGTGATATCACCATGGATTTTGTTTTAGAGCTGCTTATGACCATCCCTCTCTTCTCCAGCTCTTCCTTCCAGACTTGCAGGTTGGATTGGAGATGTGCCTCTGATTTAGCAATCAGGGCAACATCATCAGCAAATGCCAGCTCAGAAATATAGACCTGTCTCATCTTCCAGTACCCCACTGAATACTTTCTTCTTCTCTCCTTACATGCCTTGATGACATCGTCCATAAAGAGTATGAAGAGGTAAGGTGATAGGATATCACCTTGTCTTAAACCAGTGGTGGTCCTGAACTCTTCTGACTTATGGTTTGCTGTACTCACATAATTTCTGCAAGACTTGTAGAAGCTCTGTATAGCATGAATCAGAGGTGCTGGAATATTCTTCCTTGCCAAACAGTCCCAAAGTTTGCTCCAGGGGACCCTGTCAAACGCCTTTTCCAGATCTATGAAACAAAGATGAATCTCACTCTTATACTCAAGGGCCTTTTCACTTAGCTGTCTGAGTGTGAAGATTAGGTCTTGAGTACTTCGGTTTGCTCGGAATCCGCACTGGACCTCATCCAATTGTGGCTCAGCTAGGCGTCGGAGTCTCTGCTCTAGGATTCTAGAGTAGATTTTACCAGGGACACTGAGAAGGGATATGCCTCTATGGTTTCCACACTGTCGATTGTCACCATTTTTGAAAATTGGTGTTATGATGGCAATCTCCCAATCCTTTGGTATGGTCTTGTTGTACCACGCTGCCTGTAAAACCCTTAAGAGTAATAGGTCGCCTGATGCTCCCATGAACTTAACCATTTCTGGTGTTATACCATCATGTCCTGCTGCTTTGCCCATCTTGATTTTCTCCAGTGCTGCCTTCAGTTCTTCCATCTTTATGTCATCTTCACCATCATTGGTTTTCTCTTCTGTGCTAGTGTTTATCATTTCTGATGCTTCACCATGCTCACCATCCAGGAGTTCTGAGAAATATTCTTTCCATCTTTCCATTACTTCCTTCGGGGCAGTAAGCAATTTGCCTTGCTTGTCCTTTATAAATTTGAGAGGGCATTGTTTTTTCTTCCTCATGTTCTTTAGGGTCTTATAGAACAATTTCTGGTTTTCTTGTGCATCTTTTTCTAGCTTTTCTCCAAATTCTTCCCAGGACTTCTGTTTTGCTGCTAGCACTTTGTTCTTTGCTTCTGTTCTGAGTGTCACATATTCTCTATATTTTTCCATTTGTCCTGTTGTGTTTTTAGCTCCTAAGTATTGTTTCCATGCCATTTTCTTCTCTCTTATTTTCTCTTTGACTTCCTCTGTCCATTAAGGTGTCCTCTTTCTCTTGTTCCCAAGTCGGACTTTATCGCATGCTTCTGCAGCAGCTGTCTTTATGATATCCTTGAATTTAATCCAGAGGGTTTCCAAGTCATCAGGTCGTTCTTCTGTGTTGCTCACCGCTGCAGCAATAAGCCCCTGATATCTGGGCTTAATTTCTGGCTCTCTCAGCTTGTAGGTCCTAATGCTCATTTCTCCTGCTCGTTTACTTGGTTTCTTGCGTGATGTTGGGCAGTTCCTAGGCTGAGCAACTCTTTCAGTTGTTCTTTTGATTGTTAGCAGGTAGTGATCACTTCCAATCTCTGGCCTCCTCCAGACTCTAGCATCTCGGACATATTTGAATGAGCTTCTCCGAACAATGGCATAGTCGATCACTGACTTCTCATTCTTTGTTGGTTCACTTCTAGTGTATGCATGTATGCGCTTATGGGGGAACTTTGTGTTTGTAATGATCAGATTCTGCTCACTGCAGAATCTAAGGAGTCGCTTTCCATTGTCATTGAGAGTATCTTCTCCATATCTTCCGATAACTCCACCCCATCTAGCATGGTCATTTCCAACTCTAGCATTAAAATCTCCGAGCATGATAACTTCATCTAGGCAGTCATCCACTGTCCTTTGAAGCAGCTCGAAGAATTCCTCCTTGACCTCTGCTCTCTCATCCTCATTTGGCCCATACACTATGACCAGGTTGACTATGGTTTCTCCTTCTTTTAGTTTAACAACCACAATGCGCTCCGAGACAAAGTTCCATCCCTGATACTATCTTTCTGATTTTGGGCCACAATGCAACCCACGCCCCCTTAGCTCTTTCAGATGTGGGTACACCACTGTAGAGGAGCGTGTTGCCATCGAGATCCATGACTCCTTGTCCTTTTTTCTTTGTTTCCGTTATAGCCAAGATTTCTAGTTTTGCTTTCCTCATCTCTTCCACCAGCTCCTCTTCTTTCCCATTTATACTTCTTGTGTTCAAAGTTCCATAAGTCGTAGTCCGTAGTCCGTTCCAGTTCGTCGCCTTTAGAATCAGTCCAGTTTTCTCTCTTGTATTGCTCGTAATCATGATTTAAAGCAAACAGGTGAATGGCCTGTTGTGCCTTTGCATGGTGGAGGGGCTGCCTCCTTACGGCCTCCATGCAGGCCGCCCTCCTCCTTTTTCATCCGGGCTTGGGACCGGCATAGGCGTCAGGGGTCACCAACCGATCGATAGTGACCACCGGCTCTAGGTCCATTATCGAGAGGTGGATGTGACCAGTTCCCTTCCTCACTGTCTTTTCCTTCCCTTGACTCAAGAGCAAAGTCTGGTACCCATAAACAGTAAATAAATATTAGACAAACATAAAGGTATGTTTTCAGGCACTCGTAAGAAATAAAGAAGTAGAAAACTAGACAACAGAAAAACAACAGACGTGAGTGGCTTACCCAGGACTCGAACCCAGGACCTTCCGTGCGACAACCCCGCTTAGCTGTGCAAGCGAATGACACTATCCTCCCTGCCATCTAGGCATCGAAAATGATGCTTCGATGACGGGGTCATCAGAGCGACTCGCAACACATAACACCGGAAGTTTACCATGGGCAGTCTAGCCTATTAATGACGCAATCAATTCTGTTGTTCCCCTATTTTACAGTATAGGTAAGTCCACACAAGACAAAGACCTTAATACTGTGTCTAGTAAATGACAGAAGACTAAGTACAGGACAGAGTGCAGGTTTTGGTTTTGTATAAACATTTATAACACATAAGGAAGGGAAACCTGAGGCCTGTAAACAGTAAATAAATATTAGACAAACATCAAGGTATGTTTTCAGGCACTCGTAAGAAATAAAGAAGTAGAAAACCAAAACCTACACTCTGTCCTGTACTTACTGCACTTAGTCTTCTATCATTTACTAGACACAGTATTAAGGTCTTTGTCTTATGTGGACTGACGTGGCGCAGGATTTAACATATCTGATGATGTCAGTGTTCATTCCTGGTCACCAATAGTGAGTAGATATTCGCTGTATAGTAGCGTTGTGTCCCATATGTCCGCTAATTGGAAGAGAGTGCCCCATTTCTAAGATTTGTTCTCTGTACTGCGTCGGTACTAGGAGCTGATTATGTCCCTGTTCAAGGTCGCCCGTTCTTCGATACAGCACTCCATCATTATAAAAAATGTCTCCGTTGTGTCCAGGGTCCTTGGCCATGGGCAGTTTCTTAAAGCAGGGCTCCAAGGTAAGGTCCTTTTGTTGCGCCTCTTTCAGTTCCTTAGGTAACATGTTAGGTACAGGCTCCCGTTCCTTTTGGGTTTGCCCTCTTGTAGTTACTGCTGCCACAATCATCGGCTCTTTCGGTCTCCCTATAAACACGTATCTACAACCAAGTATGACTGGGTAGATCGGATCCTCCATTATCGCCGCTTTAGTAACACCACGGACGAAATCCTAGTGTATCTCCAACAGTGCGACTGGTAGCGTTATGGGTGCATCTCCTTTAAAAACTCCACATAAGTTGACGGTTTCTTCCGTTTCCCTATCTGGTTTGACCAAATGCCTCGCGACTATACTATCAAAGCTCAAACCTGTATCAAACAACAAGTGGAAGCCCGTTCAATATAACAGTTCCTCGCGTAGAAGGCCTCTCACCCTCAGGTTGAGCATCACTGATCTTTCTATTCCGCTGTGAGGCCGGTTTGTTTTCCCTGATCAGATACCCCTGGCGCAGGGGTTTTCCCTTTGTCGTATCCTTTCTGGCTGTGTTGCCATGGGAGTCGCTTAGGATGATCACGGGTTTCGGTGGGATATCGGGTTTTGTAGAATTTCGATTTATTATTTTGGAGAGTGTTTTGGGGTACAGTTTCTCTTGGGTCTTGGTGGGAAACTGATTGGGAAGACTGCTCTAGATTATTTTTGCGAGAAGGCTCATCTGTAGGTTTGCGTTTTGAGCCTGGGAGCTCGGCGAGCGCGGCTGCGTAACGCTTGGACTTACTAAAGATGTCTTCCAGCTTTACAGCTCCCTGTTCAGCAAGAAATCTACGTGTTTCGTTTGACGAGGTGCTTTTGATCTGTTCGGTTAGAATAAGCTCTTCTAACCTTTCAAAAGTGCAATGAAGTTCTGAAAGCTCCAAAAACTTGGTCAAATATCCCTTCAGAAGAGAAGAGAACTGAGCATAAGTCTCGGTTCCCTCTTTCCTGCTGTTCCGGAAAAGTTGCAAAAATTTGCGAGCGTTCATTTCGAAGCGCTCAAGTAAAGCTTTCTTAAGCATGTTGTAATTGTCTTTATTGCTGCTTCCCAGTTTCCCATACGCATCATACGCATTACCTTTGAGGGCCTATGAGAGCTTCAAGCACCATCGCAAACTTTCCAAACCGTACAGTGTTGCCATTCTCTCAAATTTTTCTAGATAAGTATCAATTTTCTCATTGGGGCTTGGGAAGGATTCTAAGGCAAAAGACATAGCAGTTAATTGGGAAGACTGGCTACTGGAGTGGTCAGCTAAGGGTGACTGAGGTGACGAAGACTCTCCGTTGCTGGAGCTAGACGCTGCACCACGACTTTGGACCTTTAAACTCTTAAGCGCCAATTCGCGCTGACGTCGTTTTTCATTCTCTCTTTCCTCATGTTGTTTCTATTTCTCTCGTTCCATGTCTCTACGAACCTGCATTTCTGCTTCAATTTTCCTCTACTCCAATCGCCGTTCTTCTCTTGCTTTCTCCATCTCCCTAGTTTCTTTTTCCCTCTCTCTAGCTTCTGCTTCTTTTTCTTTCTCTCTAGCTTCTGCTTCCTTCTTCTTCGCCTCATATTTGTCTAGTTCGTCGTTCACAAAAGCTAGCAACTCGTCTCCTTGTAATCCTGTTTCTTTTATTTTCTCTCTTAGCATTGTGCTAAGTTTTGCACGCTTAGCCATGGCAAATAACTGACTGCGAATTACCCGAGAAGGAAAGAAGAAAAGGATACACTGCTCCCTACCCAATTAAGAGAATACAAAAAAAAACATTTTCTGTATTTACTGTGTTTCTTCCTCCCTGTTACTCAGTTGTCTAATCTATCGTTGGTGTTAACTGGCAAAAAGGCTCCTAACGCAGACGACTTAAACCATAGAGATGGTAGATCAGTCTAAAACTGTAAATCAACTATTACTGCTGTGGAAAAAATTTGAAAATTAGGTGGAAAAAAACATTTTCTTATTTTTATTCCACCACACTCACCCACCCCTGGAGTGAGTCTGGAGCTAGGGAAGGCGGTTAACTTGGCAACTGCCCAATGCACTTCCTTCGCGGGGCTCACGTTCCACTGCACCAACAAATGTGTGATTGTTAAACAATCACGCGTACCAGCGGTCTTTTTGTACAAAAATTATTATATCATTTCTCCAACAAAAATCACCATAAAAATCTAACTGTATGTAAACTATAAGATGCTGTGGAAAGAAACACATTTCTAATTTGTGTGGTCAGAACCCAGTAAATAAGAACGTTGTCTAGGGGATAATTATTATTACTATTCTTTACTCACAACATAGAACGCACCACACACTCTATCTAGGGTTAGACGAAGATACATTAACAGACGTTAGTCATTAATCTAGACTCAGACTTAGATCAAATCCTGGACAAGAGCCACCATTCTGTCGTACAGATAGGTTGTGAGTTATTTTTTGTCCCGTCTGAGTAGAGTGGATGGTGATAGATACGTGAGAAAAGGTGTGGGAAATAGATTTTACGGATGATAGCTTAAGGAGAAGATATGTCTCTCGAATGAGTAAGTTTCTCTATTCCAGCCTATCTATACGACTATAAGTTAGTACAAGACAGCTTTGCCCTCCTCATACATATAAATATAAGTTTAACCTCACACACACACAGCTATGTGATAACAAGACACACAAACGTTAAAAACTACGGTTAATTGGGTATGGGTCTGACCAACACACAAAGTTAGTTTCGTTTGCTGTTTATTATCATTTTAAACTTGACATCAAATATCTAAAGAAAGATCAAATAACAAAATATTTACATGCATATGAAATAGCAGAATAAATGTGCCCACCCCCTATGGAGAAAAGAACCCAAAAAGTTAATAACCCAAAGGTCAAAGGTTAGCACTATGTTACAGAATAGACAGTGAAGAAACAAGTTCCTCCTATAGGCTACCTAGTAAAGTTAACAAGTTTAGGCAAATCCAGTTTTGGTAAAGTCCCTGTAACAAAGAAAAATAATTACTCTCTCTTTCATAGAGCGGCCATTCAATCACTCTTACCTACTCTTGGTGATATCCCTTAGACTTACAATTTTTCATGACTATATAAAATGTCAGGTTTATTTCCCTAATTGGCACCAGTCCATCCTCTAACAAATAAAGACTTGTGAGGTGAACGCTGAATTTGGTGTGGGTTTTACCTGGATGAACAATATGTCACCGCCAATAGTTGATGTAGAAACGTGATCTTGGTGTTCACAGTTAAAAGCGTAAAATACTTCCAGTATTGGGAAACATCTGGTTGCTAAGAATATTACAATTGATAAATGATGATAATCCTATCGGCTGGCTCTATGGTAGAGGGCCGATTCTGAAACAGCGTAAATTGTGGATGTTACGCTTGAATAAGACCGTCGGAGATCGGGAATGAATGTTATTTTTTTTCACACCCTAGTGGGCTGATAAATTTGAAAAAATATTCTGGGTTTCGTAAGTCCAGTTAAATTTACAAGTTAAAATGTTTCTTATGTATCGTTGGCACATACTTGCTCACCGATGAAATTGGTGACGCACAAGCCAAGAATAGACAGCATTAACCAATCAGTAAAAAAATAAGAAGAAAAGATAGCTGGATCAGGTCTGCTAGGAATATATAAGAAACATTTATGGAAAAATGCTAATTTTCTATATAGCTACATATATGCACACAGACGGGGACAAGACGATCTCTTATCCACTCCGTCAGTCCTGATTAAATTTAAAAGGCACACGGTGTCTTTAGCCTACCCTATCGCCCGTCACTTAGCGACTGTCGGTTGGATGAGTTATGCGACACTCTTCCCCTCTTGCTCGCGCTTAACGATCAGCGGACAATGTCAATGATCACAAACTATCGCCGGTCGTTAAGTAGCTATTAATTTGGTCGGCGTCTGATAGTTTAGTCGTACGATATTAAAATAGGCACTTATAATAAATACGCACAATGAGATAAAACGTGAATTCTTTTGTGTCACTTTCAGTTGCGCCTAGCATTTAACCAATCAGCTAAAACCGTCTCTTCTTGTGTGTGGTGAAAATTAACATTACTGAACATCTGGTATAAAATAGCTACGCGTTATTTTATTTCACTAGTTTTAACGCTAGAAAATCAATGTGAATTATAATGGTAAAAGCTAACACTTTTAAACACGTAAACACTTATTTCTATTACCAGAAAATCAGAATGAAAATCCCCACGAATGCTATTAACACATTTAGCGAAATGGTTCTAGAACTGCGTGCTTAGACTATCCAAAAGTTTAGAGTGACAACTGATAGCAGGTTTAAGGAAACACAGTTTATATATCATTATGTTTCTCTGATCTATAGATGATGTTACTTTTCGCACTATTGTGTGAGTAACGAAGAATCAGAACAGAGTTCCCAGATAAAGGCTTACGCCCGTCTTTCGTCGAGCGCTTTCGATCGTCATCAAAAGACTTATACGTGTAACCGGGTTCTCTATGATTTTCTCTGTACGAATGCCCGCTTCTGAAGATCAAAGTGCCGAGGGGTTTCTGATTTTTTCCTGAGTACGAACTTCAAAAGATTCTGTGTTATTCACGTGCGGTCTGTCTGGTATCGTATGATTGACAGATAAGCTCGCGTGATGAGACTAGGTAAACAAACCTGATTCGCTACCTGTTATGACGGGCAGGTCACGAAAGTTTGTATTGCTTAGGTTCGAAGAAAAGAGGCGTGATGAAAAAGTAAGTAGACAGGCTGTAAATGCGTGGTTTTGCTAGCAAATCCTAGAACGCTACGAGGTCACAAAAGATTGTCAGATTACTGTAGGCTCTTTTTCCATTATACGTCACAAGCAGTAATGACGCTGCTACACAAATATTCCTAGACAGCAAACACACAAGAAGGCAAGAAATGAAACCAGTCGATAAATAAATACACAAGTTACCCCGCGTGGCTTGAATTAATAAAAGCTTGGTTTCTTTGTTTTCGTATTTACTTTACAGAAAATATGTCTCCCATTTCGATGGGAAACAATTACTGCTGTCAGATTTATTACAGCCTCGTTTTTCAAGCACTGGAAGAAAGTGTTATATCATGTTTATTTAATGCAACATGTCTGTGGTGTGTACACTGATCTTTCTCCGACGTTTTAGAACGGTTTATATCAAGTCCAACGGAATGAGGGAACTAGGAGAGCCAATTGATCTCTCCTCAGCTTTTTTATTATTACATGCCTTTTTTTACAATAATTTTTACCCATCTTTCCAAACACCGAGGAGGCCCCACAACGCGAAATGGCTCGTTGCCGCATCTGAGCTCCCGTAGAGCCTGACTTAGAAACTCTATCTTTAAGGCCTGTATGAAGATCTGTATCTTGGCTCGTTAAATTTAATTCGTCCTCTGTGCAAATTTGTCACTAAGTAAATAAAAATTATAGACACAGTTGGAGTGATAGACGGTGATATCAAAGTAAGAATACAAAAAGCAAAAGCTTTCATTGCACTGGGAAACATATGGAGATCAAGAGAAGTTAAGTTCAATTCAAACATAAGAATCTTCAACTCAAATGCCAAGTCAGTCCTATTGTATGGCTCTGAGACATGGAGAACAACGCAAACAACAACCAATAAGCTACAGAAAATCATAAATGGGTGCTTGCGTAGAATAGAAGGATTGAAGTGGTATGACAAGATCACAAATGTGGAACTGATGACAAGAACCAGACGTGCCAGTGAAACAAGATATGAGAAGAAGACGCTGGCGATGAATAGGACACATTTTGAGGAAACCTGTTGATAGCATTACGGTGCAGACCTTGTTCTGGAATCGCTAGGGAAAGAGAGGCAAAGATAGACCAAAAACGCATGGAGAAGAGAACTGGAAACAGAAGTGAGAATGATGAAGAAGATGAGAAAAATCCTGAGCTGATGGCACGTGACAGGCGGACTTCGTATGTGTTTGGCGAAAGCCTATGCTCCTTGGGGAGCTAAAGGGTATTGCTTGATTGATTGATTGAAGTAAATTCTTCAAACTAAGTTGGTTATAATTTACGGACATTCACTAATTATATAAACAGTTTAGCTCTGTTGCTCTGTTGGGGTTGGTTGTGTGTTGTGGTTGAGATTTTGTTCAGATTGATGTTAGTATGAATCTGACTTGGGTATGTTTCAACTGCGAGAGACAAATACAACCCTCAACCCCAGTAACGTTAATATTAAACTCTGAAGACTACCAAGACGGACCGAACACGTATTCACTCACTTTTCACAAATATATGACTATATGACAAAATTACGTATCCTCACTGATACGTAACAGTCTCGTTCTCACGCCCATGCTTCCTCTAGATATACGAATATTTATTTAGCTGGGGGAAAACTCATCCCCTCCAAAAAGTAACATCAACTTTTGGAGACATCTGATCAGAGCTGAGATCCTCACTCAAAATACTGTTGTAATCAAGCAAACGTCACTCTTACCAACTCGATTACGTCATACTTTTCACTCGCTTACTTCCTACTCCAACATGCGTTCACTGAGAGGGCTGTGTGGTGCACGAACATAACGAAAAGGATGTAATGGAGTTTGTACCCCAGAGCAGCTCCTAACAAACCCCTAATGTGTTATTTTTTGCATACTTTCATTTCAATAATTCATTATCTTTCTGCTCCCTGAGGAGCATATGCATTCAATCTTTTCATACCAAGCCATCCAGTCCTCTGCCCTCCGGGTAAATAGTGATACGCATCTTTCATCATTGTTTTGGTGCTGGCTTCCTGCAAGTGTGTCAGCTGCATGGCTGGCTCCATGCTCCATAGGGGGATGACAAGAAAATGGGGATGTTGATGACGTTTCTCTTTTTCTTTTCTATGTTTGCTCCTTATCGATCTTATCTCCCATTTGTTGTGGTTTATTCGTTGCTTTTAAAAAAAATACTCTTTACTGTAAATTTGAATAGCTATTGTTACTGGTGTTTCATCAGTTCTCTTTTGGAGCATGTAGCTATCACTGCAGCGGTTCCCCTTTTAGGAAGCTTGTGCACACTGATATTTATGCTCTCGCTGTGGTTACTTATCCAATCTACCCAGCCGAAAATTGGTACCTGACTTTGCTTTTGAGTTAGGGAAAGAAAAGGCAGCGAGAAAGAGAACTGGTCATCCCACTTCTCGATGCTGAACTTAATTCACTGAAGTCTCTAACACTTCAATCCCCTACGGTGGTATCTGCTATATGACTACCTTTACCTGTTTTTAACCTTTACAGACAGCGAAGACAGAAACATGTCCACAAACTTCACAGTTTGTACAAAAAAATAAATAAAAAGTTTTAAAAAGCATACTGATAAACATGTGAAACAGAAAGTAAGTCTGCTTTCAAGCAAAAAGAAGAAGAAAAAATCAGACCAAAAAATAAATAGAGAAAAAGGGTACGAATTTAAGACGGAGACTAGACGTGAAGATGTCCATACGAATAAATAGATAAAACGAAGCTGGCGTATATAAATTGGAAATAATTTCCGACAGGAACAGGCTGATAGCTAAACAGAAAATGAGTGCGGAAGTGTAGAAAGAAGGTGAGTTTTTTAAAAGTACATGAAAGGTTGAAACCTCTTGATACACATATAACTTGCTCGAGGCTGTCAAATTTGTAAATGACAGGCGCATATCTAAACAAATATGTATACGGCATTTGACGTAGATCTTAGCGTTACATTGAGCAACTCAGCAACAGATTTACATGTTTACACTAAATCAGCTGTCATCAGTGCTCAAACATCCCAATTTTAGTACGGGGACGAAATCTTTTTTTATAAATATCGTTTGTACTCTCGTATAAGTCGATCAAGCAATAAGTCGACCCCGAGACTTAAAAATCATACAAAATGAAAGACCCTATTATAAGTCGAATGAGTTTTTCGTCTATTCTGAATTCCCGCATTACATTGAAATATCCTTGGCTTTCTGCAAATTTGTTTCACTTTCAGCTTAACCCTTTCCCGTTTAAAATGCTTGAAATCGCCCCATTAATATGTAAAATGCATGTGAGAATAAATGAATGCAGTATAAAAGATTTGAGAAAGGAAGGGCAGAATGCTAGAAGGGTCGGTACGGTCGGATTACTGTTGTCGATCGTTGCTTAGTAGCAATGAGATCTCGGCATTTCCGTTACCTTAAAATGCTTCCGTGTTTCAGAATTCATTTTTAGAGGGGATCAATATTATTATTTTTCCGGTTTTTTTTTTTAAGCCAAGGTTTTCCGGGTGGTCAAATTTTTACTTTGGGATCTGAGAAGTGATTTGTTATTTGATCAGAATGCTAACAGTGCGGTGGAATCAGAAGTGAATACTGAATGAAGGCTCGACTTAGATTCTGACAGTGACACTGAAGAAACTGAATCTAATGAAAGAAGTAATGGTATTGCTGATAGATCAAATGAAGAAGGCTGATCAATAAGGCGCACTCCAGTTGAGATTAGTGACTTAATATCTTAATATGAGTTCAAAGGGGTATTATTTATGATATTTTGAGAAAAACATTTAATGAAGCAGCAAGTGTATATCTGAAGGATACCAATGTGCGGCGGTAAGGGCCGAAAAGGGGGGGGGGGGGGGAACACTGACCGGTTTCATAAATCTTTTGTTTACTCGAATGTAAGTCGGGGGGGGGGGGGGGGTTTACATATTTAAAGGTCTAAAAAAAGTGAACAAATTACTCGGCTTATACGCGAGTAAATACGGTTGTATATTCTTGAAATCATTCGGAGATCTCGAAAACGAACAGATATAGTACTACACTCCTCACTGTCGTGCCAAATTATACATGATGGAGCTAACAGTGTCATTTGAATCCAGATTAGACGAACAGCACTCATTCAAATTGGCTATGTATAATGATCTGGTCATGGACTTGAGACATGACGGGTTCACAGCAAAAGTCATAGCTGTAGCGGTAGGTGCAAGAGGTCTAGTGGCAGCCTCAAAATATGATCTACTGAAACTATTGGGTGTGAAAGAACAGTAAAGAACTTAGAGGCGCCGTGAAACAGCAGACAGGACATCATGTTATTTGTGGAGCAACCGCAACGGGCTGTGAAATTCAGGACAATAATTTATATACAACATAATGGTTACTATCACCATTTCCTCGTGCTGGTAGCGTGGATAAAACCAGGATTGAAGTTGAAAGTTGCTGTTAAGAAGGAGTGGGTTAAATCGTTAGCGCAGGCAGGAAAGACAATAGGAGGCGGGCACTTGGTAGTCATGATCCAAGTGAACCCCCCCCCCCCCCCCCCCACCTCCCCAGTGTAGATAAAAGGTTGAAATACTTGTCCAGAAGGGGGGGGGGAAAGGGAGAACTACTTCTGATGATCAGATTGCCTCCTGTTATATCGCTCTATACAGAGTTTTCTGTCATATCTAACCAAGTCTTTGCTATCAGTGCCAAACTTAGTTCCTGACCAGAGCACTGGAGAGGAAAATCATATCGTGCGAGAAGAGAAGCTTAAGAAAGGCTATTAATGCTACCAGGAGAGGCAGAATGAGACATTTTAACATTATACAAAATTATAGGAACTACATCCTGTATAAAATATTTAGAGAGACAAAAAAAATTAAGTGGTTTGGCCATCTAATGAGTATGGAGCCCGATCAGTTATAACAATGTGGCTTCAACATTCGAAGATATGGTTTTCGGACATGGGAAGACAAACAGGCAGAAGGACTGACAATATTACAGATATCTTGCGAAAACAAGGACACATAACAGCCAGTGCGACACACTTGGCTCAAGAATAAAAACTTCAGCACTTTACTATGCTTCACGACACTAGTGGCTATACAAGTTAAAAAATAAAAAAATATTTAAAAATTATTTTAAACACACGTTTTTCATGCACTAGAAACCCAAAAATAATTTTTCAAGGACTTTATAGCTTGCAGTCAAAAAATGTAACATCAAATTGACAAAATGCGTGAGGCGCTTATCATACATTTTATTCATAAGTGTCTAATCAAGTACAAAGCAGAAGTTAATTTCATGCAGAATCAGTGAAAAATTATTTGTAGCTTTTTGGTGCATTAAAAGCCTGTGTTTAAAATATCTTTTTTTATATTTTTTATTTTCTTCTTACTTACTTAGTCGTTCGCCTTCTACTGTGAGGTGTAGAGGTTTGGAAGAGAGAGCGCGAGACTATTCTATCGGCTGTCTTCCTCCTGGCCTGGTTCCATTCTAGGCCTCGGTCCTTCGAAGATTGTCTAATGTTGTCCTCCCAGCGGACTCTGGGTCGTCCTGGGGTCTAGATCCCTGGCTCTTTGTTTCCCATGCTTGTCGTGGTAGCCGATCTTCTCCCATTCTGCAGACATGGCCAAACCATCTTAGTTGAGACTGTTCTACTTGGGTCTGCAGGGGGTGGGATTTTTGGCCTTGACGTATCGTCTGGTTGCGAACCATGTCTCTTCTTGTTACTTCAACCACCTTCGTCAGATACCTCATTTCTGAGGTTTGGATCTGGTTTTTGTTGGTTGTAGTCATTGCCCATGACTCGCATCCATATGTCAAGACTGGGACACAGGTGGAGCGGTATACAGCCATCTTCGTTTTCTTACCAACCTCTCTCTTGCTGAGGAATCCTCGATTTATGGCATGAAAAAGTCTCCCAGACGCTGCTTTTCGAGTGGCCAACTCTTCCTTGATGCCTCCCTTTCGGTCTATAACAGCTCCGAGGTATTTAAAGTGGTCGACCTGCTCCAGAACCTGTTCTCCCAGCTTAATCTGATGTCTTCTTTCTTCTCGTGATATCACCATGGATTTTGTTTTAGAGCTGCTTATGACCATACCTCTCTTCTCCAGCTCTTCCTTCCAGACTTGCAAGTTGGTTTGGAGATGTGCCCTTGATTTAGCAATCAGGGCGACATTATCAGCAAATGCCAGCTTTGAAATACAGACCTGTCTCATCTTCCAGTACCCCACTGAATACTTTCTTGTTCTCTCCTTACATGCCTTGATGACATCGTCCATGAGGAGTATGAAAAGATAAGGTGACAGGATATCACCTTGTCTTACACCAATGGTGGTCCTAAACTCTTCTGACTTATGGTTTGCTGTCCTCAGATAATTTCTGCAAGACTTGTAGAAGCTCTGTATAGCATGAATCAGGGGTGCTGGAATGTTTTTCCTTGCCAAACAATCCCAAAGTTTGCTCCAGGGGACCCTTGTCACAAAATAATTAATATTAATTTTAATTTGATTAATTTTATTATTTTTACGACTGATTATTGTATTGTCATGGGGAATACACAACTATGCCAAGTTACAGAGCTTTTGCTCATCTGGAAATGATTGAAAAATTGATTGCAAGATTTGAAGGTGACAAGAGAGTGACATACGTTGCAAGTTAAAGAAAAGCCTGTACAACATAAAGCACACCACGTACTCTTGAATTTTTAATTAACTTGATTATGGCCCCTGATTTGTTTACATTTCTTTACGAAAATCTTTAATTACTCATAATGTCATAACTACAATATTAAATTATTAAATAATTGACTGATTATTGTATTGTCATCGGGAATACACAACTATGCCAAGTTTCAGAGCTACTGCTCATCTGGAAGTGATTGAAAAATCGATTGCAAGATTTGAAAGTGACATGAAAGTGACATACAAGTGAAGTTAAATAAAAGCGTGTAGAAAAAAAAGGAAAGTAAAAGTGTCCGGGGGTCTCTGATCAGACGAAGAAAGAATAGGACTACTGTACTAAGAGACACATCGAACAAGGCGACAAATCTGAGGTTGTACATGTGGGATGTGGTGAAATTACAGTGATGCAACGTTAAAATTCCTCCATTTATAAAGTAAACAGGTAAAATAATATGTAGGGATAAAAATATAGGTAAGATACGCTGATACATTCTCGCCCATGCCCGCGTATTCTAGCGCCATTGAAACTAACTAGTTATAACATGCAGACTAAACGAACGATCTTTTTAGACGGGGTGGAAACGGAGATAAAAGGAAAAAAAAAATTGTGACGGTCTGAACACGTGTTTGAATCTAAAAAGTCTAGAAGACGCAATTTGTAGTTTTAAAGAAAAAAATGACGCCACTAGTTGACACAATGTAAGGAAATGGACAAAAAACGACCGTAGCTCTTGTTAGAAACAGACGTATTTTGGACGTTTTACGGTAATTAGTTGTTTTAGTTTGAATCTAGCGGCAAATGCGTGAACGAAGGTACCAAAAAGAAATTTCAAAACTAACCTTGAGAAAAGTAGGTTTTTTCTTAATAATAAGTTTAGGAGAATAAAAACTAGCTAGTTTGATAGCCCATCTTTAACAGAGAAAGAATATACTTTTAATTACGAAGACGGACAGATAACACGGAAGATATTGACGAAAGACTGTATTGTTCAATACAGACTAGCAGACAGTTTTTTGTGCATATTTTCACTAAAGTTACATTTTGACGTCCTTGAGACTAAAAATGTAAAACCAAACTGCAGGTGGACTAGGGGCAGGGTAGGAGGAGAGTAGCTAAAAATAACTTAGCACAGAATCTTAGAAGTAGGGGGAGACAAAAAATTGTGTAGTTTTTTTCTTGTAGTTTCGTCCAAAAAACAAGTGTAATTTTGGGAAAAACCAAGTTGGGACGGACAGACCGACAGAAAAATACTACACACTAGACTGAGACTGGGCCGAAATTGGACATTTGTAGTTTGAATATTTGAAAGGTAGAGGGGAAGTCCGCTGATTGGACAGAAACTTTCATATTATAGAAAGAAAGACGCCCGCTAGTGCCATTTTTTAAGAAGACTGTCCATTGACACAGTTCGTTAATGCTAGAGGTGTGATTTCCAGGAAATATTAAATATTATCAGTGGGACGCCTTAATCTAGCCAGCAGCTCAGCTGAGTTTTGCTAGTACAACGTAACTGTGTTTTCAATTTTGAATTGTGGTAAGGAGAAAAATTCATTAACCCTTTTAATATTTAATACTTTGAGTGATTGATACTGCCATATCATGAAAAATGATTACGACAAGTGAGTGCTTATTCTAGGTCCCCAGCGACAGACCAGGGCCTAGAAGCAAACAAATAATATAAGAAAACATATGCAAGACTATGGAAGACAGATCTATATTTGAGATCAGTGGGAACATATCACCACCTTATTGGATGGAAGAGGAAACTATTGACCATATTTTGGATGCAATGCAGTCATGGGAAACTGGTACTATTTGATACCACCTGGGTGAGATGTGCTGAGTTGGTCAGAGAGATCTGACCTGATCTTTGTAATGTTTTTTCGTTGTTATGTGTAAAAATTGGTGCAGTAGGCAGTGTGTTGACACATGGCACAAATTTTGGTTTCAGAGTTTCTGGTCTGGCACTATGCTAGTGCCAGATGTTTGAAGAGGTCCAAGATTGGATGCCTAAGAATCCTATCATTTTACTCCAGCACTTGTGAGGAGTGGGCCACGTGAATTCTTTACTGCATCGTCACAGGCCAGATAAGTTGAATACCTGGCCTGCTGTAGATTCATCAAACTGTTTCCACCAACAAATAAATAAACCAAATCCTGGTTGATAAAAACTATATTTCAGTACTATATTTTCAAAGACAATGAACATTGTGAACAGAGATCGGGTATGATGACATCACCCCGACTAAACATCCAGTGCTAGTTTTCCAAAGACACTAGTTAGTGTTAATATTACCCAATGTAAACATATATCCATGTACAAAATTTGCATTTGATTATTTAATATATATATACACTTTTATTGATAAATACATATTGTTTCATACGTCCTGACCATAAGAAAATTTGGCTCAGGACTACATAAATTCAAAAAATTATAACTTTAACTTCTAAAGCCAGTGTTAGTTGAGTTGATCATAGAGCTTATCATTATTATTATTAGACTAAGTGTTTTCATGTGTGTGTCAGTGTATTTAAATTACCTACACATCTCATTTCATTACCCTAGACATTAAACGTAGCTAACATACATATTACCAGAATAAGTCTGTTTGAGGTCATAAGTGGTAGCAGAAAGGCATTCTGTAACTCACATAAACTTTTATCTTCAGGAGCCTTCACAGCTGACCTTATCCAGTACACTAGGTAAAATAGCAACCACACAATAACATCAAAAACCCCTACATGGGATGGCAACCTCAGTATGTAAAACAGATTGTTACTGAAACTACAGCTAAAACAACATGTGAATGTATGGTGCAGGTTTACTGCAAGGGGAATAGTTTCAGTGGGGGCTTCATGCTCCACACGGAGCAAACAGGAAAATATTGATGATGACAGTAGATTACATTAAACCGCTGAATCCCAATGACACGTCGACACGCTCTGATAGTTGAAAAATGCATGATGTGGTCAATCCGAGGAATGAAGTTCACTCCCGTTCTCCGAGCGATATTCTTGATCATCAGATCTCCTCAGGGGATCAACAGACACGGCGAGACACTTCCATCAAACCTTCATCAGACCTTTCTTTGGACACCGCAGTTGATGACCTTCAGGCGCGAGACTAGACGTATGCTATTTATCACGGGTGGTCAGCAATAACCCATGCGGTTTAGTCCTTCGTTTGTTGTTCTTTTTTCCCTGTTGATGAATTCACAATCAATACGTAGAGTCTAATTTATTTATTATGTGAGACATAGAAGGTTAACCGGCCAGATAGGTTTATGTTTTGTAAGAAATATATCCGCAGGCCATTCAGAAAAAAAAGGTGGAAACTAGAAATTAGGTCTGTCAAGTTTGAAAATGCTGTACGCGATGAAAATGGAAAAAAGGCGGACAGAAAACGGGAGAATGATAGACTGATAGGAAAAAAAAAAAAAATAGATAGACAGTAAGGAAAGAATGCGAAATAGTAAAGAAAATAAACAGGAATTTCCAGAAATTAGAAGAAGGAATAAGCATTAAGAAAAAAAAATTATAACACTATATGTATAGCTGTTACGCACAGAATTTTTCTAAGACTGTGTGTAATTAATCTGTATGAATTGTACACTTTAAATTTTTTGATCAACCCTTGTTTGACTGTGATTACATTCTTAATGGTAGTTACCTTGTCTTGTTGGTTGACTGGCTAGTCCATTTTTTAGAACGATGTGTAGTCATTATCCTTATATGGTAGTATCGGTCAACTGTTTCTTGGAAAGATTGAAACCAGTGTTAAGATCTATTTGCTGTCCATATAAGGCGCGATTTCTTACATATCTTTATCTGGAATGTCTCCAACATCGTCTCGTTTTGAGTGTTACTCAGGCGTATGCGTTCTGCGCATGTCTAAACTTTAAGAGAGTTAGAATAGTCTTCCGCCCAGGGAGTCGACGAGATGTTTTGAGCAGAGAGGACGCATTCTGCGTCTGTGATTTTTGATAGGGAATTCTGTAGTCCTCCTGTGAGTTAGTTAACTAACGAGGCTTTCCCTATATGATTCGAAAACGCCTGGAGGCGTTTGTTTTGTGGTGTTGATTCTGAAGCAAGGTAATACCCTCCTTTATTGAACTCTGTGATCTACCTAGATGTGTGACATTTTGTCGTTCTCTGCTGGCTTGTGTGTTACAGAAAGGAGAGGTTCTTATACTAGGAATTACACCCCAGGTATCTTCATACCTGAGATCTATATATATATATACGGGTCGCTCTAGGCCCAGAGAACAATTTCTATGTTCTAGGATCTTCGCTATGCCAGCGATTGCACCTATGTCGAGGGTTAGACTTAGGAATGCTTTAAAGGTCAGCTTGACCTGTACTCCTGAAATGCCATTCTCGTGCGGACAGTAATAGACTTATTTTTGTACATCTGATCAGTCAGCATCAGAGAGGAGTACTGATATTTATGAATATTTATGATATGAAGCTGAGGCTATCGTCAGCTAGGATTACCTATATCAACTTAGAGAATGTATGCAGATCCATGAAGAAACTTTATTAACGCTGAATACTATGAACTGTCATGTCCACGACTTTTTGTAAATGGATGTATCATTACCTGTCATTGTGGCGTCCGAAATAAATGATGAAACGTCACCAGCAGTTAACATTTCTATGACTTATCCATGTCATAACTTCTGTATTGTGGAACTGTAAAACTACGTCACACCTACACCCAACCACCATGTTGTGACTGTCCGTTTGTATCGTTGTGACCATTCCATCATTTATACCGGTGAAGAGGTAGCTTAAATCCAAAAACGCGAATTGTTAAAACCAACAAAATGTCAACATTATCAATTCTTAAAACGAACTTCAACACAGTAGATATTCAACAAATCTGGTGAACTGGGCAATACTGACCAGTACATCAAGTCGGTGGTGGACTGTACATAGATTTTATTCAACCACAGCACAAACGGAGTGGACAAATAAACTAAACATCGTCACAGGCGCAGAAATCATACGTCAAAATGTTGATAATTACTTATTAACAAAGCAAGTGAGCCACCAAACCGAAGCATTCTTTAAGTAATAAAGTCCTCTGGACTCAAGTGACTGAGGGATCACAAAACTGTTACCATAATACTATTCCGCTTTTTCATTCATAAGTCCCATTGACCTTCCTTCAAGATAGAAAAATGTACACAAAATGGGTAACGTTTCAAAACTCCCAAAGGATAAAATTCTTACCATATACATATAACTTTCAAAAAAAAAGACTTTCTCCATACATCCCGTTAGATATAGTATATATTTTCAAACAAAGTCATACATGATAATACGAACAGGCACAAAGAGATTCCAAAAACAAAAAACAAAATAAACCTCATCCCATTCTATGCCACGCTTCTGGCATTGTAGTAACAGCAAATGAAACAGGTGAAGCATATAAAATTCATTAAAAAATTGATTTCTTGTAGGTATTCTCCCTCCACGAAAAGGATTCGAACAAGAAGGCTATCGAAAACCGTGTGTCCAATTCTAGGAATGTCATCAACGAAATATCCCGCTAAACCATTAATACCGTAAAGCGGGCCTGATACATTAATGTACATAAATAAACATGCCAGATTCTAAGAAATGGGGCGAACACTTCTAAAAAAGAAAAAACGCAATACTTCCACTATTGACTTCGCCATGAAAAATCAATAGATACGAATAAAACTGATAGGCTAACTTCACATTTGCCAAGATACAATCACAAAGGATAACACAGCGGACTATAAATATGGTCCGAGCTGATGCCCCTTACATGACGTCAGAAACACTCAACTTTAGTTACACGTGCGTCCAAAGCAACTCACACAGCATTGTGCACGTCAGTGCGTGAATCAATCGAACGCACAAATAATATAACTATATAAAACTGGTGCGTACATTTGGCAGGACCGAAGACTACCCCCGTAGGTAATAAATGTACGTAACAACCACCCTTATCAATAGCAAGGAAAAGAAGTTGGAACATTATGAGAATAAATTGAGAAGATGTAGCGGCAATCATAGTAGATATTGAGAAACTAAAAGGTAAAGGTAAAGGTAGCCCCATAGTAGATACTCCCGTAGGGGAGTGAAGTGTTAGAGACTTCACTAAACCAGGTCCAGCATCGAGAGATGGGGTGACCAGTTCACTTCCTGGCTGCTTTTTCATTTCCTAAATCAAGAGCAAAGTCAGGTATTCATTTACAGAATTGAACCAGCACCTTATCCACGAGAAACAGCGCTCCAACCACTCTGTCAATTGGACGCTCATTGAGAAAGTGCATGTAAGAAATAAAGAGAGGGAAGTAACCGTACATAATAGAAAATAAAAGCAGACTAGCTCCCTTGTTGTTTTTCATCCCCGGTTCTCTTTCAGAAGTGTCTTTGCTTATCGATTCTACCTGACACATAAAAATATGTTATTAATACCTGAAATATATCTCCAGCACTATCAAGTCCAGCTTTAATAATGTCTTAGCTTTCTTGTTTATAATTCAAATAGTGTATAATTGTTTATTTCTGTATTCACATTTGTCATAAATTTTGAAAGCTGTTTTGTGCAGTCTTTAGTTCCTAACACCATCACCCACCAAGAACTGCTTTCTCGGAGCAATCAAGAAGATGTGCGTCACTATGGTAATACAGTGGTTCCCAAGCTTTTTTTTCTCTGTGCCGCTCTTTCGAAAATTTGCTTGCGGCACACCTAATTTTTTTATTGATAAGAAATACCGTCCACAACAAAAACAAACCCACCCCTAGCAGTGCTTTCTTGAATAAATTACATTATTGTTTAAACTATGTTTATTATTTATTAGAATATATTTGATATAAAGTAAATGATATTACTGAATAAAATTTGGAAACTTCTGGAGAATTCTACGGGTTTCTATACATGTATTTCCCATATTATATCAGATATAACAAAATAAATAAAATAAATAAGAAAATGACCTTCATATTTATTTTTGACAGGTCTTTGCTCTTGAAAATGCCTCTAAATCCTTGATTGTCTTTGAATCTTCCCGCTACTCCTCTCGTGCCGCAACATTTGGGAACCACTGACTTAATAGAATCGGGCTCGTCATGTCCTCAAAAGAAACCGAGACACCATTACGGAACTGCTTTACTAAGGAAGGAAAACGAGAGACCGACCAAAACATCAACTTGGCGGAGAACAGTGAAGGCCTAAATGGCAAGCATTAACCAGAGTGTTGGCACTGCACGAAGTATGGCCACAGACAAAGCAAAGTGGAGTTTGTTGCAATCCTGCAAGAATCCATTAGGCGTGATGGCCACTGGATAGCTTTATCAGCGAGCGGATTGTGGCGTGAGGTTTTATTTGGCTGTAGGATCAGTATAGTACTGACAATTACAGAAATAGAATTTCTGCAGAAAATGGTGAAGTCCCAGTGTCTGAGAGGACTACTGGTATCACAAATTAGTTACGGCTGTGAATGTTCTGATCTCGAAACAATAGTAGAGAGGAGACCGACCTAAAGTGCCACCTCCGCTGTGTAACTAACTGTGATATTAAAAAACCAAGGAAACAGATTTTGCTTAACAATGATAAAATTGACAAGTCTTCAAATACAATTTCCTTATTTTTTAATTAGTATATACACTATCTACTCATGTTGAAAAATGTAATGTAATGAATTTGTAAGTTTACATATGATTTACAAATATTTATATAGATATGTAAATAAATATTACAACAAGTTTTCCAATTATAGAAACAAAAATTATATCAGCTGTGCTGTTATTCAATTATAGTACATGTATCAGCTGTGCTGTTAATTAAGGATATAACGTTTATCAGCTATGCTGTTATTTACGTATAATTTATCCACTTGATCTTATTATTGTCTCTTGCTACGCTAATTCACGTTTTCTTCATTGACTTAGATTTTGCTCACAATGCCGACAGAAATGGTACTACTGGGTACTCATCTCTTAAAACGTTCTGTTCTCCTTAGTTTGGGTCACACAACTCCTGCTGAGGCTCGTTACTTTAGCCCACCCAAGACTGAGGGGGACTAAAGATGTAGCTTCTGTACAATCTCTATGCTCCTGCGAAGTTCCAGGCAGCGGGATTGACTCGAACATACGACCTCAGTTTTTTTTGGACACGAATAAACCCTCCAAGATTTAAAAAGGCCAGTTTGACTCGACTAGTGAAGTAGGCTGCAGGTCGATGCCCTCAGGTAAGCAATAAATCGTGACAGCTTCTCTCCTCTTCAGTCAGTCGGTATCTCTGGCTTCGTGTCTGGTTGCGTGCTTAGCATAACATTTCGCCCGATTATATAGGTAGGTGAATTCTTAAGCAAAGCTTTTGGTTGGTTCCTGGCGCAGCAAGCTGATTGGTTTCCTGCAGTTTCGTCTTTTGCTCGTACAGCCTAATTTTATTCAGTTTTTTGTCGCCATCTTGCGTGAACAAGATGGCCGTTAATTTATTCTGTCTCAGAGACTGGTGAACGTTGCTCGTTGATTGGTTGAAGCAAATCTGCATCTCGACATAGTGATTAACAAAGTAGTGGGTTACACTCGTTTCACGACACGGATATGGGTCCAAACAGAAGAAGAAATCTTGAGTTGTTGTACTTGACCGTTGTTAGTTCATGTGCAAATTGATGTGGTATAAAAATAGCAAATGTACAGCCGGCAACGTGTATCACACAGCCCAGTGTGAGAGGCAAATGGAGATGGTGAGTTACGAAACACATGGTACGTGAATCAATTGTACAACATAGCGAGGAAGAAAAATAGTAGTCTACAAGCCTTTTTTATGGGAAAAAAATCAACTTCGTCAGCTTGAATAACCAACAACAAGCAAAGAAAAGGTCAACAAATATGGCATCAAGTCGTTGCAAGTGCCATGCAAAACGATGAAGGCGATTATTTCTCACCAAACTTCTGACAACTGAGATCTTAATCACCTGGGTGTTAGTTATTTCTATTTTGTCCTCTTCGCGTTTTCGCACTATGGTGCATAGCCATTCAACTATTATAGTCCCCATACCCTGGGCATTATTTTCAAGTTTTTGCCATGCCTCCTTTAACATTTCACGTCTTTTTCTAGCTTTTTTATCCGTGTGTTTGGATTTTCTTTTACCGTTTTTACGTCTTTTCCAGTTCTTTTTCCCCATATGTGTTTGGATCTAATTTTATTTTTTCAACCCTAAGAATTTAAGGATTGTTACATGATTCTTTTAGATGACGTCCCGAAAGTGTCTTCCATTCACATCAAACTGTTTTTTTCTTATCCCTCGGTTCAGCACTAGTGTATGTCTGGTTCTTTCTATCAATTCCACATTGTGGATCTTGTCACGCAATTTCTGTCTCCTATTTTGGGCAAACACTTATCTGAGAACGTCTTTAACTTTTAACTTATCATTCTTGTTGACCTATATTTTCCGGAGCCATTTCTGGAAGATTTCAGAGAGTAACACTTTTATAATTTTCTATCAATTAAGTCTTTCGTTATTATTGTGAAGCTCACCGCGTTTTGTTAGAATGGTCAAGGAATCTTGGCTATGTTGATGTTTTAGTTATTTTTCTGTAACGTGTCTGCACCTTTTCTTCTTTTTTTTATGTCGTGGAAAACTCACGACAAACTCATGACAAGCTCGCAATAAACTCACGAATAACTCATCACAAACTCGCGACAATTTCACACAAATAAGTGAAAAATTCATGACAAACTCAAACTAACGACAAACTCATTACAGCCTCACGACATGACAAGCTCACGATAAACTCATTACAGCCTCACGACATGACAAACTCACGACAAACTCACCACACACTCATGACATACTCACGACAAACTCATGACAAACTCATAACAAACTCACTACAAACGCACGGCCACCTCATGACAACCTCACGTCAAAGTCATGACAAACTCATGACAAGGTCATGAAAAATTAAGAAAAAAATGTTTGAAAACAAATTTGACTGTCACCGTTCTGACAGTTGTGCATTCGTCCATTGTCATCTCTATACTTGACTACTGTTCCAACACGCATGTTGTACAAAACGACTAATAGTAAGATACACCTAGGGCTGGCAGCCCCATCGTTTAAAATACATGACTAAAGAAACAACCGCTGTAAGAGCATAGGGACGCTTGGTAAGGCCTTTCTTTCTACAAGGGGATCAGGTGCACTGGTGGCACCATGCCCCATAAGGAGCAAAAACAGGGAAATCATGGTGATGATGTACACATTTTCTTGTTCTGCTATCGTCTGAAATATATTAATACTAGCAATAACCCGTCAAACATGACGGGTTTTTAATTATAGTGTGCTGTTTCCGTTCCCGGATGAGCAGATAGAAGTACATTCTTAGAGTGTTTTTGGTTTCTTTCCATTATACAGTGTAATCAAACTGTCCATGAACACCGTCATTTGAACGCTTTTCTTTGTTGATTGTAACTATTTTCGGGAGAGTATATATAGTGGAAACGATACAAAGGAAGTAATGGAAAGATGGAAAGAATATTTCTCAGACCTCCTGGGTGGTGAGCATGGTGAAGCATCAGAAATAATAACCACTGGCACAGAAGAGAAAACCAATGATGGTTAAGATGACATAAAGATGGAAGAACTGAAGGCAGCATTGGAGAAAATCAAGATGGGCAAAGCAGCAGGGCATGATGGCATAACACCAGAAATGGTTAAGTACATGGGAGCATAAGGCGATCTATTACTCTTAAGGGTCCTACAGGCAGCGTGGTGCAACAAGACCATACCAAAGAATTGGGAGATTGCCATCATAACACCAATTTTCAAAAAGGGTGACAATCGACAATGTGGAAACCATAGAGGCATATCCCTTCTCAGTGTACCTGGTAAAATCTACTCTAGAATTCTAGAGCAGAGACTCCGACGCCTAGCTGAGCCACAATTGCATGAGGTCCAGTGCGGATTCCGAGCTAACCAAAGTACTAAAGATATAATCTTCCCACTCAGACAGCTGAGTGAAAAGGCCCTTGAGTATAAGAGTGAGATCCATCTTTGTTTCATAGATCTGGAAAAGGCGTTTGACAGGGTGCCTTGGAGCAAACTTTGGGACTGTTTGGCTAGGGAGAACATTCCAGCACCTCTGATTCATGCTATACAGAGCTTCTACAAGTCTTGCAGAAATTATGTGAGGACAGCAAACCATAAGTCAGAAGAGTTCAGGAGCACCACTGGTGTAAGACAAGGTGATATCCTGTCACCTTATCTTTTCATACTCCTCATGGACGATGTCATCAAGGCATGTAAGGAGAGAACAAGAACGTATTCAGTGGGGTACTGGAAGATAAGACAAGTCTGGATTTCAAAGCTGGCATTTGCTGATGATGTTGCCCTGATTGCTAAATCAGATGTACATCTCCAATCCAACCTGCAAGTCTGGAAGGAAGAGCTGGAGAAGAGAGGGATGGTCATAAGCAGCTCTAAAACAAAATCCATGGTGATATCACGAGAATAAAGAAGACATCAGATTAAGCTGGGAGAACAGGTCCTGGAGCAGGTCGACCACTTTAAATACCGCGGAGCTATTATAGACCGAAAGGGGGGCATCAAAGAAGAGTTGACCACTCGAAAGCAGCAGCTTGGAAACTTTTTCAGGCCATAAATCGTGGATTTCTCAGCAAGAGAGAGGTTGGTAAGAAAACGATGATGGCTGTATACCGCTCCACCTATGTCCCAGTCTTGACATATGGATGCGAGTCATGGGCAATGACTGCAACCCACAAAAGCCAGATCCAAACCTCAGAAATGAGGTATCTGAGGAAGGTGGTTGAAGTAACAAGAAGAGACATGGTCCGCAACCAGACGATACGTCAAGGCCTAAAATCCCACCCCCTGCAGACGCAAGTAAAACAGTCCCAACTAAGATGGTTTGGCCATGTCTGCAGAATGGGAGAAGATCGGCTACCACGAAAAGCATGGGAAACAAAGAGCCAGGGATCCAGACCCCCAGGACGACCCAGAGTCCGCTGGGTGGACAACATTAGACGATCTTTGAAGGACCGAGGACTAGAATGGAACCAGGCCAGGAGGAAGACAGCCGATAGGATAGTCTGGCGCTCTCTCTTCCAAACCTCTACACCTCACGGTAGAAGGGGAACGACTAAGTAAGTACGTGAGAAACAATACAATTTTTCAACACGGTTGCATTCCTCAGCTGTGACGAACGTACACACGGCGAGAATTATGTTATTTTAGATTCGATTTAAATGTTCTTTAATGACAACATTTCGTGTGAAAGTGCGTGGATTTCTTTCAAAGAGAGTGCCCTGATAATAAGTGGTTTTAACAAAAACTTTCACGTTTTCATGATTTGTATATCGGGTGAAGACGACATAGAGCTGGACGTGTCCGAAAACAGGGTTTCTTTGTCGAGCGCTACTAATTTCGTGAAAAAAACAACAAAAAACCAAAGTATTTGTTTTATATAACAGTAAATAAATATTAGACAAACATAAAGGTATGTTTTCAGACACTCGTAAGAAATATAGAAGTAGAAAACTAGACAATAGAAAAACAACAGACGTGAGTAGCTTACCCAGGACCTTCCGTGCGACAACCCCGCCTACCTATGCAAGCGAATCACACTACCCTCCTTGCCATCTCGCATCACCAAAAATGTTGCTTCGAAGACGGGTCACTGGTGCGACCCGCAACACATAACACCGGAAATTTACCATGGGCAGTCCAGCCTATTAATGACGCAATCACTTCTGTTGTTCCCCAATTATACAGTATAGGTCAGACCACACAAGACAAAGACCTTAATACTGTGTCTAGTAAATAATAGAAGACTAAGAACAGTAAGTACAGGACAGAGGGTAGGTTTTGGTATTGTATAAACATTTATAACAATAAGGAAGGGAAACCCGAGGCCTGTAAACAGTAAATAAATATTAGACAAACATAAAGGTGTTTTCAGGCACTCGTAAGAAATAAAGAAGTAGAAAACTAGACAACAGAAAAACAACAGACGTTAGTGGCGAACCCAGGACTCGAACCCAGGACCTTCCGTCTGTCCTGTACTTACTGTTCTTAGTCTTTAGTGTTGGAGATAGAAGGATAATGACGCTTCTATCTCAAGGGAATATTCATAAGATAATTCACAAGTCAAGAACAATACTGCATAGGGCAGAGTACTATTAACGTATATCTGATCCGGCACTTTTTGTGAAGTTTTAAGCAATGGTTTGGGTTGTTCGAGCTGGTTTAAACCAGCGAAATTCCTTTTATGAGTATTCTTTGCTCTATGGCTGTAAATATATGTATATATATTAAAGATTTTTTATCATACAGGCGCTCTCTTATCTATAAGAACGGAATCAACTATGAATTTGTAAAAATAACATATAACAGATTTAATGGTCAATTAGTCTTTAACAAATTTAAATAAATATGGATGAAAGTGACTTTAGAGGTTTTTAAAGGTTGTCTTCACTGAGACTTAATTGGGGACTGATGGTTATTATTGTCCGTTGCGTGCGCCTGTTACAAAAAGACTTAACTGACGGAGTTCTGCAATGGGTCGTTGTCAGGTCGTTTGTGATGAGAACTCTTCTCTAGAGGCGATTAGATGAACTTCACTCCTAATGCCAAGGTGGGTGTGATCACATCGTGTCCACTGTAGATAGTTGGTGTCGAACCCAGCTCTTTGAATCACAAGATAGTGGCGATGATTCTTACTTCAGACTGGTCTGGTATTAAGAACCGTCTTGTAGCTTCGAACCACGAACTTTAGGACACATAAAAGAACAAATTCCTCTGTTAAGTAAATTTGTGACCCGAAGATTAACAGGCGCATTGTCTCGCTGTTCACCCACCAATGTTAGCCTTTCTGAATAATTATTCTCCCTGAGTATACACAGTATAACTTAGGGAATATGATTTAGAAATAACTGTTATTCTTCTGGTCACTTAAATGGGAAAAATGTGTCCTGACAGCGCGAGTGCAATGACTTGCCTGAATTACAACTAACAATTTACATATTCTCACAAAATGACACTATAGACGTGTTGCGTTGGGGTTTGAGAGATCGTGCTAATTTAAATATTTATATTACGCCGTGAGTTTCCATCAACATTGCATCAACTTGTATAAAGTTAATAACCCTAGTCGTGGTTGAGTCCACGAATACGTACATTTAATGGCGAATCATCACAATAGTTTTTCATGTAATCATATAGTTGTACATACATAATTTAGTCTCCTGCAGTCAATGATGCATCGTCGCATGTCAGCCTGTATATTCGCAATGTCGGCGTGTAGTGATAACTGACAGCTGGCGATGGAAATATATAATAATTCTCCCAAAACTTCTTTCTTCAATAAACTCCTCATCAAATTAGGATGCTTAAATACTGCATCAGTATAATTAAAGTGGCAACCTTCATTATAATACTAAGCCACGCAGGAAGACTGTAAATTCAAAACATTGGGAGCAATAATAATATACGTCTTGCTTTGACGGATTCCAATGAAGAAGGGCCAAGAACGACCGTTGTCTGCCTAGTGCAGCACCTTACTACGTCATCCTATATTTAGTGACGTCTACCCATAATCGCGTTCAATAACTATCTCTTATAGTGTAGAATACATCATGTTGACTTCAGATAAATATGTTAGCGCGTAAATTTAAACTGGTAACAAAATCTAAATGAGGCCAACATGTAATAGACATAAATATACCTTAACAAGACGCTGTGCACATGTGATGTAATCATCACTCACTTACTCATTGCTCTATTCTGAGTCTGGGGCCACCTCTGCTGTCGGTTTTCTGTACGATTAGCAAGAAGCAATCACCAGCGCTTGCTGTAGTGGTGTATGAATATACTATTTTCATATGTTGAGGTTGCCAGCCTCGCATGACTTGTATAACCAATTAGCAAGTAACATGTCCCAATTACATTTGTAAAATATGTGTTCACAACTTACCCCAAATTACTTGGGAACACAACCCCATGACACAGATGAATGGACACAGCAACTTTGATTAGATGCTTCGAACACTTGGTCGGGAAAATTTTAGTTTCCCTCTTATGACGGGTGCTATGATTCCGTAAGTTTCCAGTCTTGGTATTTAAAATTGCGGGTTCTTTTTTAAGTTATAAAGACGCCCAAATACGAGGGGAAGTCAGTAAGTAGGTTACAAACTGATATGGGGAAGCTGAAAATGGTAGTTGGTAGTTTCTAAAGGTGTCATTAGGCGACAGTATCATCCAGCTTTATGATTAGCTTAGGTAGCAGACTGCTAGGTGTCGCATGCGCATGCGCAGAGCAGATAAAAATGGCGACCGTGCTCGTGGAGTGTACAAACAAAGAACAGCGCACTGTTGTGCGGTTTTTGTGTGTTCAAAATGACTTCCTGCAAAGGATATTCATAGGGAAATGTTTCCTGTTTACGGTGTGAAGTGTTTCATTACTACCAACCTGAATCAAAGCGTTATTCAATGCAATGGAAACATCCTTGTTCACCTTCAGCCAATAAATTCAAGGTTTCGCCATCGGCTGGTAAGGTTATGCTTACAGTGTTTTGGGATTCTCACGGAATGCTGTTAGCCTATTTCCTGAAAAAGGTGAGAATGTGAATGCTGCATTACTGTGAAGTTCTGTTGATGCTTTGGGATGCAATTCGAAGAAAACGCCTAAGCCTACTGACTAGAGGAGTACTGCTCCATCACGACCATGCTAGACCACATACAGCTCGATTAACCCAGGAGAAAACTGAACAACTAGGGTGGCCTATTCTTGAACATCCGCCTTACCCATGAGTGTTTTTACCTGTTTGGTCCACTAAAAGCTCACCTTGGCGGTAAACATTTCGCGGGTGATGCAGAGGTTGAATGTGAGGTGCGAATGTGGCTGAGACAGCAGAGCACCCACTTCTATGCTGCAGGTTTTGAAGCACTAATACAGCGATGGGATAAGTGTATCAATGTTGGTGGAGATTATGTTGAGAAATAAAGGGGAAATGTAAGTGCACTAATACATGGTGTTCAAGTTCGTATCTCATTTTTTTTTCATAACCATTTGTAACTTACTTACTGAATTCCCCTCGTACTTTGATGTGTCACTTTTAATTCTGGAAAACTCGTCTCTCTGGCTCCTGGGAGTTGCTAACTTGCGATGCAGTCTGATTTGTGTCTGCGATTTCGGTAGATTATATTTCCATTTCTCAGTTCAAGTCCCAGATGGTATTCCCGACAAATTTTCTAATGAAAGCAAAAGTCTATTCCAGCTCTTAAATTAAACCAATGGTAAGCTCTTTTGAACTAAATCGGTCGTGGTGTTAAATCATTACTATCCCCTGCGTGTTTTAAAATATCAATTTAAAAATTTAAACTCGTGATCCTTTTTCAAATATGGCAGTAATACTTTCTAATGTATTTGTACACACTCACAAACACATCGTTGAACTTATTTCCTGGCTAATACCTTCCGGCCATGTTGCCTTCTCTGACAGGGCATACGTACTAATGCTACAGAGATGGTCCAGCGGAAGTGATTACAAATTATCACCGGTGTTTGCGTACACCTCAGGCGGATTTCTTAGACAGCCAATCTGTCTTTCTTTCCATCGATCGTGCGCCACCACCTTGTGTCAACAAATATCGTCTCTATCAAAGGTGGCTAGACGACTTAAGTGTTAAAAGTATTACCCACTGACCTGTCTAATTAGCCTTCTAATACAACGATTCACATGGTGAAACGTAAACAAGTCTATGGATTGGTCAGAGTAAAAAATGTAAGTGCATAAAATATGCCAAATAATAGGACGATGAATGATGAAAATACAGAAATAAGTTAATAATGCAGGAGAGAACGAAATTGATGTAAAGGGCACAACTGATTTTGTCACATAGATATAAGTATAGATATATTAAAGATGCTGATTCATCCGTGTGCACTTCTCTCTATGTAATAACTAAATAAACTATGAATTTGTAAAAAAATAACAACATATGACAAATTTAATGATCAATTACTTTCAAACAAATGTAAATAAATATGAACTGGTGATTAGTTAAAAAAATAGGTTTCGTCATTTAAATCTGCTTTAGGAAGCTTAGTTGTGGGTATATAGATCAATAAGTTCTGTTGTGTTGGCCTGCTAAAAATGCCACTTAGCTTCCAAACTGCTGATGTGTTGATGCTGCTGTTTCCGTCAATTCGTCACTGTAGCGAGGGCAATTCTTCTGGTCAAGGCAGGTATCTTCACAACCCGTTGAATGTAGGTTTCAAGCGTCGATCGCAAGCTTTGAACCACAGAACAGCAGTACAGCTGGTATCGTAGAATCGAACCTCAGATGATCTCGTAAAATCGTACCACAAGCTTTACAGGGAATAAAAGAATAAATTCCGCTGCTAAGTCTTTGTTTTCCTGATATTAATCAGGCGCCACTTCCCCTCTCTCTCTCCCTCTCCCTCTCTCTCTCTCTCTCTCTCTCTCTCTCTCTCTCTCTCTCTCTCTCTCTCTCTATATATATATATATATATATACACATATGATGTCATCATATTCCACCCCCTTCTCCATCTGGAGTCTGAGGGTTACCTCTGCTTTCCCTCCCTGACAGAACTAACACGAAGCAATCGCCAGCACTTTGCTGTGGTGGTTCAAGAATATATCATTTTCACGTGCTGAGGTTGCCAGCCACTTAAGGACTTGTATAACCATCAGCAAGTTCAAACATGTCAAATTCAAAGTATAGAAATATGTTACAATTCACCCTAAACTAGTTGAGAACTAGACTTCTTGTTCAGTAGAATAGTCTTGGCACTTGATAAAGATGCCTCAAACATGCGTCTGGGGTATTATTTCTAGTTTAGAATCCCTTTGTGACTTTGTGAGTAGGTTCTGTAGGAGTCCAGTTTCCGTATTAAAAGGTGGAGTTTCTTTATTGTATTATTCAGAAGGTGCTCCAATACTTGTTCGAGCTGTCTACTTTTGACGATTCTGGAATGCAGTTGTGTCTAAAATGTTCTACGTTACATTGCAGTTTTCCTGCCCCCGCTCACACCTGTCTTTTGCGAAAACACTTCCAATCACCGTGAATGTCTATTCGCGTCTTAAATGCCAGCCGATACATTCAAAAGTTCGTGTTATGATGACTTTCCTCGTGAAATTTTCTGCGTGACTCATGCGTTTGTAAAATTCAAACGGAAATTTTCCATATATGGAGTTGTTATTTCCGTCTATTCTCGGTAATGTTTACATTCGCAATCCCCCTGCAACATCTTGGTCAAACAATTCTGTCCGTAAGTTTCTTACATCATTCTTGTGCCTAATCTGTCACCAGTTCGATAATTGTCCGGCTATCCCTGTGCAAACACACACTGGGTCTCTACATGAAAATGACCTTGACAGCCAATGTGGTCTGATTTGTATCAAACTCTCAGGTAAACAAACACAACACAAATGAATGGAAGGAATGTAAACATTGACTCTAAAATACCAAATACTGTCGGAAGGTAGGAAAATACAATGTGCCCACAATCGAATAGTGCACATAATTAGTACGCACAATAAAGGTAGTTCAATACAGCCGGAAAGGAAATAGAGAGCGAACCATATTGTGTGACACCCTTCGAATTCTAAAGATACCGGTTTCGATTTCCAGAAAAGGGAAAATAATTTATGGACATTTTTTTTCCAGAACCAGTTGTCCTAATGATGTCATACTTCTCCCTGGTCCCCAGGGTAGTGAAATCGGATGACTAGCCTTCTCGGATAAGGGCGGAAAAAAGGAGGTCTCGTGAGCAAAGTTGCGAGCGTTAAAAATACCTCGGCAGTTTGAAATCGTAAAGAGTAGGCCATACGGCCGTTGCCCTGGCAAAATAAAAAAATTAGAAACCTACCCAACACAATATTTATAGCATTTGTGATTTGTTTATACACACAACAGGATTCTCGCCAGTGCTACGGAGTTCGTGCACTGGGCTGAGACCCTCCTTGTTTGATCTAAGGGAGATCGGAGAACTGATGGAGTTGTCCGTGTGCAATAAAGATAGTCCTTAAAACCAAACCAAACCTGAGTGCTTAAAGTTAAGGGGATGCCTAGCTGGCCGTGGGGTCAGTGTGATTCGCTTGATAGCTAGGCGGAGTTGTCGTACGGAAGGTACGGGGTTCGAACCCTGGGTAAGCCACTCACGTCTGTTGTTTTTCTGTTGTCCAAGTGTTCTACTTCTTTATTTCTTACGAGTGCCTGAAAACATACCTTTATGTTTGTCTAATATTAATTTGCTTAAAGTTGTGCAGGGTGCTCACACTTTAACCTCCTGTTTTTGTGTGTTCTAATTTTAACCTTAGCAGGAATTAGGTTCCCGTCTGTATTTAAAAAAAAAACATGCGTTTTAAGACGCCTCCAGTGACGTGTTGACTGAAATCTCGCGACAGTTTTTATTATACCAAATTCTTGTTAAGTCTGCCATGTGCATGACATCGTATTTTATTACTGGCGCCTGGTATTTATAATACAAGACAGGGATGGACGTTTGAGAGGTTGCGTCCGGCGTGTATACAGCCAGCTCTCTACATGAACACTTAGTATTCATAATCTTCAATATTTGCTGGGGGAAATTGTGCAACTATGGTTTTTGCCCAGAGTGCAATAATGTTGATAATAAGCAACAGTATCAATAAAAAATTATAAAGGAGGACGATAGCCCTATAAGTGGGAAGATAACATCAAGTGATGGAAAGGGAAAGGTTTTCTCAGAGTGTACCTTCAAGACAAGAGACAGATAAAGATGGGCATTCATTGCTGTCGATCTTCAATGCAAAGTCGTTTTCCGAGTCTAGATTCACAATTTTGTATGATATTTGTCTGTAGTTTTTTTCTTTGTATTATTACGTTTGTCTTTCACTTATGAGTTTTTTTTTTAATATATATTTTAAGAAATACATATTGGTAAATATGAGTAGTGTAGTGTCATATATGTAAATAGTGCAGCAGTTGCTGACCGTCCACTTTTGCCCCTCCCCATCTAGGTATTATATTTTTTGCTAAACGAACGCCTGATTCACGATCGCAATTAACACGCGAGCCATCTGGCAATTAAGCACTATGTGGAACAGAGCGAAATGAGCAGTAAGGCGTTAACTAGTTTCTTTGAAGAATCAAGGGGGTGATAAGCCTGAGACGTATACTGGAGTGTCACATTTTCAGGGTAATTAACTTACGAGTTTGAGATGCGGCAGAGGTGAAGAAATATCCTTTATTCAGGAAGGGAACGGGGAGAATGTGAGACAAGACAGAGTTTGAGATGCGGCAGAGGTGAAGAAATATCCGTTCATTCAGGAATCATACGGCAAATTTGCCCGGTTCTGGACGTAGGTGTGACTTCGCATTAAGAAGCGAAAAGAACGGCATCTATGGATATATACCCCGTCTCTCCAATAGCCATTATCAGAAGGCAGAGATTTTGCTGAATTCACTAGCTCGATATCCTAGATTTCTCGTACAGAGTGAATTATTAAAATTCGTGGAGTGTTTCATATTTTTCTCTGTTTTGCGATAATTTATATACTGTACTAGCCTTTAAGTGATTTGGTGTGTTTAAAGTTTTCATTTATATTTAACTGTGATTCTCTGTGTTAATTAAATAACTTATAGCTTATATTCTTTCTGGCTGTAAAGTAAATTTAATTACTCGCTTTTCCCCAGTAAGAGATGTTTTAAATTGACTAGTACATACATTAAATAACTGTCTACTGACGGTATATATTATTTACTCATATCCATTTTATGTAATTTTTTTAATGACTAGTGTTCATATCACGCGTTAAAAAAACGATAGGATAAACTAAACACTTGTGTTTTAAATCTAATTTATAACGGAGTGGTGAAGAGGTCCTACTTAAACACGTGTTAGAGATTATATTGTTATTATGGTTAAATGTTTATATATTCTTTCCTATAATATAGGCTGATCAAAAACCTGCGTACTAGCGGACTTACGGCCATATGAACTCGCGTTCTTATAGTCTTTTAATTGTATAAGCAACCAGAAACTTTATAAAAATGTTGAGTCTTCGGGCTATTCCCTGTGCGGTCCATTTTCTTCATGTTTATGAGAGAGACCAAACTAGCACAATAATTATAATATTAACTGGGCCAGAACTATTACCAAATTTCATTTATATAAATCCCAGCAGCCAGCTGTGGCAAAATATATTGTTCAGCAACATTTGTGTAATTTAACATAGTGTCTCAGAAACCAGAGGCTAGACAACACAGAATATATCTGTATTATTCATCCTACGTCGGCGATCACCACTTATGAACCTTACTGCAACCAACTGAAGGCAGAGATACCGTATTTTATCCAGGAAAAATTAAATCACCAACACCAGCGACTCCCGTGACATTTGCAGTTAGCAACTACGGCGAGTCTGGGGCTGGATTTGGCAAAACTTAATAGGACACTAAATAGTCTGATTACTTATTAGTGTTTATTTCCACGGAATGCCTGCGACAACTATTGGTAAGCAAATCTGAGTGGCCACTGTACGTATGTGAATTGAATGAACGGAGAACGAAACTGATTTCTGTATTTACCACTATCATACAAATCTTTTCTTTTGTTCTTACTAACCTGAGTATTTACCGGATAGATTAATTAGGAACTGTTCTTTGTTTTCTTTACTGACTATTCTATACCCTTATTGTTAACTTTTATGATCTTTTTGGTTAATTAACCTCTGTTTGGATCTTCTTTTCTGTTCCTATCCCAGAGGGGAGAACCTATTTGATTAATTTTCATTTGTCTGTAAACCATGATCTATTGATGTATATGATGTATGTTGTAAAGTTCTAGTGATAAATAAACTTAATATACCTTTAGTTATTGCGTTGGTAAAACCCTATCCTATCCGTTATTCATAGTTTGTTTTCACGTTGTGCGTATTTGTCACAGAATTGTGTGCATGTGGGTGCAGTGTAACTTGTATTTCGTAAAAGGAGAGAAAGTGCGCCTGATTTAAAGAAAGTCGTACTGATAGGCTGGATTAGAGAAATTACTTCACCCAGAGACTGTCCTTTCTCTTACACTATCCCCTCGTAAGAAAAAACTATTTCTTCCACCTGGGAGAATTATGAATAGATATTATAGAGAGATCTGCGAGTTATGGAGAAATTTAGGAGACTTATGGTGAAATATAGGTGAGTTATAGAGACATACAGCAGAGTTATGGAAAGATATATGAGATTTATGGAGAAATATAGGAGACTAATGAAGAGATATCGGAGAGTTATGGAAAGGTATAGGAGAGTTAAAGAGAAATATAGGAGAGTTTTGGAGAGATAAAGGACAGTTATGGGGAGGTATAAAAGAGTTATGGACAGATATTAGAGAGTTATGGAGACATTTGAAGAGTTATGAAGACATATATGAGAGTTATGAAGGGATATCGGAGAGTTGTGGAGAGATATCGAATAGTTATGACGAAATTTAGGATAGTTTTGAATAGGTATTAGATAGTTAAGGAGATCTTTTGTTCTTGAAAAAAAGTGGGGGGAGGGGTTTACTTCTCTGGTGATCTATGCAGCTCTAGTATCGTATTGTGTGAGAGAACCCTAAGCATTGTCTTTGATTATTCCAGAGAATACTTTTCCTGCATTTCTAAATTCCTCTATGTGAAAAAAAGAACAAACTTGAACTGTAGTATCCATGGCTGGCCGACCCGAGACAATATTTGTTGATGTCTAATTATTCTTGTAATAAACTGAAGGTTAAAGGTAAAGGTAGCTTCATATCAAATACTGCCGTAGGGGTGAAGTGTTAGAGACTTCACCATATTAGGTTCTAATTTTTTTAGGTGGGGTGACTAGTTCCTTCTCGCTGCTTTTGCCTTTCTAACTCTAGAGCATTGTCAGGTAACTATTTACAGTTGGGAAGGCTACAGCGTGACGTTACGAGGTTTCGAATCCGTAACCTGGTAACTTAACCGCGAGGGCAAGAGCTCTATCCACTCTGCCAATAAGACGCTTTTGTAAAATATAACTTCCCTTTTTTTTCTTGTCCTTAATTTATTTTGCTGCGGAATGTATTTCAACTGTATTAGCACGTTCCTTCTGCTCGCGGTTTGTAACTGCTGCGGTAAGTTATATTAAGCGTTTTAAGAAACTTTTTTTCTTTTTTAAATTTTCAAGCTAGTATCGAAATTTCCTTATTTATAATTTTTTTGGGATGATGGATATATTTCAATTTCTATAAATATCTTCCCAGCTACCGTCGTGCTATAAAAAGCCTGGTCTCATATGGAATGGTTGAATGAAAGTCTCATTAAGCGAGTCTAACTTTTAATTAATTAAGACATAAAAATTAGCCGTAATCAAATATTCAGGTCAGAGAACTGTACTTAAAATAATAAAGGTATCAAGGATCGCATGATGTTCTTTTTCAGAATCATCAAGGATCAACGAAAGAGAGTTCGAGATAATGGATTAGTTTGGATCTTCGTTCTTTTTTTATATTAATAATGTGGAAGAAACAACAAACAAACAAACAACCGGGGACTGACACTTTGGAGCCATGACCTAACATTTTATTTTTCGAGGTTAGAGAAGATAAAATAATCGAAACACTTATCTGAAGGGGGAACAACTTCTGATGATCAGGTAGCCTCCAGTTGTAACAGTCTGCGTAGGTTTCCTATCAGCACAATTTTGGCTATATGTTACCCTTAGCTGACTGATCTACTTGCAGGCGTGGTTCTGATGTCGCACGAGAAACGTTTAATCAGAGACTTGATCGGAAACTACACTGAAATCGGGAAAATGGGCCGGCCAGTCCAGGAACAGAACGACACCATCACCATCTTCTACGGGATGTCGCTGATACAGATCCTCGACCTGGACGAGAGGAACCAGATTCTGAGCACAAACGTCTGGGCTACTTATGTAAGTATACAGTACACCCTCATTATTTTGTAACTCAAGACTATTCATGTCACGATTGTTATTCACCTGCTGACGAGTCACCACACAGCTGAATATGGGTACCTGACTTTGCTATTGAGACATGGGAAGTCAAAGACAGTGAAGAAGGAAACTGATCACATCCACCTCTCGATGCTGAACCTAGAGCCGGTGGTCATTATCGATCGGTTGGTGACCCCTGACGATATCATGCACTTCTATTACATCTATAGTTTTTTTTAATGTTTCGTTTATTTTATTTCTTTTGGTATTTTAATGGGGAGATCTGTGTTTTTTTTAAGTTCTATCTTTAAACTAAACGACTACTTTGAGCTTTTATTCCTCCGTGATTTGCCCTGAACTTCTTCTTTTGCCCTCTCCTTCTTCTTTTCTTGTTGTCATCTCATCTCTCATCTCATAATCGGAACCTCTTCTAGAGGGGACCCAAGGTGCACAAGGCCCCTGGGCAAGACATGTAATCAAAGCTACTGGCAAACAGGTGATTAGCCCATTGTGCCCGAACTTGCCCTCATGTGTACTCTCAATCGCTATAAAACCACCAAACCTTCGAGACGTCATTCCAGCCAAAATGGACAGAGCCTCATATACCCGAAGGTGTCGAGGGATGTCCCTTCCTCATCTGCCCGAATGCATTTATAGAGGAACACTCAGGACCCGAAGGTCTGAGGAAAAGAGCAGAATCTGAAACGGACACAGCAGTCTGTCAGTTTTATCAATACTGGGAGGTCCCCAAAATGGTGCACCACACACAGTCAGTCAAGACAGAAGGTCGCCTGCACCTACTTTTCTTGTTGTGCGGTGTATTTTTCTTATTTTTGTTCACCCTCTTATCACCCATTTCTGTCCCTTTCTTCTCCTTCATACTCCTTCTTTCTCCTTCATTCTGGTCTTACTTCTTATCCGTTTCTCACTTTTTATATTTCCATGTCCAATCAAAAATCTCTTATTCTTCCGACACATCTTATCTTCTTCTTCTTCTCTTTGTTTTTGACTATTCCCCTTATCTTATTCTATCTCTTATTTTCCTAATGGAAGCTATGTGTTACGTGACTGTGTGTATGTATGTTGCCCCGATAATTGATTGGGCGAAAAAGTTTATAACACAACGTTGAATACGATTGCCAAAGTATAATTCGATTCATAATTCAAATCCATTTTTCACACAGATGCAACGTTTTAATGACTTCTACATTGGGAATCCATAACATCGTGATCATAACTGATTATCATACTGAGATTCATTCAAATATTAATTCACCCATCGACAGGTACATAGAACCACCACTAATCTTTTATATTATTTATGATCCATCCATTCTTGGTAATTATTGTATGAAATGCAATCACGCAGAATCTGACATATCAATATTGACTTATGCTATCTTACATATATTACTACTCTTTTATCAAGAGCACGACTTCTTCTCGGCACACTTCTTAGAATCATATAGTCGTCATGTTAATACGCTTTGTAAATCCTACAGGATACCTTGCGAAATCTCAAACACTGTTCCTTCATTGACACACAGTATAATAATCCCCAGTTGCTACCTCAAACAATCATACGTCATGTCGTAACCACGCATACACAACCTTCATCATAACCCTCCACTCCCAAAGGAGCATAGGCCTTCAACAAACACATGCCAAGTCCTCCTGTCACGTGCCATCATCTCAAGTTCTTTCCACGTTCTCCTCGTCATTTTCCCCTCTGTTTCCAGCTCTCTTCTCCATGTGCTTCTTGGTAATACACAACCGCATCGGACTATTCATCTGCACTTCTAAGTTTTCAATTGCAAGATCCTAAGTGATGCGCAAAAAGAATCTCAACAGTTTACCCTTTATTGCGAAAAAACAACCGAAGGTTTTTGAAGCAGAGAGGTCCGCAAATCTCATGCATACTCATCATACAAGATTTGAGGATCAATAAAATGCAATACCACTAATATTAATAATACCACCACTAGTAAATGACTATTCACGTGAATGAAAAGTTATGAAAATTAAAATACTTTTTACTCGAGTTCGTCTCCAAAATCTGCGACAAATAATGTATGTCCGTGGTGAAATAATGTTCAAAATACTTATTACTAACGTTCTTCCACAAAATCTGTGACAAATAAAATATGTCCGTGGGAAATAATGTTAAATATTCTCCTCACTAAAGTTGTAACATTCGTCTTAGAAAGTTAGATTATATGTTCATCGACACTCGTGTTCCACTGAAAATGTCTAAGTACATCGTGACAAAATATCAGCAATAACATTGTCCTTGCCGTCGATAGGCAATATAATGTAGTCGTAAGGTTGTAATAAAATCGCATAACGAAAGATCTTTGCGTTTGGATAATACGCAGTTTGTAGGAATGTCAAAGATCTATGATCTGTTTGAATGTAGAAATGACGAACCAGAAGGTATCTTTGAAGTTTTGTCATACATCAAATCACCGCCTGCAGTTCACGCTCTATTACTGGGTATCGAACTTCCGCTTGACTTAGTTTTCTGCTTACATAAAATAATGGATGTAGTCTGTTCTGGAAACTTTGAAGTAGGCATCCACCGCTTCCCACAGAGGACGCATCAGTCCTAAGGAGAAACGGTAAATCAAGATTGTGTCGCGTAAAATTGGACTATTTGAGAAACATTGTTTAATTTATTTCGTGGAGTGCGTTATCACATTGAACATTCAAGTAATTTTATTGGGTATGCCCTTTTGTATCAGAGAAAATAAAGTTGACGATAGTGAAGAAAAATTTGGAATGAATTTGTGATAGTAGTTGATAAGACCTAAAAGGCTACGAACTTGTTTTTTCGTAGTGGGGACAGTAAGATCAAGAATACGTTTGATGATGAGCTCCTCAGATTGAAGCGACCGATGACCAACTCTGTGCCCTAAGAAAGATATTTCTTTATAGTCTACGTGAATTTTGGATGGTCTGGCAGTAAGACGATGATGACGAAGAGTGTCGAGTAAAGAATGCAGGCGAGATATATATATTCGTCCCATGTATTATGAAACAAATATCATCGATATATGTGATATCACGACGACCATGAAAAACACGACGCATCATGCGTACAAACTTGGCCGGTGCATTGATCAATCAAAAATACATGAAACTCATTGGAATAAACCATATGGTGAGGCAAAAGCGGTGAAAGGTTTAGATGATTCAGTTAAAGGAATCTGCCAGTACCCGTTAGACAAATGGAGTTTGCTAAAATAAGTTGCCGATGAAATTTATAGCAAGAGATCTTCCAACAGTAGCATGGGCTCAGCATCAGGGATAGTAATTCTATTCAAACGCCGAAAATCTATACAAAGTCTCAAAGATTTATCCTTTTTCCTTACTATCACCACCGGAAAGGAGTATGGTGGTTCAGACTGGGAGATAATCCCAAGTTGAAGCACACTAGATATTTCCCTATCGACCTGATCGCGAAAATGTAAAGGGATGGCGTATGGTCTCAACTTAATAGGAGGAGTGTTAGTTAATTTATCTCACCAGAAATAGTGTCCGTATGACCTGGAAGATCCGTGAGAAAATCTTGAAAAGATTGTAATAACTCTGAAATTTGGCCCTTTCGTGTGGATCAAAGAGTAGGACAAATAGTGAAGTCAGTTCAAGATTCAGAAGATTAAAAAGGGGTCAATGAAAGGTGTAAATGCACGTCGTTAGCAGTGTAAAGCTCTTCATCGATCACTGCCGATGCAACATGTCGTCTAGTAGGCTCGTCAACAGCGCTCATTATTACTTTTAAATGTTCTGGCCGTTTGTTGTAAATTTGTAACATATTAATATGATATGTTTTTGGTTTGCATTTGATGTTGATGGCATAATCAACATCAGTTCTGTTAGACAGAATTGGGAATGAACCATGCCAAGCAATTAGCAGTTTGTTCTCTTTCACTGATAATAAAACAAAAACTTCATCACCTGGTTTAAATGATCTTAATTTCCTATTACGATGATAAAATAATCGTGATTTTGCCTTTGCCATTTCTGAGGATTCGATGGCCACTTGACATGCATCTATCAAATACTGCCGTAAATCTACCACATATTGGTAAGTCGTTTTGATAGGTTCATCTTGCTCAGATTCAACTAATAATTGTTTCAATATTGTCATCGGTCCACTTGGGTGTGCGTCGAAGATAAATTCGAAAGATGAGAACCCTGTTTGCTCATTTGGGATTTCCCTGTAAGCAAGTAGAACTGCAGGGAGTAACCGATCCCAATCGTGAGGACTTTTAGTTGTAATTTTGCTCAAGATATGTTTTAAAGTGCCGTTGAAGCGCTCAATCATACCATTTGACATCGCATGACACACAGATGTTACTGAATGTTTAAAGTTCAGTATCTTCAATATCTTATTCATAATACCAGACACAAACTGAGTACTCCGATCTGAAAGAAGTTCCTTTACAAATCCAAATCACCAGAATATAACAACAAAGCATCTGCTACAGCAGTAGATGTAATATGATTTAAAGGTACAGCCTCTTGGCCATCGTGTGCACATATCTAAGCAAGTGACTATTTACCGATGTCCACGAAATGAAGTAAATGGAAGTGGACCTATAATGTCGATAATAATTTTGGAAAAGGGACACTCAGAAAAGTCTGTGGCCTGTAATGGTGCCAAATGATGTGCGCACTTTTGCGCGACTTTCTGACAAACGGTGCGCGAACGACAAAAAATGTTTATGTCATTATTAAAACTGGGCCAATAAAAATGAGATAAAACCCTGTGTTTGGTTCGAGCGATATCCATATGTCCAGAACAAATTTAATCATGAGCAGTAGACAGTACCAAAGGCCGTAAAGTAGTTGGTAATACCACTTGTTTTCGAACAGAAATATAATCATCAAAACATCGTATAAGAATATTTTTTTTCACTTGAAATCAATAGCGAGATTTTCGTGTGTGCTTAATGTTATTGGCCTCTGTGAGTGCACATAGTTTATGTAAGCATGGATCCGCTTTCTGTTGTTCTATAAATGATTCTTTGTTAATAGTGTTACAAGTTTGATGTGTAGCTCGATCATGAAGAGTTGCATCATGCTCGTGTGACTCAGCCAAAAGTTGTGCACTTGTTATAACTGCATTGGCTCAGAGAGGATGCGCAATTTCCCATTTATCTATATCATGTTTGGAACACTCTTTAACTCCCTTTATATTCTCGAGTATAAAATCAGCCCTGGATCGATTAAGAACACATACACGAACTCTCCCCGCGAAAAAATGTGTATCAATAGTTAAATCTGCTAACTCATAGCATTCTACTCCCAAATGTTACACACTTGACTGATGTACCAGTCAAACTGGTTGGATCAACTAGAGATTATCTAACACCGACAATTATGCATCCAGTGTAACGAAATACCGAAACTGGTCTACTATGTAACAACCCGTTATAAAAAGGAAGAGTACCGATACCGTCGTGTGATGCTAATACCGGCAGAGTATGTCCGCATGATAATCTACGCTTAACGCCTGGCTCAAATAAAGTTCTGCATTCAACGCAGTCAGATTTGTTGTCCAAATCCACGCTGCATGCATTAGCGCGATGATTGATATCCACATCATTGTCCGATTTGTTGCTCACTTGGCACGAATTTGCACGATTATGCTCTATACTATGGGCCCGTTTAAAACGATCCCTACCAGTATAAGAACCTCGATTATTATTGTAGGCATGTGAGCACTTACAACATTTACAATGGTCTGACTGTGCAGAGATTTGTTTCCGACAATTAAAATTATTTATGTCTCTCACTTTACGAACCCCCGTCGTATTGGTTTGTATAATTTCTATAATACCCCTGTGATGGAGATCTGTGATGTACACAATTATATCGCCCTCGGAACGAGTGCTTTGTGTTCCTATGAGAATATCTATCGGTGCTACGATTCCGGGATCCCAGAGAATCGCCTGTATACATGCGTCGAGCTGCACAAACTGGCAACGCCTCTGTAGTGCCAAACTTACTCACATCTTTACCTGGATGTGCATATACTGCCTGCCTAGAACTTCCATTTCTGTAATATTGGCTGGCCTTTGTTCGTGAAAATAGGCCAATATATCTGTGCTAGAAGATGACATCACCTTATCACGTAAAATAAGTCGACCAGTCGTTCATAAGTTTCAGCTATGCCAGACAAATTAGTCCACCTATTGAGGCATGAATCAATGGTCGAAATAAATTCACCTAAGTCTTTCTTGACTTCTGAACATAAAGTTCTTAATTTCTTACGATAACCCTTCTCGTCCAGGAAGTTCTTACGTAACAGCATTGTCTTAACAACATCTTAATCACTTCTACTAGTCTCATGCAAATTATAAATAGAAGTGAGAGCATCACCTGTGATATGATCAGTTAAACGTGACCCCCACATCTTTTTTGGTATATTTACCTCCTTACATTTTTCCTCATATCAACTAAAAAAAGACTAAATGTCATTTACTGATGGCACAAAATTCGGTAGTCGTAGATTAACATGAGCAGTAGTTTCTTTCCTCGACGATCCACCAACATCAAGTGATAGATCCTTGGCGTGCTGTGTCATGCGTAATTTTTCTAGTTCCAATTCTTGCTGACGCTGCTGAAATTTCAGCTTGTCTGCTTCTTTATCTCTCTCTATTTCTGCTAATCTCTCCTCGTGTGCTCTTTCTGCTAATCTCTGCTCGTGTGCTCTTTTTGCTAATCTACGTGCATTTTCTTCCTCTTGTGCAAACTTCATTTTCTGCATTTCTCTTTCATGAGCCCTCTGTTCTCTGGCTTCAGCGGCATCTTTTGTGTTTGAACATATTCTTCATGACTTGCCCCTACTTTTCCTTGCCTAATACCAGCCTCAACATAATCCACCAATGACAACATAGTGTATCAATAAATATTTGTAATGACTAAATAATTACTCTGTCGTAAATAAATCCACTTAGTACTATGTTCCGTAGAACTATTAAAAAATATAGATATTGTCCTTATAATAAGATAATGTTCTTCAGTATTCCGTACTGACTCCAAATATTAATATCACTCTCTAAATGTAATAATGTAATCATTATATTGATCTTATGTTATGAAACGCGAAGTGGAAGAACAGACTTACAAATAAAAACATTTAATTACATTATTGGAGCAACTAAGATGCATGACACAAAATATAGCTCGTATATATTTACCAAAATTAATCTCATAAAATAAAACAATAGCGACCACTAAGATTTAACAAAGACACAGACGTAAGACTATTTGAAATATATGGAACATGCATATATCGTTCAACAGAAAGCAAGAGTAGGCCGACGACTGACGAACAATAATACAGCATAAATGAGGTCAAGTAATGACGTCGATTACACACAATTAAATATGACGTCACAACTAAACACGGAATCAATGCAATAAATTTAAACAGAGCTGAAAATCCCTCAGCAAATGTTGCTGGATCTCTGTAAGAAAATATTATATTTACAGTCCCTACAGAACAGTTCTGAATAACCCCATCAGAAGATGTGCTCCACTCAGAACTCCAAAAACCAACCGCCCGCTCTTGAATATCGACTGTTATAGACAGTGGGCGTGGCTGTTGTTGATCAAAATGTTGACTATACAGCCTGAAGGAAGGTATTGACCTCGACCTTCCGTTTAGGAGACCTTAGTAGGAGTCAACGTATATCCGTATTATGTGCGGTCTTTTGCAAAACTTTCAATACGTGTCTATTTTGACCATTGCGTTAAACTTTGAAAATCATAGAATCTTTCACTTAGGCATTCACTCCAGTAACTGATCCTAGTATCTTGACAGATTTGCATATTACCATGGCCTGGTAAGCCAGTAATATTTTATACATTAATTCAAAAATCCTTAGTTCTCCGGCTTCCAAAAACTGTTACGGGCTTGAAGGTTCGGCTTGAATGTTCGGTCTTGACGTTTGGCTTGAAATCCTGGTTTGGCCCCCTAAACTGATACGTGACTGTCTGTATATATGTTGCCCCAATAAATGAATGGGCGAAACAATTTATAACACAACGTCGAATACGATTGACCAAGTATAATTCGATTAATAACTCAACTCCATTTTCACACAGATGCAACGTTTTAATGACTTCCACATTGGGAATCCATAACATCGTGATCATAACTGATTATCATACTGAGATTGATTCAAATATTAATTCATCCATTGACAGGTACATAGAACCACCACTAATCTTTCATATTATTTATGATCCCTCCACTCTCGCTAATTATTATATGATATGCGATCACGCAGAATCTGAAATATCCATATTGACTTATGCTTTCTTACATATATTTCTACTCTCTTGTCAAGAGCACGACTTCTTCTCAGCACACTTCTCAAAATCCTATAGTCGTCATGTTAATACGCTTTGTAAATCCTACAGGACCCCTTCCGAAATCCTAAACGTTGTTCCTTCATTGACACACAACATAATAATCCCCAGTAGCCACGCATACACAATCGCATTGGACTCTTTATGTGCACCACCAAGTTTTCAAATGCAAGATCGTAAGTGATGCGCAAAAAGAGTCTCAACACTATGTACTCGTAACTACGGCTTTTCTATCTAATCGGGTGTCCCTCGCTTAGCCATGTGGTTTGTTATAACATAAGCTTGTTAACTGAAAATCCGGAGATCGCGAAACCTACTACTGTCATATGGCAAGATAGTTTGATGATCAAAGTCTAAACGCCGTTCTTCTTTCTGCAGCTAAGCAAATAACGACTTTCGATTAACGAGTTTCCCTGTACTTAAAAGCAAAGAAACGGAAAAGGTTACATAAGAAGCACCAAATACATTTTAAAGAAAAGTTCTAAATGACTTTCCCTACACTTTCAAATTTGTCTTGCAATCAGAGACAAACTTGGAGGATATCAAAACGCGTTCTCTTAAATAATGATCTATCCCTTAACTCTTACTGTTCCAAGTAGTTTTAGGTTTTATCCTGGCCCCAAAATGCTTGTTAATTTCTTTCACATGATGGTTTAAGCCTACCATCAAACATATTTATGGGAAAATATCTCGCAGTATATCAAAATATAATATAATAAAAAAAAAATAGTAATCATAATAGCCCCTTCAGTCATAACTGAATATGGGAATGCGCCCCTGAGGTAACAGCCCTCAGCTGCTTATTTTCCTGGTGTTCTTTCGACCTTTCTCCTCTCTTCTGCTTACCGTAATATGTAACTTGTTTTCGCCCAATCTGAGGTGGCGCCGTAGATAGTTTCGCCACTTGGTGCGATAGGCAGCTTCCTCTCAGGTTTCTTGATTTATGTCCAGTACCTTCATGTCTCTCTTGCAGACATCTTTCAACCTCAGCTGCGATCGCCCAACTGTTCTTTTGCCATCTGCCAGTTGTCCGTAGAAGATGTCTTTCGGGGTGCGACCATCTTCCATCTTCATTAGTTATGATCAGCTTTATACTGGTCTTGAGATTAAGATCTGGTGCTTCTTAACTATTGTATTAGATCAACAAGTGGCTGAAACTGTGTTTATAAAGAAATTACTGACACTGTTTAATAAAGTACTAAGGCGCAGATTCTCTGGCCACGCAAAGTGAGTAAACAATAATTCAGAAAAAAGCTTATTACGATAATCTCTTATTCATTTTTTAAAAATCCCTCCCAGAACTGGAACGACATGTATTTGAGGTGGAACGAGTCAGACTACGGCAACATCACCACAGTGAGGGTTAGCAGCGAGGACATTTGGAAACCAGACATCAAACTATATAATTAGTAAGTGCAACGCAGCTTGTGTATGGCGGGGACATGAAAGACAGGGTGATAGGTGATAATTATGATTTCTGGAGAAAATATAACACGGCGTTTCCTAATCCTTGTGGTCTCTGTCCTCCCTTGGCTTTTAGTAAAACTTCTCGCTTCGTAATGTGTGTCTATTCAGTATCAGTTGGAATTAATTCTAGAATTTAACATTCATGGGTACACAAGAAAATAAATAAAAACATTAATTCGTTTTTCATATAGAAACTTTTATATGGTACATAGCACAATTTTCAGTATCGTTATAGTTGTTAAATGTTTATCAGAACACAGACACATACACTAGTGAGAAAAGTGATTCTGTTTCTTAGTAAGACCCTTAATTCTGTTTTTTGGTGAGATCCTTGGTTCTGTTTCTTGGTATGACCCTTAATCATGTTTCTTGGTGAGACCCTTGATTCTGTTTCTTGGTGAGACCCTTGATTCTGCTAATTTGTGAGACCCTTTGTTCTGTTTCTTGGTGAGACCCTTGGTTATGTTTCTTGGTGAGACCCTTGATTCTGTTTCTTTGTATGACCCTTGATTCTGTTTCTTGATGAGATCCTTGATCCTGTTTATTGGTGAGACCCTTGATTCTGTTTCTTGGTGAAACCCTTGATTCTTTTTCTTGGAGAGACCCTTGATCCTCTTTCGTGTTTGTAGTGGTGTTTGATGGTATTGTATGATGGTGATATTACTAAATGTAATTGTATGAGGTCAGCTGTGAAGGCTCCTGAGATAAAATGTAGTTGAGAATTGTCAGAAGGCCTTTCTTGCTACCACTACGACCTCACACTTAATTTTTTTTTTTTGAATGTGGCTACTAACTAAACGGCGTTGGTGAATGTCCAGCAGACCAGAGCTCACTCATCTTGTAGTTGTAGCTCTGGTGCTGAAATCAGGTGGTCCCACCTCTCCGTGCTGGCGGGCAATAATGGTGGTCTCTGTCACAAGTACTGCACAGATACACTCGAGTAAAGTCACCAACTGAATAGACACTGCTTTGTTGACAACAGAAACTCACAGCTCTGCAATCAAAGTATGGGCCATGTGTCAAAATCTATTCTCTACCCACGTCTGGACACAACACTGACACAACAACCACATCATACAGACAGGTCAGATCTCTCTGACCAAACAGCACATTTACCATGGTGGTTTTACATCAGATAGATCCTCCCAGACTATAGATTCTGAAAAATATTTATTAGTTTTCTGCCCTAAAAGAGGATAGGTAATATGTTTCATTATTCTCAACACTTGATCTGTCTTGCCTAACTCTTGTTGGAGTTTATGTATATTGTTGGTCCCTAGACCCTGACTAGGGCGGGGGGTCTAGAGCAAATCCCTACTTGTTTGTAAGGCTAGATTTCGATATGGCAGTATCAAATCACTCAAACATGAAACAATATTCAAAATATATAAGGAAATAATTTCAATCTTACCAGATTATGAATAAATAACACAGAAATGCTAGCAAAACTCAGCTAAGCTGCTGGCTATAGTATGGCGTCCCTGAATTTATTTCACTTTCTTTCATATGGAAATCACCACACTTTAAAATCTGTGTCTATCACTGAACAACTATTGAGAAATGACCCCAAATCCGCGTCTAAGCGCCGACAATATGCTTGTCTGTGGCCAATCACTGCCTAGGTTTTTTTGAATTTCAAATTTCCTACACTAAAGTCATTTCAGTCATGCTTCAGTCAAGTATGGATGTTTATCTGTTAGTCTGTCCGTCTCTACTTGCGTTTTTACAAAAATGTACTTGATTTTTGAACCAACCTTTCTCTCCCCTCCAAAATTTTGTCGTTAAAAGTTATTTTTAGACACAGCCACCACAAATATCCCTTCTCTTCCATACTAAGTAGATTTGAACACCTGCGTCTCGAGGTCGTGTTTTTTTTGTGCAATTAGCGACACTTTTAGATTCAATACAGTCTGTCGATGATGTGAACAACACTGTCTTTTGTCATTATCTTCAATATTATCTATCCGTCTGTAAAATTAAGTACATATTAGTTCACTGCTCAGAATGGGCCATCCGGCCAGCTAATTTTTATATTCCTAACATTAATATTAAGAAAAAAGTACTTTTTAAATTTTGTAATATTCCAAACATCTGCGTTTTAGCCGCTGAATTCAAATCAAGGGCTTGGTATTGCAAAAGCGTCCAATAAATGACTGTGGCGTAACATATCTATGGTCCCTTCTGTCGAGTTGCTTACTTTTTATGTCAACTTGGGAAACGTGACTTTTCTCCGTTTCCCCCCCCAATTGCGTCTCCTTAGCCTTTCCAGTCTCACGCAATCTTTCCAGTCATATTTTTTTCCTTTTTGATCCGCCGTTCCCCTCCTGTCTAGCAAGTCAATTATTATGGAGGATGATGACCCGCGGTCTAGGCGATCATGTACATCAGCAGCCTACGCATTATGTTTTTTATCCTTATATGTTATCCTTGGAGGTATTTTACCGTTGTATCTCTGTCAATTTCAGTACAGTGTTGAGGCCCTTGATTCTGTTTCTTGGTGAGACCCTTTATTCTGCTAATTTATGAGACCCTTGATTCTGTTTCTTGGTGAGACCCTTGATTCTGCTTCACGTACCCCAGGTTGGGAACCCCCTCACATGACACATGTGTTGTGTAACCCTGACAATTTATGTTTTATGAATCTTTCAAGATGGACCGACTTACGGATTCACACAACATATATTGAACGAATAAAAAAGGCCAGGACGGTCCAAGGTTTAATCCACACAATAAATGCATCAGAACAAAATCTTATCATCGCATTTCAGGCTTCACTTTCTGGCATCACACGTCCGGTATCTTCTGTCATGACCCACATCATTTGTACTGCACATATTTATACTGTCGGGCCCAGGTTTAATTTAAACTGCAGAGACAATATCACTGCCTGTGATTGAACTATTTATCGCCGCTGATATCTGACACGCTAACCTGACTCGGAATTCCAGAAAACTTGAACCATATGAATAATGTTCACATCAGATGGACATCTTGTCTTTCCACCGGCCTGACCAACGTTCAGTCTCCCTCTGACGTCACACTTTCACTCTGACGTCATCCTTCACAACGCATCTTACTTCTTTTATAAAGCATGCGCAACGATAATTGAAGGAACTCTCTATCGGGAAAACCCGGAATGTTTATTGATTGTGTGCAGCTCTCAACAAGATGGATTATGTTTTTGTTATGAACACGGAATAGAATTGGCTCATAATTCAATATGGAAGCCAATAGTTGTAATAATACATCTTTCTTTGCTTCTTTTATTAATGTTGTTCTTTTCTGTTACTTCTGTTCTTTTACTTTCGTTTTTCTTCTTCGCCGAAATATTCTTTCATTCATTCTTTCTTTATAGGAGGCCTTTTTCCTTTTCTATTGTCTGCCTTCTTTATTTTTCTTCGACGTTGCCTCGTTTCTCTTCTCTCATTCTTACCGTTTTATTACTTCTTTCTTTCTTCTACTTCTCTTCATCTTTCCTCTTCCTTCTCCCTTTGATTTTCTACCTCTTTTACTTCTCCTCATTCTCCTTGTCGTCGTTTCTTCAACGGGCTCTTTTTTATCATCATCCTCTTCCATAAATGCTCTCCTTTTTTTTGTTTTATATTTTTAAAATCTATTTTAGCTTCTTCTGCCTCACCTCCCTCGACGCACCCCTAATCTAATCTTCCTTTTTGCCTGTTTCTTCCTACTTTTTTTTCTCTCCATGAATTTTTCTTTTTCCTTCGTTTCTTATTTTTTCTCTCTCTCTCTCTGTCGTAGTGGTGGTCTTGTCTTACGTTTTCAGTCCTTCTATAAATAGTAAGATACAAAATAAAGGGGCTGCAAAAAAAAAATGCCATTGGAATATTCAAATAATATGCACTAAAAACATAGTACTACGAATTATTTACCACAGAAAGGGACTAGGTTTGACAGAATATACTTCGAAATTAGTCATGTAAATCAACAAAGTCAAATTCTCATTGCTCCCCAGTGCTGATACCAGACTAGAAGAGAAGAGAGAAGCCTTATGTGTCATCTCCAGTAATGGCGATGTTGTCTGGATCCCGCAGGCCGTCTTCAAAAGCTCCTGCTCCATCGATATCAGACATTTTCCATTTGACGTGCAAAGCTGCCATCTTAAATTCGGCTCATGGACCTATGATGGTTCCAAGTTAGATCTGCAGGTAATTAAAAAAAAAACACTTATTACTGTGTCATAATTCAGTTTATCATTACCTTTTCCCCGATTCGCTAAGCGGTTAAAACGTTTTCCTTTTGTGGCAAATTTACCGGATTCCAGGATCGAAACTTGGTAGTGCCATGCTACAGTCTATTCAGCTATAGTTGGTACATGACTCTGCTCCAGAGTTGGGGAACGCGAAGCAGCGAGAAATGGAACCGGTTAACCCACCTCATAAATCTGAACCTAGTGCAGTGGCGTCTCTTTCACGACAGTATCTCTTATGGGACTACCTTTATCGCCATTCAGTTTAACAATGTCCTTCTTTCCACGAGTGTCCGTTAAGCAGTGTTTAGATCGCTGTCCTCTAGCGGCAAAGATACCTTGTTCGACTTGTTCGAAACACGGTGATGTCGCGCTAAGTCTACCCAGATGTAAATGGGTACCTGACTTTGCTCTTGAGTTAGGGAAGGAAAAGCCAGCGAGGAAGGGAGAAAATCACACATCTCGATGCTGGACCTTGTATGGTGAAATCTCTAACATTTCACTACCATACGGTAGTATATGCTAGAAATACCCTGTACTTTTGCTTCTGTCCTTTAAATGCACGTCCAGTGAACAGTTTATCCATTCATCCGAGGTTGGTCTCTTTATCACTTTCTACTAATCGTTCTGCCTTCAGTTAGGAAAGCTTTGCGCAGTGGCGGTACCGTAGCCGATGCGGTTTTACCGAGGCGTGGTTATTGCTAGTTGAAAAAATTCAGTCACGTCATGCGGTACACATATTTTATTTACACGCTAGGTTTTCTCTCCTCCTATTCCCCTGCCCCTGTCATGACACTGTCCTAACACATCACGACAGCGCGATGAAGCGAATTCTGATTAAACGTGATCATCCTTTGCATCGTCTGCTCAAAGTAAGAAATCTTTAAAGACGCCGCCAAAACGTCACGATAAAGCGATCCCGCATTTATCATAATTAATAATGTGACACAGGGATTGCATTGCGTTGCACTGACATGCAGTGAATTTAAATAAATGGTTTTTCTGCTGTGTGCCGGTTTGTTAATTGTGTTTTTTTTTTATTTGTCGACACATTATTCTCAAGCGCATGTAGGCAGTTTTGAGTGTGTTCAATACTGCACGTTTGACATTGTCCAGTCATCTACAAAGTCTAGGTCTTTCATAGCTGTCTCAAAGAATGTTCCATTGTGTTTCTTCCCCTTCCCCCTCCGCCGAATTTTTACCACAGTTCATTAACTGTCAAAACCATGGTTGTGGAGTCGGCCAAAACATTTTTCCACTCCCTAAATTTTAGAAGTCCGATTCTGACTTCCGACTCTCGACTTCGACTACAGTTTGTTACTAGTCATATGGAATAAAATTCGGCGTCGGAGTCGGGACATTATATACGCACTCCACTAAAAAAACTACCAACTCCATGACTCCTGACTCCGACTACACAGCTCTGGTCAAAACTAAAAAAAGTAGAAACAAAAACAAAATACATTCTTATCTCATCCTAGGCTACGCCTGGAATCTATTTCTTCTACCTCCATCGTGTAGCAATCACAAGACGTTCTCTTCTCAGCGTGATCATCATCACCACCATCATCAACATCATCATCATCATTCTCTCTACCTTTTAACCTTGCCGTGAAGCACAGGTCTTCAACAAAAACATGCCAACCAATCCTGTCCTATGCCATCTTTTCAAAGTCTTTCCATGTCTTTGTACCTCATTTCTTCTTCTTCTTCTTCTTCTTCTTCTTCTTCTTCTTCTTCTTCTTCTTCTTCTTCTTCTTCTTCTTCTTCTTCTTCTTCTTCTTCTTCGGTCACCCTCAGACGTCAACTTGAATATGTCCAAAGAAAGCAGTGGTCAGTATGAGGCTGCTGTCATCTCCGTAGAGCTTTTCTAGGAATGTCACTGAAGATGGCTATATGATGCCCCATTTAACAAGTGGTAATCTTCAGACTCCTCAAGGGAGGGCCACAACATATTTGGATACCACCTACAGAACAAGCTAAAGATATGAACTACTGATGAGTGTAAAGGTGGCTTTAATAAATTACTGCTGAACGTCTGCTTCACAGATGCCCAACATACGAGGAACAGAGAAAGTGCATCTAGCCGTCACTAGTACTGTTCCTGGAAAGAAAACCCAATGGAGATACAAAAAGCCTCAAGTTGACCACTGCTTTCTTTGAAAATATTTAAGTAAACATCTGAGAGTGTACGAAGTAGAAAAAGAAATATCCCATTTATTTCAGCAAGCCACTTATTTTCTCCATTTGTTTTGGTCTCCCATTATATCTCTTACACCGGGGCTTCCAAAACACGGGCTGCCTTCTAATGCTATTGGCTGGGTTTCGTAATGTGTATCCAATCCAAAGCCAGAGACTTCTTCTTAAACCGGAGCACCTTCTTCTGTCTGAGTTGAGTTATGTTCTTTAGTTGAGTTGTTCATATTATTGATGAAGTTTTTGTGCCTTATAGTTTCTATTTGATGGGGTAGCTGGCCACAGGCCCAACGATCATTAGTCTCCTTTTATGAAATGCCTCATTGTAACAGTGTTAGAATTCTTTGCTCCTCTTTCGGGCTTCTAACTCTTTTACTTGATATAATTTTGACAGAGGAGTTATTCTGTAGTGTTTTAATTAATATCAATAAAACGTATCTCTCTTCACCGAAAAGCTCATTTAAAATCATCAGCAGACCAGAATATGTGTTCTATTATAATGCATTTTGTCATCGAAATCATTAACATGAGGTTTGTAAATTATCTTCGTTTCTTGACAATCTTATTGTTCTCCAGTGAGTTTTCTAATCCCCGCGAATTTCAGTTTGAATGAGATTATACTTTTGTTTGAAAGTTATAAAGTACGTTTATCTTTCATCTTTCCTTTTATAGAATCTTCCTGCCGCATTTTCCCCTTCTTTAATTATAACCTACAGGGCCGGATTAAGAACTCTTGATGTTTAGGCTATTAAGATATTTTGGGGCTCCTCTCCAATCTTATAAAAAGGTAAAACTAGAAGAAGAAAAAAACTAAAATACTCAGCTGTAAATGGGTACATTAATATCCTTGAGTTCAGGGCTGGTCAAACCATGATGCGTACATAATATAATCCTTGATATGGGAAGGAAAAGGCAGCGAGGAATGGAACTGGTATCCGCATGTCTGGTTTTGTGTAGTGTGTAGATGTGTTCAGTCAAAACAATGTTCATACAACAATAACAGGGCAATCCACATAGGACGTCAGTAAACTCACGACGTATAAAGTCAATGAGTCTTGAAAACAGCCGTTGACGTTTTTCTTCATTATTTATTGTGGACGCCACAGTGACAAAATGGTTACGCAAATGTGTAGGCACATCAAACAGTCATTATCACAGCAACATTCAATACAGCAATAGACGGTAGACAGCATTACAATGATGAGTCAGATGCATGTTATATTTCATAGTGCTGTAAATGTAGTCAGGTGGAAAACTCCATCCTTTTCTATAACAGCCAGGAGATAACCAGATGTATGAGATCAGTTCACTCTCCTTAGTTTGACTTCAGCAAGACAGACACGTCTGCCGAAGTATAAATAATGTCCACAAAAATATCCTCTAGATAATAAAGGTTTTCCAAACCTAATTCATTTAACAAAGTAGCAAGTAATGGTCCTTGGTACATGCATCAACCGATGCAGTACAATGCAGCGACATGTGAGCTGGGAAAAAAACATCTCGTGGCGACGACTTTCGGAGACAGGCTATGAATCGAAATCGCTCACGACCCAAAATCGATAGAGTTAATGAAAAAGTCAATTTACCTTGCTTTCATGAAATACACAGAAATATCACGCCTCCCGACATGTGGGAAAACACTAGAGGTATTATTTCGAATAAACGAAATATCCATTAAGAGGACTACACATCCCTGACAGAACAAAAAATAGCGGAGATCCCCTCTTCAACGAGGCATCTCTTTCGCCATTCCAAATCGCTCACTCCACTAGTCGTGGGCGGAAACCGATCGACCAAACAACAAGACAAGTCATGCGCAGTCCAGCGCAAAAATGACCACAGCTCAAACTTAACTGCATTCGATACCAACGCGAGAAGACAAATGCTTACCGAGAAAAGTGACTATAAATTCCAAGCAGTTGTTGCCCTTGCGTTATAAAACAGACATTGAAACAAAACGATGTTGCGAGAATTTATCACGCAACATATCACCACCTCCTCCCGATAAAAAAAAAAAAATGTGGAACATATTTTTTTTTCAATATCAAAGAGCAAGCGATAAGCGGCTCAAAACGCACGAATTATGCGCTGATAATTAATTTAAATTGCCAAACAATAGGCTAATTATAGAGTGTCTGGTGAGGATATACCTCAACAGAAAAATAAATATGTCTCAAAAAATATTCACATCGGGGAGGTGTCACCAACACACATCACGTTAGCATGTAAACACAATATACGTATGCAAGTTACTATAATCATCATAAAACAGCATACTCTAATATTGTCTTTAAAAATGGATGTACAAATCTGATAGGAAAATTTAAATAGTACATTCTTTGACATGTAATGACATAAGTACATAGTAAAGTTAAACTACATGACGATCCAGGATATATGCTCTGGTATTCCGAGGGTAAGTACACAATCTAGAACTCGTAAGGTAAGTCCTCAGCTCAACAATGACATTCTGAGAAAGTACAAGCAATATAATGCTAATTAATAACTAATATGCTTCATAAGGTACAATACATTATTAATAATTGTGGCTGTTTAGTAAACTAACGGCCCTTATATTAACTACTCAGTCCCCCTCTATCATCTTAAAAAACGAACAGAAGAAGATGACAACAAAGCACGATAGTGTGTACATATAAAGTAAGTACAGATGTGCTAATCTATTGTAGAAATATAGGTGTGTTATGACTCTGTAATATATAGAAATATAGGACAGAAGTATTAGTTGGAGTCATGTGGGCATCTAGACAAAATGTCAGCCATCACATTATCCGCACCACGGATAGCTCGTACCGTGAAGTGAAAAGGTTGAAGAGCTATAGCATATCGAGTGGATCTCGAACTCTTCAAATTCTTAGTCTGAATAGCTGTAAGAGCTTTCTGATCAGTCTCTAGAATGAAATGTGCGCCCAGGAGGAATCTTTGTAGTTTTAGAATTGACCAAACCATCGCTAACAACTCACGGTCTAAAACCGAGTAGTTCCTCTCTGCCGCATTTAGTTTTCTAGAAATGTACATAACAGGATGCAGAGTATTTGCATATTCTTGCATCAGTGCTGCTCCAATCCCAGTGGATGAAGCATCACTCCGAAGAACAAAAGTCCTATCAAGAGTAGGTAATCTTAAGATGGGGGGAGAAGAAAATATATTCTTGATTTGGTCTAGTGAAGATTGGCATTCTTCAGTCCNACGTACCAGATTAGGCGAACCTTCTTCAACAATGTTGAGAGAGGTGCCATGATCGAAGATAAATTTGGAATAAATCTCCCATAAAATTGAATTAAACCTAAGAGACTCCTAACTTGTTTCTTCGTTTTAGGAACAGAGATGTTCAGTATTTTGGAAGTATGTGGTCTTCTGTCTTCAAGAGACCATGACCAACACGATGACCCAGGAAAGAGATTTCACCAAAACCAACAAAAGCTTTAGAAGGTTTTGCTGTCAAATTATTCTCACGTAGAGTGGACAGTAAGTCATATAACCCTAAATAGTGATCTTCCCAGGTATCACTGAAGAGACAGATGTCATCTAAGTATGCGATGACATCCGAACGATGTGACAGAATTCGACGCATCATGCGAACGAAAGTGGCAGGGGCGTTCATGAGACCAAAAGGCATACCATTCCATTGAAATAGACCCCTAGGTGTAGAAAAAGCAGTAAGAGGTTTGGCATGCTCTGCTAAAGGCACTTGCCAATAACCTTTAGACAAGTCAAGTTTAGTGAAGAATCTAGAATTAGAAAGTCTAATCAGTAGATCTTCTAACAAAGGCATCGGTTCAGCGTCGAACTTTGTGACCTGATTCAATTTGCGATAATCAACGCAAATTCGTCTGTTCTTATCCTTCTTCCGGACAATAACCATGGAAGAAGAATATGGTGAAGTCGATGGTTCAATTATATTTAATTGAATCATTTCATCCAATTCCTTTTCCACTTGCGACTGAAAGTGTATAGGAATAGGATACGGCCTAACCCTAATTGGATTATTGTCGGTAAGAATTATGTCATGTTCTATGACATCTGTGTGTCCAGGAATGTCAGTGAGAACATCCTGAAATGTTTGTAACATCGACGAGACTTGTCGATGTTCGTCACCAGAAAGATTAGGAGAAACAGAAACGTTTTTCCAAGATTCCGTGGAATGTAATGGAACCACTGGAAGGGGAAGGTTGACATCAGAGAAGGTAGCTTCCTCATCCTGAATGACAGACAGGGATGAATAATGACCGTGAGGTGCAGGAGCATCAGCCGTTGCCTGGAAAATAGGCAGCAAATAGTCCGGACGTTCGTGAAATTCCGAAAGCATGTTTATGTGGAAAGTTTTATGCTTTCCATCAATATCGACCACATAGTCAACATCGGAAATCCGAGAGACTATTGCATACGGACCTTTCCATGCAATAAGAAGTCTATTTTCCCTACTGGGGAGTAGGACGAATGCTTTGTCACCTGGACAAAGTTGTCGTAGACATCTATTCTTGTTAGCAAACTGTCTTGCCTGCTCTTTAGCAATTTCTGATGAAGCAGTTGCTAGCTTACATGCCTCAATGATCTTTTGTCTAAGAGCAATGACATACTCATATGAGGATTGAGTTTCATCGCTAATATCATCGGCAGTGATGAGATCGAGGTAAATAAAGACAATAGGGCCGCGTGGACGCGCGCCAAAGACAAAGTTCGAAGGGAGAAAATCACGTGTGTTCATTAGGGGCCTGTCTATAGGCGAAGGGAGCCGCGGGCAAAAGCCTGTCCCAATCTTGAGGATGATCCTTGGTTATCTTACCAAGCAAAGTCTTGAGCGTTCTATTCAGACGCTCAACTAACCCATTAGACATAGGATGGTAGATACTACTGAGAGATCGTTCAATATGTAAGGTAGACATTACCTGTGACATAGTGTCAGATATGAGTTGAGTGCCATTGTCTGACAATATTTCTCTGGGGAACCCCAAGCGAGAAAATATCAACCAAAGAGCATCTGCGATATCTGTAGTAGATATGCTCTTAAGAGGAATAGCCTCTGGCCAACGTGTGCACATATCGACACATGTAAGGATAAACTGATGTCCTCTGGCCGACTTGACCTTAAAAGGGCCAATAATATCTATGGCCATTTCTGAAACGGCCGAATAGGAATGTCAGCAGCCTGGATAGGCGCAGCATGTCGTGGTCCTCTAGATTTGACCTCCTGACATACCTTGCATGATCGGCAGTAAATACGAATGTCCTTATTGACAAAAGGCCAAAAGAAAGCCGCAAGGACTCTCGACTTCGTACGGGCAGAACCCATATGTCCAGCACATTGCGAGTCATGAGCATGTTGCAATATTTGCACTCTCATGCTCTTGGGAACAAGAATTTGCGAATGTGCCGACGTAGTCGAATCTTGTACCATACGTACAAGTACGCCGTTTCTCATTGCAATCCAAGATTTTCTATTTGTATCCTGATTCGGATCACCTTTCTTCGCAAGAACGAAGAATTTTTTTAAAGAAGGATCTTCTTCTTGCAATTTTATGAAAGAGTCACGAGTGATTACTAAGTGACTATCTTGGCTATCAACTTCATTATCACTATTCAGTGAAGTTTCGGGTGTTTGTAGAGCTTGTGCTCTTGTAACCACTGCATTTGTAGCTTGCATGTTATTATCTTCCCAAGCAGCAATCTGCTGTGGGGTACACTCCCTAACTCCGTGAATACGACCAATAATAAGGTCCGCAATAGGATTAGGTAAGAGACAAGCATGCACATCTCCAGTAAAGAAAGGAGTGGCAATGCGAATTACAGCAGTAGGATATTTTTCTAGAGTGCCGCCAAATGTGACACATTTAAAACCCTTCCTGTAGCACAAGATGGATCTACAAGCGATTGTCTAACACCAATAGTGGTGCATCCGGAATCGAAAAGTAGTGAGACCGGAGTATCATTAACAAGACCCTTATGTAGAATTAAAGAACCCCTCCCGTCATGCGCAACAGCAGCAGGAGAGCGGGAAGTGGGTGACCACAACTCAAAGTAGTTATGGTACCCGGTTCGAATAAAGTACTGCATTGGGGGCATTTGTTTGCTCTCTCAAAGTCAAAAGCAGAACCAGTGACAGCGTCAAAGTTTTTACTATCAACAACATGATTACAGGCTCCCTCAGTTTCCTGTTGTACAGCATTAGCCTGCTGATATCACTTTTTTTTGTGTTGAGATCTACCCCGACTATTATTACCTCTGAAGTTATCAAAGTTATTATTATCTCTGCAGTTATTATTGTCTCTATTGTAATTGTTATCCTGGTTCGAATTCCAGTTTCCACGATTACTATCATGTTCACATTGATGCGAACATCTATTTGTTTGGTTCTGAGGTCTTCGGCAGGAATAACCTCTATTACCATATCCTCTTTTGAAATGCTTATAATTATTAGGGTGATAGTAACGAGTACTATCAGGTTGTCTCCAATTCTTCGAAGAAGAATCACCATGAAATTGGTTTCCATGATTTCGACAGAAATTACCGCTACCCTTTCTATCAAAATTTTGTTGGGATCTACGAGCAAAGTTTTGACCATACGGAGCTGCCGAAGCAACTGGTAAACCTTCTTTCACCTTAGAGTTACCCATGGTTATGTGTGGGTGCGCAGTTACGTATTGGCAACAGAAATCTTCCATTTCTTTTATTGTTTTAGGTTTACGTTCATGAAGGAAAGCAAGGAAAGACTCATTGACAGACGACATGACTTTGTCTCTAAGTATTAAGTCCATAAGTCCTTCATAAGTTTTTTTCCGTCTTAGATAGTTCAACCCATCGTGAGAAAGTAATGCGTATTCTTGCAATAAACTCGGAGAATTCAACTCCATTTTCAGGTAACATGTTTTTAAATTGTAGACGATAGCCGTCTTCGTTAAGCTGATATTTCTTTAACAAAGCGGCCCTGACAACCTCATAATTGTTCTTGTCAGGTTCATCCACCATATTTAATATACTTAGAGCTTTACCTGTCAGTATCCCTGATAACTGATAAACATATTTTGCTTTGTCTATGTTATGAGCTGTCCATGCTTGTTCAAATCTGTCCAGATAGAACATTATGTCATCACTGGAAGGACTAAATGTTGGTAACTTAATCTTAAAAGTATCATTATTAGCCTTACCAGAAGATGAACCCTTGTTTGAATCATTACCATTACTCATGCTTGTCAATTTCAATTTTTCCAACTCTAAAGCTAAGACCTTTTTCTTCATGTTCCATTTTTGCTTTCTCTTTCCTCTCATCAGACTCTCTCTGTAATCTTCTTTCCTCAGCCTGAGCCTCTTTTTGAAGTCTTTCATTTTCAGCTTCTTTTTCAAGTCTTTTTTTTTCAGCCTCTTTTTCAAGTCTTTTATTCTCAGCCTCTTTTTCAAGTCTTTTATTTTCAGCCTCTTTTTCAAGTCTTTTATTCTCAGCTTCTAGCTGTAGCTGGAGTTTTCTTTCCTCAGCTTCTGATTCCCTTTTTTGTTTTTCCATTTCCATTTGGAATCTTTTTTCATCCACCTGCATCTGCAGTTTCTTTTGTTCAGCTTCCATATGCAGTTTCTTTTGTTCAGCTTCCATTGCTTTATCATATCGAGCAGTTGCAAATTCTTCTAACTTATCACCAGTCTTGCCAAGCAATTTACCCTGCTCAATAAAGTGCTCAAATGTAGACATGTTGTCTAACATATGAGTCCAAAACCTGAAATAATTAACTAATTTATTTCAAACCTAAGTGTAACAAGTCTTAATTAAACATTTGTATATTCACATCACCTTATATTATCCCAGTCTCTGTGGGAAACAAGTCTCCAATCAAAGAACTTGTATATGAAATATCAGCACTCAATTCTTGATCATAAGTGCACTTCTCATTCAATAGTGCACGACACTATTCATCATTCATTTATCATCAGTGTAGTAGTAACAGTGCATTAGCATAGCCCATTAACTAATTACTATAACTGTAAACAATGACTATGTAAACACATGCAGAATGTAAACATTGAAAATGTAAACAATACAAACAATGTAAACAATAACAATGTAAACAATACAAACAATGTAAACAATAACAATGTAAACAATACAAAAACTTTCGCAGAAATCAACTAAAAATAAAGCAGAAATTAATGAAATATCACAAAAAATGTGACGATATCTGCGCTATAATTAAACAAAATACATGACACCACAGTGTATAAACAAAAATGTTGTATGAAACTAAATTATAGACAAGAGTAGGCTAACAAATACAAACAAATCAAAACAAAACTAAAGAATGCGAAATAATAACGAAAACAATATTAAAACATGTCATCACAGCTAACATAAATAGCAACAGAAGTCGCTTAGCAAATTCCAGTATCGGAAATTTGCAAACCCTACAGAAAACGCTCACAATAGACGACCTCTATGACGTGGCATAATCTAACGGAGACACCACCCAACCGAGAACCCGCTGAAATATAAACATATAAATATACAAATAACATATAGACATATAACATATAGAATGAGATGATACACAGAAGACTCAGCAGAAGTATAAGGGCACAGTTTACATACAAACAGGCCACTTAACTTATAGGCTTCCAATCGTCGAACAGCAGAAAAACGGATGTCAATCAACGTCCTAAAGAGCGAAGCTCCAACGATGATGGCACATCTGAACTGCTTCCACTGCTAACACGATGGTACAAGAGCTTCTGAAGTACTGTGTGTTGAGTTGTTTCGGCACTTGACCTTCTAATCCAAAAGTAAGTTGATGGAAATCGGTACTTGGCCTTCTTCAGAAAACAACCCGTTTCAACCGGCACTTGACCTTCACAAAAACGACAGCACTGGAACCTTGACAGCAGCAACTTGCTTGACTTGCGTAAAAGATAACAGCAGTCCGAGTTATCCGGCAACATGTAACAACGCCGGGTACTGTCAAATTCTTGTTTCCGTCAAAAAATTGAAATTTTGACTTTTACCGGGCAACGCCGAGTACTTTGAAAATTTTGAAGATGTTGACTGTATTGAAGAATGTTAATTTCTTGAAGGATGCTGATGAATTCTTGTTGAAAATGAAGTGGGTAAGGGACCCCGTGTTTGCTAGTACCAGAATCAAACCAGCTTATGGCCACCAAATGATGCGTGATGCCATATGATGATGGATGGTATCCGCATGTCTGGTTTTGTGTAGTGTGTAGATGTGTTCAGTCAAAACAATGTTCATACAACAATAACAGGGCAATCCACATAGGACGTCAGTAAACTCACGACGTATAAAGTCAATGAGTCTTGAAACAGCCGTTGACGTTTTTTCTTCATTATTTATTGTGGACGCCACAGTGACAAAATGGTTACGCAAATGTGTAGGCACATCAAAACAGTCATTATCACAGCAACATTCAATACAGCAATAGACGGTAGACAGCATTACAATGATGAGTCAGATGCATGTTATATTTCATAGTGCTGTAAATGTAGTCAGGTGGAAAACTCCATCCTTTTCTATAACAGCCAGGAGATAACCAGATGTATGAGATCAGTTCACTCTCCTTAGTTTGACTTCAGCAAGACAGACACGTCTGCCGAAGTATAAATAATGTCCACAAAAATATCCTCTAGATAATAAAGGTTTTCCAAACCTAATTCATTTAACAAAGTAGCAAGTAATGGTCCTTGGTACATGCATCAACCGATGCAGTACAATGCAGCGACATGTGAGCTGGGAAAAAACATCTCGTGGCGACGACTTTCGGAGACAGGCTATGAATCGAAATCGCTCACGACCCAAAATCGATAGAGTTAATGAAAAAGTCAATTTACCTTGCTTTCATGAAATACACAGAAATATCACGCCTCCCGACATGTGGGAAAACACTAGAGGTATTATCTCGAATAAACGAAATATCCATTAAGAGGACTACACATCCCTGACAGAACAAAAAATAGCGGAGATCCCCTCTTCAACGAGGCATCTCTTCGCCATTCCAAATCGCTCACTCCACTAGTCGTGGGCGGAAACCGATCGACCAAACAACAAGACAAGTCATGCGCAGTCCAGCGCAAAAATGACCACAGCTCAAACTTAACTGCATTCGATACCAACGCGAGAAGACAAATGCTTACCGAGAAAAGTGACTATAAATTCCAAGCAGTTGTTGCCCTTGCGTTATAAAACAGACATTGAAACAAAACGATGTTGCGAGAATTTATCACGCAACACCACCCCTCGATGCTGGACCTAGTATAGTGAACACGTCACTCCCCTACGGAATATTGCTTTAAACACTGGCTATGAAGTGACTAAGCATAGGTCATTGACAATTTGAAATATTGCGCTATAAGTAAATGGTTACAAGCATTACATAACATGAATCCTAAAACAAATAACAATATTCTTTGGACATTGACTTCAATAAAACATTCTGAAAAAATGTGATTATAAGTCCATTGAAAAAATATCAACAAACTTTTCTTTCTACTTCAGTAAAAGGTTAGTCCATTACAGGATTACTGGTCGCAGGGGAGGAACGTGTTCACTATACTAGGTCCAGTATCGAGAGGTGGTGTGACAAGATCCCTTTCTTACTGTCTTTTACTTTCTTAACTCATGAGCAAAGTCACTTCTCATATACAGCTAGGTAGACTGGATCCCGTGATTAACTGGTACCTTTGCGGAAGAGCCCAGCGCTCTAACCACATAAAAGTCTTTGTAAATTTGTTCGATGAGCGACATTTGGAAACTAATGAGGTTAATTAGTGTCTTCTGCTGCTGTTCTCAGAGTAGGGACTAAGAAAGAAATGGAAATCACTGTACTAGTTCCCAGTATCGAGAGGTAGTGTGACAAGGGTTCCCTTTCTTACTGTCTTTTTATCCTTTCTTAACTCAAGAGCAAAGTCCCCGTACTCATTTATCAGCTAGTGTGGACTGGATCCCGTGAATTCAACCCGGTACCTTTGCCGGCAGACCCAGCGTCTCTAACCACATAAAAGTCTTTGAAATAGTTCAGGTGAGCGACATTTGGAACTAATGAGGTTAATTCCGTGTAGTTCCTGCCCTGTTCCAGAGTAGACTAAGAAAGAATTGAATTACTGCTACCTCAGGAATGCCGTAGGAATCCGACTAATATGAGATTGCGTTTAGGCTGGCAAAGCACATATTGATAACAAATTGCAACAGAAACCACCGTCGCAGAGTACAACGAAAGCTTTGATGCAAGTTTCCTGGAATAGGGTGGGTTGCATTGGTTAGCGCATTGCTACACAAGAAGCGAAAAGGGAGGTAAGATGCTTAGCCATTTGTGAAGGAAAGAATTAATTTCTTTTCCTTCCTTTGAATGCATTCTCTTATTTCCCATAAACAGTAAAAGATAGCGCTTTGGGAATTCCCTTAGCCAATAAACTTCTGCTATACATTTTGTAATATGATCACTTAAAGAATTTTTTATATTTACTGTAGCCCACAGTTCCATTATAGCGAAGTGTCCCGGCTGCGAAAGGAAAGACTATATTTTGAGCAACGAGTGGGGACAATGGAGGTGTCTGTTGGCGAAAGGAACGTAAAAGTACTTACCCCTGTTGCCTGGAACCATTACGAGGATCCAACGGTCTTCAAGCTAGTCATAAGAAGAAAAGGTTGCCTTCTACAATTAAATCATAATTCAGCCCTGCGTTTCTGCGCTCAAGCCTTACCCTGGTTCTGTTCTGGCTACCTCCCAGAGTCCCCAGCAAAAATGCAGCTCGGTAAAGTTTGATCTATATTTTTGCATATTAATTTTTCAAGCGTAGTGGAGTCGACCAAAAAAATTTGTCAGATTCTGACTCCTGAAATTTTAGAAAATCCGAGTCCGTCTCTAAGACACCGATTTTCACTAGTCATACGGTATTTACATTCGGAGTCCGGAGTCCGTACATTTTTATTTTTTACCGATTCCGATTTTCGACGCACTAAAACAACGACTCAACATCTCCTGACTCCGACTCCACAGTTATGATATTGGGTTTGATGTACAGTTCACCTTTCTACTTCAGAAATATTGATTTACCTTTGTTTTACGACTACAATAACAGAAGATCTGCAGAATATTGATTATCTATTGTTTTTCGTTAGATTAAGTATATTTATATTCCTAAAATTTTATGTATTACAGTTTTATTTTATTAACTGTTTTTACTTTAGAATATTGATTATCTATTGTTTCCATTAACATTGATTGTTTTACTTTAGAATTATTCAATGTCTACGGTTTCCGTTACATAAACTTTTTATTTAATTCAGAACATTTCTTAACCACACGAGAACCAGGACGGTCTTCTTACATTTGGGGGCATGCGCCCTAATAAAAACAGACGCCACCTTAATATCTAGGTTTGAAATTGAAGTTGGCGAGCCTTTGTCAAAATATTTTTTTTTTTAAAACTGCGAATGTTGGTTTAATTTATGTTTTCGGTTCTGTTTTTCTTCAGGATTTTGATTATCTATAGAATAAATTCCGATTTTCATTTAGACGTTTGATTATGCATTTTCTGGACTGCTGTAATTATTTACACCTTTCGTATTATACGTCTGCATTCTATTTCAGAAAAAAAACACGTGATTACTTGTAGTCCGAATTCAGATTACTGTAGGTGTTGTTGTTGTTTAACCCTTGGGCTGCTGAGCTTCTCGCTCTTTAGCCAGCCAATACCAAGTTGAAGACCCTCCTTGGTATTATCTACACTGTAACATCTAGGCTTTCTCCTGTGGCTTTTCTGCCCATATCCGAAACGTGTTGAGTTGAAGTCATGAGCTCCCGCACTTCTCTAGCTTGACTTGCATTTAAAGGATCGTCACATCTAGTCCCAAGCGATGAATAAGAAGTGCGTGGCATACTGTGCATTCCCGTCATCCAATGAGGCCTCTCCAACAATGCAGAGATAAAATACTGTACTCTGGTCTCTGGGGCTTTCCAAGGAATTGTCACGTCCTGCACAGAGCCACTTCTCAGCTTCCCCTGCCTATCAGTGGTTCCTTTAGTGAGGTCCTTCTGCATGCAGTCAACCAAGTCAAAGCCAAAGAACTACGCCTAGGGGCTCAAGTGCCTTCTCCAAGCTTAGTGTGCAATACTGGATTCTCAACAAGTTTCAACCACAAGGGGAATCCCGAGAAGTGTGTGGATGATTTCAAGAGTCAATAAGGATGTAATTAGCCCCACAGACATAGGTTCACTTCCCCACGCACGTATTCGGTAGTATTGTGCATTGCTGTTGGTCATATAAGGATGACTCCATATATGCCTCCATGCATCAGATGTTACTGTAGAGTGTTGATTGGTTAAGTAAAACAAAGCTTGCGCTGTGGTTTCTTGTGAGTAGTTGATTATATTTGGTGTTGCCTCGACATCGCTTGAAAATGTGGATTATTTACGCCTTGCGCTCAACTTATGGACTTAATTATCTGTGGTCTTGATTATACCTTACAATGTATTATCCGTGGTCTCGACTCAGCTTGAGAATTTAATATCTATGGTCTGGTCTGTAGTTTCCAGGGTCTCTGAACATAGGAGCAACTGCACCCTTAGGCAATGTCGTACAAGGCGATTATTATGCGGTTGTTGCATGAGACTGGCAACCTCATCATGTAAAACAAACTACCACAGAAAAGAAACCGCTGAAAGAGCATAGTACAGCTTAGTTCAGGCTTCCTGCAAGGTAACCAGCACTAGTGGTGGCTACATGCTTCGTAAGGAGTGCAAAGGAAAATGATAATGATGATGATGATGAAAATGATGATGATGGTGATGATGAGGATGATGATGATGATGGTGATGGTGATAATGATGATGGTGATGATGATTATGATGATGATGATGATAAAAATGATGATGATGATGATAATGGTAATGATGATGATAATGGTGGTGATGATCGTGATGATGATGATGATAATGGTGATAATGATGATGATGCTGCTGCTGATGATGATGATGATTCTCTTTGTTACACTTTCTTTAGAAAACCCGCTTCGTAAGTGTTTTTATTTTTAAATAATTTAAGATTCTTGGCTTTTTACGATTTTTAAATGACAACCAACAGTACTGAAATAGTTTGGTTTGGGGTTAAAAAATTTTGTTTTTTCCATCTGTGATGTTTTAATTATAAGGCCAGGCTGTCACGTTTTCTTTGTGAATACCCAGACTATTTCATTAATAAAATAAGCTGACACATACATTTTATTTTATTATGTATAATTGTTGGAAGATTGAATTTATGGCATATAATCGTTGCTATATTTTATTTGTGAGCCATAAGGTTGCTACATTTTCTTTGTGAGCCCATAAGATTGCTATATTTTCTTAGTGAGCCATAAGGTTGCTACATTTTCTTTGTCAATAAGTTGCCCTAACTATTTCTCTGAGCCAGATGTCAGTCAATGATCCCAAAAATATTTTGGGGTCAGTTGTACATTTATAATTCTATATTTTGCATTATTAACACGTGAAATAATATGTATATATCGACATGTGAATATTGATACTGGATGTCCAAGTCATACAAGGCTGGCAACCTCAGCATATAGAATGATGCTTTCATGAACCACCACTGCAAAGGGCAAGTGACTGCTTTATGTGAGTTTCTTATAGAGAAAACCAAAAGCATAGGTAGTCCCCAAGTTCCATATGGAGCAGGGCGTGACTGATGACAGAAAAATAATGTACATACGTATATCTGCAAAGAACCAAAAATCAGCTGGAGCAGAACCTCATTGGCAGCTAAGTAGAAACAAGAAGCTGCCAAGTGAACTCTTACCCAGTACTCTATAACATCACTCGATGATGATTATTGTTTGTTAAAGAATTATTCATTTTTTAAACTTTTAACTATAATTGATTATTAAATTTGTTACTTGTGTTAAGACAAATCCTAAGTTGATTTAATCATTTTGAATATATTACATCCGTATGTCTCAGACAATTTATAAATTTGACGGCAGATACTAGAGTTAACATTTGCTCAGCCTCATGCAGCATTGTTCTCGCTTTCTGAATATCTTGTGATGTTACCTTGAGGTAGAAGCATCATTATCCTTCTATCAACAACTCTGCCAAGAGTAATCTTGTGCAAAGGTAGACACCTTTGAAGACCCACACTAGATACTCTAGGGTTTGGCCACTGTTGGACCACTATTGCAGAGCAAAGAGCAAAGAGGAGGCAACCCGTGACAGCAACATAATTTATTAACAGCACTGGGGCAGAGAAAGTTGTGGAGAGACATAATCACCTACGCCATCAGAATGGTACTTAAAGAAGAAGAAAAAGGAATATACTATCTTTATGAAACATAATAGTTGGTATATTATCTCAACAAAACATAATGATTAATATATTTTCTATATGAACAATCTGAAATCCTTTTCTGTATAAAATATACATGCTCTTTCATTGCCTTTATAAGACATCTTCTTCTTTGATCCTTGGCCGCTAACTGTCACAGCAGTCGGTGGCCATCACGGATGGTAAAGTCTTGTAGAGTAGCAACAAACTGCTTCCACTTTGCTCTGTAGGCTGCCATCCTTTGTGCAGCGCCCCAGCTCTGGTTCATTCTTTGCATCTCGGCCTCCACAGTTCTCCTCTAAGTTGTTTTTGGTTGGCCTCTCTTTCGCTTTCCTACAGGGGTTCATAGCATAGCTGTTCTTGTGATGGCATCGGGGTCTCTTATGAGGACGTGGCTGACCCAACTTCAGAGTCTGCCAACTATGATGGTGTGTATGTCTTCTTGATAACTGCGAGTAAGCAGTTCTTGGTCGGTGATGGTATTCGGCCTAAAGATTAAGAGCATTTTCCTGAGGCAGATTGTGTGGAAATAGGATAATTTCGACAATTCCTTCTCTGTTACTCTCCAACATTCCGCACCATACAGAAGCATAGAAAGTACACAGCTCTCATATAATCTTAATTCGGTGCGTGTGCTGTAGTGAGAGGACTTCCAGGTGTTGTTTGGACTAACAAAAGCTGTTCTCGCTTTATTCATTCTGTTGTTAATGTCTTTGCATGTTCCGTCCAATAACAAAGCTGCAATTGTAACTTGTATTTGTGTATTTTTCCTGCCTGCAGGTATGAACATCTTTGTGGCTTTTTTTGTATTGTTGCTACTTTTGGCCGAGTCCACGCCACCTGCAGCCTCCAGCATTCCCCTTATTGGTATGTTCAGATTTGTGACCCAATTGTGTCTTAAGTTATATGTGTTCTTGGTGTGATAAGAGGTTCTGATGGTATTAAAATTAAAGGTTAACAAGGTGAGGTCAAGCTATGTAAGTACCCTGAATCAGAAAGATGATGAAGTATTTCTCAGGGGTCCCTATCCGCTACCTCTTGAGATCTCACCCTGGGTATTATTTATCTCTGTAGTGTTATGTATATGGCAAGTGTCTAGGGTATGTATGTATTTAATGTGAGGAATGAACAATTACAAACAGAACTGTAATTCAACAAAATGGAAATAAGTAAGACTGGTGGGTACGTTTTGGTATATGTATAGGGGTATAAATATACAATTTATTGTCCTGAACCTCAATCTTTCGGAACAGGACTATTCAAAATCATAAAATATTTATTTACAGGTTATAAATAAATAAGATGGAACTCTGTCCATGAAGTGTAACAAAAATGAAAGTGTCACTAGAATTGGTACCCCACTGTCTGATGTTCACTGCTTGATAGTACAATAGTCAATATTGGAGGGTTTGTTGTTTTAATCATCCCCCAGGAAAGTCTTTTTGTTCTGGTGGTTAAAATTGAGTAGAACTGTCATGTGTCTGTGTTGTGGCACTTATCTGTAAGCCCGTCTGATGCTGTAGGCTCCAGACTCTGTAAATGGTCATCCAAATGGTGCTGCTTGTGGATGAAGAACTGGCATGTATATCAAGGTATATGATGAGCCTTTACTGCCACAAATTCTGTCTTCTCCAGGTTTGTCTTCAACACTTTGGTTACAGGTAATATAACCCTGAAATAGGAACGAAAGTTTCCTCCCATTTATATCCTGTCTATAACATCTCCACAACTATCAATAGTAAGCTTACCTGGAGTCAGCCATGTGTGCTGACCATATGCACCAAACCCTATATTTTCTTGACTACTGTCAGTCCTGTGTTTTCATTCATTTTTTCATATGGCATAAAAGCCAATATTTCTTTAGCATTGCTTGTCTTCCACAAAATCAGCAGGGGTGTACAGATATCTTCTTGTGACTTGTTAATGACTTCTTTCAAACATTCTATGTGTAGTGTCACATGTTATTTGAACATGGTGTCACTTCAGAAACCACTAATAATTTATTTTCTCCTGGACTTACAGTCGCAAAATTGTATGGCAAACTTACAAACACGTTTATTTTCACTTCCCAAATGGCAATATCAATTTTATTACCACGGCTCTATGGCAATACATTTGTAAGGCCAATAGCAACACATTTTCTACACATTTCACTCCGAAAAAGACTGCATTCCTATCTAGGTCATCGTAACCTGAACTATCTCCCAAGTAGCAGTATCGAAATACACTGTATCGGCATACACCTAGAGCCTGATACTTGCTAAGGAAATATACAAATAAAAGCATCTCTCTTACCTCAAGTAAAGAATTAATAACATGCACAAAGTTGACTAGCAGTAAACGGGTTCTCTAACTGCTTTTAATGTCCAGACGGCAAAAAGCTTGGTCACACGGCTTTTCCCGCTGATCTCAACTTGCGATGGCTTTCAAATTCAAATGGCCTGATCTTACAAGGAGGTGTTAATTTTATTACCCTACCCTCTGACCAATCAAAAAGCGAGTCAACATTTTAACTATTTTTAGACTATAAACTTTGAGCAATCGTAAGTGTGTTCGTTCGTCTGTTTATCTTTGTTTATTTTATATCTCCGTTATTTATGGACAGATTTCCAATATTAAAAGTGATAATTACCCGGTCAACTGACCTCTATCGTTCTATCTAATTTTCCTTTGGTTAATCCTTAACAGTTTCATCTGGGTATTTTTTTTAATAATTAATGGTAGTTCTAACCTGACTAAAATATTAGTAAATTAAATTTTTCTAAGACAAGATAATTTTATTAAGTGAGAATCTTTAGGTATATATATATATATATATATATATATATATATATATATATATATATATATATATATATATATATATATATATATATATATATATATATATATATATATATATATATATATATATATATTAATCAATATCAGCGCTATAATTCAAGATATCCCTTTTTTCTAATTCCCTGTAGTTATTGAGAAATAAATTATTTAATTTTGGACAAAAACACAAAATCGGCATTTTGCCCACTACAACCAAGATTTTTTGGTCTCTACCAAAAACGAGGTAACAATTTGAGTGGTTGTTAATTTTTGACTTCGTCCTTCGACAAATATTAGGGTGGGTGTGTGTGTGTATGGGGGTAGTAACTTTTAACTTGTGATAGTAAAAAAATTCAAATTCTCTAGTTAAATTTTTAGCGGCAAGTAGACTTTGCCCCTCAGACAAATTTCAAATATAGTTATTTATAGACTGTAAAAATGCGTTACTTAGGTTATTAAGCGGGAAATTATTTGAGTGTGGGGTACACGGATCCATTTCACTACACTTGGTATTGTTAAGGAGATAGTGAATTAGGATGTATCCAAGATTTCCAAATGACCAAATGGCAGTGGTATGGTGGGCAGCTGGTTGGTTTAATATTACTGACGAAGTGTAAGACAGGTAGGTAAAGAAAGATAAAAGTACAAATTATTTGTTTCATTTTATTTCTGATCCTGTAACTGAAGAATAAAGGCGAGAGTAGAAGATAAGGTTAACTGTGTGATAAGGATCGCAAAATTCAAATCCGCAGCATCTTGGTGAAGAAAGTACACTGCTCATTATAGGAAAATTTAACCTGTATTGTGTTAAAATTTAATAAATTATCATTTCCTATGGCGATTACAACCCCGTGTACACCACGGGACTCTCTGATGAGAGAAAGAAAGAACATAGCTACTCCTTCTTCAGGCATGTCGTACGAGGCTACTAATATGAGGTTGTGAATCTGGCTTGCAACCTCATTGGAATGCTTGGTGCATGGTTCATTCAAGGGGATTAGCTAAAGTGCCTTCTCCATGCTCCGGGAAGAGTTTAAAGGAACATTATGGTGATGACGCCGGTACAGTGGGCTTCTATCATGTACATGAGGACTTTATAAACAACTGTTATAACGGTTGTATCTCTTTTTTACATCACTAATGGAGGAAACCCGGATCTTGTGAGTATTAACTAAATACATAAATAAATATAGGTATTAAACAGGCAGAAGGGAGGATACCAGATAGCAGAAAAGAAATATAAGTGATAGGCTTACCAGGAATCGAGCATCCAAACGGCACCATCGCTTTGCTGTACAGGTAAATCGTGAAAGGATGACCAGCCAATTTTACTTCTTGCAGCAAAGGTACTGGATTCAAAACACGGTGGCGCCACGGTGCATAATTGGCTGTGCGTCCTTTCACGATTTACTTTCACAGCAAGATCAGCGCCGTTAGGATCTTTGGTTCGATTCCCGGTAAGCCGATCACTTCAATTTCTTTTCTGTTGTCTGGTGTCTTTCCTTATGTCCAACGAGTGCATGTTAGTTAATATACTTATTTACTTACTTATTACATTCCATTGTTATTATTGGACAGGTGCTTACTACTGCTTGAACATGATACTCATTACGCTGTCCACGCTTTTGTCTGTGGTAATCGTCAATCTTTATTTCCACGGCCCTGGAACCAAGGTACCACGGGTCTTCAGAAGGGTAAGTTGATTACGTTTGAAACATTTTCTCTGTACGTTAATTAATTCACTTTCCAGACATTTCTATGCTTAAATCCTTATTTGTTCTTATTGAGTTTTCTATCATATTCTTACGTTAAAATTTGTTTATTATTATTATTGTATTTTAATATAATTATATTATTATTCCTTATTTCAGTTTTTCTGTTCACTGTCACCGCGAAGCGAAGTGGGGTGAAGAATTGTGCGTCATTTAGCCAAGTGTGTCGTATCGGCTGCTGTGAGACTGTGTTGTTGTAGGGTTTCTGTGATTGTCGTGTTTTGGTCTGTCTTACACCACGGTCATATTTACCGCACGCAATACTATAGGAATTCGGACCGATACAATAACCAATAAAAACGCTCCATTCTTTAATGTGTATAATGAAACCTTTTAGGCTTAACATAGAGGCCCATTTTGTGTAAATGATAGTAAGAATTTATTTAATTTCATAAGAACTAAAGAAGTATCACCGGAAAGGATTATATGATTCATAAACGGGAATGTTACTTTAGAGGTAGGTGTAAAAACTTTTCTCGAATAATATTCTAGTAAGATAGAAATATCGAGTAAAAGAGCTGTGTTATATCAGGATTAGTCCAACTTAGCTAGTTAAAGCATGCATACGTGTAAATGCATTTTGCAAACTAAATAATAAATACATAGATCGATACAAAATAATTGACAGTATAATTCCATCTTTAAATGACTAAAATCGTCCCATAAATAAGAAAGATAATTGAAAAACTAGATTTTAAACATTGAACAGAGAGCAGAAATTTTGTCTCATCTTGGGAATTTTTACGCCTTTCTCTACCCTGTCACCTCATACGCCGGATGCGTGACTATAAAGGCATTGCCCTTTGGTTATTTGACGCCACTAAACAATTTAAACCACCAGCTGTCGAGAAAGAAGCGGTAAACTGTAATCGTATTGTACCTTTGCCAACCGCATCTGTTGCGCAGACCATAGAAGCCATTAACAGCCTGTGTGTGTTTTACCTGAGGGGTTTTGTCCTGCAACCGTTTTATCCTGAAACGTTGTATCCTGCAAAGGACCAAAAGTAGGCCCTATATGATTCCTATAACTCGTGTTGGACTTTGAGGTGTAAAGGCTCGTAATGTCAACGTAGCTAGCCACCCTTGTTCCACTGCCTGGTAAGTCAAAGAAGTGTTCGTCCACGGCAGAAGAGTGTGGGATTTTCTGGATTTTCAGATAAGTGGCCTTATCTTGCCACTGATCAGCGTTTTCAACTAAAAGCTAGCACTACTCAAAAACTATAAATATATTAACAAACATTATAGTGAAGGATGAATATAAGGACATTTTGAATCCATCCTATCGTCAGTCAAAACCAGTGACATTTTAGTGAATTAAAATTATTCTTCAGTGTAGAAGACAATAGAGACTTTAGTACTAGATTTTGTTTTGATAATTAAAGTTTATATGGTTATTTATTTTATATAATGTAAATACCTTTGAATTTTCCTAACCGAAAAGAGAAACCGGTTTTAGGTTTAATAAATTCTAAATATGTACTAGCAGACTTGTTGAGATTATTAACATTAAAGTTCAGGTTTTGTTGGATACATATTTTAGATTGAGAGATTAAATATATTAAATACCCCTAGATCAACTTCTCAACATAAACAACACATAATACCAAAGGAGAATCTTCGAAAGGGGCAAATAGATTTTCAGGACATATCTTTTCAAAGCCTGGAGGTTTATACAGCTGGATTCTACCTTTGATGTCAATACACCCTACTTCTTTTCAGAAAAGGGGGTATTTCTTGTAAGACCAGTCTCTTACCTGGCACTATCCTGGTATCATCTGATACATCTTTTTTGTCCAGGATATCTTACAATTTTATAACATCTCAAACCTTTCGTGACAGTGATGTCTTTCCATCTGGCTCTTGGTCTTACCCGTGCCCTGAAACACGACCTTCCACTGTTGTAGGCACGTTATATATATATACTATTATATATTATTGCGTAGATTAGAAGGATTGAAATGGTGGTACAAGACCACGGAAATGATGACAAGAACCAAACAAGTGAGAATGAACACGAGATGAGAAGAGGACGCTGGCGATGGATAAGACCAGCGTTGCCAATCCTAGGTGGAGTCACCTAGATCTAGGCTCTTTTGGTCCCATCTAGATGTCATTTTCCTTCATTATTTGTGCACGCCACCTAGATTTCGCCCAAAATCGGCCAAAATTTCCAACAATTCGCCCAAAGTAGACCAAAAATAGCCAAAAATCGCCCAAATTGCTGATATGTGGGTTTTTTTTTTTTTTTTTAAATTCAGTGACAACGCTGGATAAGACACACGTTGAGGAAACCTGTGATAGCATTACGAGGCAGTCCTTGTTCTTGAATCCTCATGATAAGAGAGTTAGAGGTAGACAAAACACATATGGAAAAGAGAACTGGAGACAGAAATACAAGTGATAATGAAGACATAGAAAGAACTTGAGCTGATGGCACGGCCAGGAAGACTTGGCGTTAGTTTAAATGGTTGCCTAAGTTTCCGAAGATTAATCATGATGATGATTCGCGAGTGATACAGATTTGAAAGCAGTGCTGTAGCCAAACTTTGCGCTGTTAAAGTCTTGAGAAATTTGAAACATGGTCTGCGTTCAAACGGTGTGATCAAACCACAGTACTTTCCACAGAGTACCAGTAACATGTTCATCAGAATACAGCTGACAATAGGAAATAACATGAGAGTAGAATATAAGTGTTGATTTATTTTATTCAGTGATCTATATTTATTTTCCATTTCAGCTGATGCTGGACTTCTTCGCAAAAGTCTTTTGCATGCAAAACACGCTTATGGACAAAAAGGAACGGGATGAGAGACGAAACAGCATCGACCACAATGCCGGAGACGATACTATCAGTAGTAGCATCAAACATCCAACTAGCGACAATAGCAACAACGCAAGCCTCATAAAGCCTAAAGACAAACGCCATCTCGAGTTCAAGTACGATCGAGTGGGCGTTTTTGAGCTTCAGTCTGAGGACAACTGGAGACCGGCCAACAACGTGTTAGGAAGTGATACAGACCTGTCTGAACGAGTCGTACCTCTGCCATCCCAGTACAGCCAGCTGGAGGCGGAGGTGAGGGAAATCAAAAGACATTTGAAGAGAATGGCTGATAAGAGTGCTGAGAAGGCTCACAAAGAATATCTTGCTCGTGAATGGAAGCTGGTGGCTCTTGTTCTGGATAGACTGTTTTTCTTCATTTATCTGCTAGCTATCATCGTATCAGCCTTCACCTTGTTTGAGACCAGGTTCTTCCAGTCGTGATGTAAAGAGAACAGAAAATTGATACCATTAGTTCAAATAAACTTTCGAAGAACAAAAATGTTTACCATTTTTCTTACACGAATTTATGACACAGTGGATATAAATGATACGCATAATATCTTCAACTGGCTTTATATAGATAAAACATGCCATAAGCTGGAAATACCAATACAGGAGGCATTAAACTTTGTACCCTGCTTTCTCATCAGCAAATATTTCGTCTGCGACATCCTTGGAACTTGATATGCAAGTTGCAGTGTTCTTTAGCGCTTAATGTCGTGTGGCTGCCATTGGTTCATCTGTTCTCTGGGATATGCACCTGTAAACACCTCATTGACCTATGCCCTTTCAGAATTCGACATTCGCATTATGTCACCAAACTTACGTATACATGGACAGCGTTTTATATACTCCACATTCAGCAGCACATATATTGTGTAGATTCACAAGTACGTGTGTTCACAATGTACACATTATATGTTCTAGCATATAGATGGTGATTTAAAAGCCACATTCTATTTTTAAACTGTTATTTCTTCAAACCAGTCCAATTAATTTACATGACATAAACGTTA
>JAMPIV010019558.1:0-276188 GCA_024509875.1 Oreohelix idahoensis
TATAATGTAATAATATAGTGCGGTATATTAGTAAATTACACCGCTATTTGCAACACATTGTATGATACCATAATAATATATTTAATTTCATATATTGGTATGAGAATAATTTGATTTTCATTATGATGTTGCCATCATTGTGGCGTGTGTTGGTGGCACCTTCCTGGAATATATAAGCGTATACTTAGATAAATTTTTTCTCTAAGGATCTGAGATATGATCTCAGTGTCGCTCCATGCGTTGAGCTAATTTGTTAGGTATATATCCGCGCATCATACGTGCGTTAGGAGCCTAGATTTTTTTTCCGGCTCCAGGATTTAAAAAAAAAAATGTTTCATTTTTTTTCCCGGGAGGGTGCGGTAATGTTACGCACGGATCATTATTATTTTTCGTTTGTATAAACATTTTTCGTATGTATGATCATTTTTTGACTGAAATGTATATTATATATATTTACAGTCAAAGGGACAGAACCCGAAATATTGATACTGCTATTTTTTTAGGAGTTTACCTCCTCTTGTATAGAGACACGTTCGGTCTATAATTTCTTGAACGAAGCGTGACCACATCTCCTTATTTGGTAGTACCAGTCAACTATGGTAGATGTCTGAAAACCTGTCTTAACGCTTCTTTTCATGACCATAAAAGGCGCGACTGTGTAAGACTTTTATCTCGAATGTTCTTAGAATCGTCTTATTGTGAACGGCGACTCAGAGATTGTCGTTCTGCGCATGTCTCGACTTGGTTTTCGTTTGTTGTTCCGGCCAGCTCGGGGAGTTTAGAAATGGTCTAAGTCGCGAGCAGACGCGACCTGCGTCTTGTGATTTTCTGAGGGAAATACATTGTCTTTGTGAGTTAGTTAGCTAACTAGACTATTTCCCAGTATTATTCAAGCCTGCCTGGAGGCATATGTTCATGGTTGATTTTCCGAAATAAGGTAATTCCTCTTGTATCGAACTTTATGCTATCATCTAGAGGTTCGTCATTTTGTCGCCTTTTTGCTCGCCTGTGTGATTCAAAATGGAGAGGTACTTTGACTAGGATTAAGTCACCGGTATCTTTATACCTGAACTAGTTATATATATATGGGTCGCTCTAGACCAACAAGACTATTGTCTGTGTCCAGGATTCGTTATATCAGAGATCACGTCCAAGTCAGATGGTTAGACTTAGAAACATTATAAAGGTCGAGCTGACCTGTAATCCATGTATGCTATTCACGTGCAGACAGTAAACGGACTGATTGTATACATCTGATCTGCTAGCATCAGAAAGGGAATATTTATTATTGTCTATGAACAGGGATGATCTGCAGCTGACACTGTTGCAGAATTTATATATATATATTATTTATACAGCTTCACGAACTAGAACTCTATGATTTTGAATGCTGAACTCGTTGAACTATGTTGATGATATAAATATCCTGACTGTTTTGTGGCGTGCAATAAATGGAAAAAAATTATACAACGAAGTTACCATTTCTATGACTCTACACATCATGTTGCCTGTGTTATACCCTGTGAACTGTTCTACTACCACATACACAGCAACATCCTAAAATCAGAGAAGACACCTACATCTTGCACTTTAATACCAGGTGTCGATAAGGGTGGCAAGTGGTCGTCAATCTTATACGGAGCTAACGTACCTGGCATTGTGGCGCACCATTATCATTTAGCCCTAATCCACCCTTATCACCCTGGCCGCCTTTGACTTTCTTCCCTGCAATAAGCGCCTCACACTCCGGTCGACCACCAACCATCTTTATCTTTGAGCCATTCTGCTCCCCTTCTGTAACCTGACTCCCAGCCACAGAGGGGTCTAGTTTAACGCTTTGTGGACATCGATTCTGTACGTGGCCTAGTTCTCTGCATTTAAAACAACGAACTGTCCTGGTACGTCTCCCCTGCTCCTGAGACATCGCATCAATTTTAGCCTCTAATTGAGCCACCTGTGCTCTCAGCCGCTTTACTTCTGCGTTTAATGCACGAGTATCTGACACAGTCTCTGTTCTTGCCACTTCAACACTGGCAACACCAGCCCCCGAAGCTGCTTCGACACTGGCAACACCAGCCCCAGAAGTGGGCTCAGTCTCCAAAAACCGTAGGGCATAGTCCCTCACCGACGTGAACGATGCTGTAGGCTCCTTGATGATCATTTCCTTTGCAAGCTTTCTTACTAGGTCATCTCTCAGACAAGCAGCAAACTGGTCACGAAGAAAGGATGGCGCCAAGGGAGTGACGTTGTTCTGCTTTTGTGCCCTTACAACACTTTCAAACACCTCGTGAATGCGATGGGAGAATTCCCAAAGAGACTCCCTTGCACCTTGCCGGGTAGAGTAGAACGCGGCCATTATTTCTGGGATGCTCCGACGCTTCCCATACACCCTAAGAATGGAATGTAGCATCGATTCTGGGTTATCATCATCAGCCTGAATCCTCAGCTCCCTACGGACACTTGGGGTCACACTGTCAAGAATAACATCTGCCTGGTCCTCTTTACTCATCATCCCTACTCTCCAGGCAGCTCTCACCTCTCTGACATATTCCTCAGCCGTAGGACCCGTGCGCTCCCCAAAGCACCGCACTCTCTTGTGAGTAGGTACCACGATGTACTGTACTAGTTCTGGTTGACGATCCAGCCCTACTACAGGGTCATCCACCTCAGCCACATCTTCGTTATCAGTTCTACTAGCAGCACGTGTGTTGCGTGCCGCCATCTTGTTGCTAGTAGAGTTGACTAGAAATCTTGACAAACTGGATGATCCCGTCCCTTGCCTTGCACTGAACTGGGTGTTCTACTGTTTCGGCTGTTGCTGCTCTGATTGCTGAACACACCGATGAAGATGATGATGTTGCCATCAGTCACATAGCATTAGTGCCAGCTCGCTCAACAACTATACCCCCAAGGTTAGGTTTGCTGCGGAATGTGGAGTTAAGAGCCATGTGTGGAGCAGTGGAGATGGGAGATGCACCGGGCCCGGATCCAGGCACAGGTGCGTCACAAACGTTTCCATCCTATTCTCTTGAAGAACTGTTAGCATTGCAGGAGGCTGATACTGATATTATGACAGTCTCCAGAATTATGAGAGATGGTACTAGATTGCCCAAGGAGGGGACGAGGAGATTATCGAAGCCAGCAAAGAAGTTACTAAGGCAGCGTAGGCGCTTAACACTAATTGGAGGCTTGCTGTATCGGACAGTAAGCGGACCAAATGGGACTAAGATCACGCAACTTGTGGTTCCAGAATCTTTAAAAAACGCGAGTTCTGGAGGCAGTGCACAAAACTGGCCATCAGGGTCGTGATCGCATGTTGCAGATACTGAGGAACAGATGTTTCTGGGATGGCATAACGTGTGATGTAGAGACATTCTGCAGAAGGTGCAGTAGATGCAATATAGCAAAAGCCCCGCATCTCAAGATCCAAGGTCCATCGGGAAATCTGCTGGCATCCAAGCCTTTTGATGTAGTCGCCATGGACTTTACGCTGCTGGAAAAAGACGCACGAGGCTACGAGAATGTACTCATTATGACTGATGTATTTAGCAAGTTTGCAGTTGCCGTCCCAACCAGAGACCAAAAAGCAACCACCGTGGCCCAAGCGTTGGTAGAAAAGTGGTTTTTGTACCTAGGGGTGCCGCAGAGGCTTCATTCCGACCAGGGTAGAAATTTCGAATCGGCTGTCATATCCGAACTGTGCAGAGTATATGGCGTCGAGAAAAGTCGAACGACGGCATACAACCCTCGTGGAAATGGCCAGTGTGAGCGGTTTAACAGGACGTTGCATGATCTCTTAAGGCCATTGTCCACCACTGAGAAACGGAGATGGTCTGACCACCTGGCAGAGGTCCTTGCAGTCTACAACGCTACTCCCCATGCGTCTACGGGTTACTCCCCTTACTATCTTTTGTTTGGGAGGGAGCCGAAAATGCCCGTCGATTTCATATTGGGCCATTCAACAGAGGACGAAGAACCAGCTACAGTTGACCAGTGGCTTGAAGGGCACCTTTCCAGGTTACGGGAGGCGCACGTAAGAGCAGAGGCACGTTTGCAGAAGTTGGCAGCAGTACGGAAAGAGAGATGTGACAAGCTGCCGTGTTCTACTCCACTACAGGTGGGAGAATTGGTGAGGAAAAGAATGCACTACGCTGAGAGATCCAAAATTCGTGACATGTGGTCAGAAGAGGAGTACATTGTTATTCGGGCTCCCACAATGACAGGAGGTCCGTATGTCATCCAGCGAACAGACAGAGCGAGTCCGGGCATTAGAGTCACTGGCAACGAACTCAGACGTAGTGAAGACAAAGATGATTCACCAGACTTGATAGATACGACACTAGGCCTACCTGAAGCACCAGCTTTGCCAGAGGAGACAGACCCTAGGGAGGACGAAAATGATTTAACGCCCGAACCAGGCTGGTATGCCCTGCAGCCGATAGAAGGTCCTGCCCCGAGACGTTCTGAGAGAATACGACTGAAGCGCATAGCTTAGTGCAGTTGTCGGGACGACAACAAAATCAGGCGGGGAATATGTGACAGCGCCATCTTGAGATCTGTCGTTCTCGGCGCTGGCCCCATCTGGGCAGTCATGTTGTCTATGTGGTTTAGTGCCTTTTGATCACGTTATCTTCAAGCAGATTTATTACAAGGCCACAATAAGCCTACATATTAGTAGTGTTTTTGCTCTAGTTGTGTATATCTGTGTTTTCATGCATTCTGGAGCAATAATCGCGTGTGTTATCTGTGTAGCGCAGATTAATCCGCGTAGCGCGCAGTAAATTGAGTGGTTAGGCCAGGGCTTATAAAAAGGGGTAGCAAGCGGCGAAACCGGTCTATGTTTGAGAGAGCCGCCCAGTGAGAACAGACTAAGAAGACACACAAGAGCCAAGCTGTAAATGCCTTGAGCACACAGTCTATGAACACTGACTGGGTGTTTGTTGGATTGTTTGTTTGGTGTTCGGTTCTGTTCGGTAGAATTAAATGTTGATCTGCATAAGGCTTTGGGTTGCTTGAATTGTTAAGTCTGCTGCTGAGAGGGTTGCAAGCAACCAATAATTGCAACCCCTGTCAAACGATCCTTTATAAATTTTCTTGGTGCACGTGTCTTGGGTGTGAAGTACCCCTAGCGCCCCTGTCACAAGTGGCGTCGTCGGCAGGATTGACAGACAGCACGCAGTGAAGCAACTCTTCAGCAATCAGAGCAGCAACAGCCGAAACAGTAGAACACCCAGTTCAGTGCAAGGCAAGGGACGGGATCATCCAGTTTGTCAAGATTTCTAGTCAACTCTACTAGCAACAAGATGGCGGCACGCAACACACGTGCTGCTAGTAGAACTGATAACGAAGATGTGGCTGAGGTGGATGACCCTGTAGTAGGGCTGGATCGTCAACCAGAACGAGTACAGTACATCGTGGTACCTACTCACAAGAGAGTGCGGTGCTTTGGGGAGCGCACGGGTCCTACGGCTGAGGAATATGTCAGAGAGGTGAGAGCTGCCTGGAGAGTAGGGATGATGAGTAAAGAGGACCAGGCAGATGTTATTCTTGACAGTGTGACCCCCAAGTGTCCGTAGGGAGCTGAGGATTCAGGCTGATGATGATGACCCAGAATCGATGCTACATTCCATTCTTAGGGTGTATGGGGAGCGTCGGAGCATCCCAGAAGTAATGGCCGCGTTCTACTCTACCCGGCAAGGTGCAAGGGAGTCTCTTTGGGAATTCTCCCATCGCATTCACGAGGTGTTTGAAAGTGTTGTAAGGGCACAAAAGCAGAACAACGTCACTCCCTTGGCGCCATCCTTTCTTCGTGACCAGTTTGCTGCTTGTCTGAGAGATGACCTAGTAAGAAAGCTTGCAAAGGAAATGATCATCAAGGAGCCTACAGCATCGTTCACGTCGGTGAGGGACTATGCCCTACGGTTTTTTGGAGACTGAGCCCACTTCTGGGGCTGGTGTTGCCAGTGTCGAAGCAGCTTCGGGGGCTGGTGTTGCCAGTGTTGAAGTGGCAAGAACAGAGACTGTGTCAGATACTCGTGCATTAAACGCAGAAGTAAAGCGGCTGAGAGCACAGGTGGCTCAATTAGAGGCTAAAATTGATGCGATGTCTCAGGAGCAGGGGAGACGTACCAGGACAGTTCGTTGTTTTAAATGCAGAGAACTAGGCCACGTACAGAATCGATGTCCACAAAGCGTTAAACTAGACCCCTCTGCGGCTGGGAGTCAGGTTACAGAAGGGGAGCAGAATGGCTCAAAGATAAAGATGGTTGGTGGTCGACCGGAGTGTGAGGCGCTTATTGCAGGGAAGAAAGTCAAAGGCGGCCAGGGATGTAAGGGTAGCAGGAGGCGACCCAGGGCACCAAGGAAGCCTAGGAAAATAAGATGCTTCAACTGTGGAGACCTTTCGAACCACATGGCAGCCAAGTGTCCCCAGGGCCCGCTTCCTAAGCGATGTTTCCATTGTAGGTCCCCGGACCATTTGATATCGGTTTGCCCATCAAAGAGCGCCCTCTCTAAGCGTACCAACACATCTACATTGCCGTCACAGTGCAAGCCAAGAGATGGCCGTGGCAACTGTCACCATAAGGGCGCCAGGAAAAGTGGTCGGCATTTAGAGGAGGAGACTCATCTAAAACTCGTTGGAGGACACGTTTCCAGGCTACGAGGGGCGCACGTAAAAGCAGAGCCACCGTTGCAGAGTTTTGCAGCAGTCCGGAAAGAGAGATGTGACAAGCTGTCGTGTTCTACTCCACTACAGGTCGGAGAATTGGTGAAGAAGAGAATGCACGACGCTGAGAGATCCGAGATTCGTGATATGTGGTCAGAAGACGAGTACGTTGTAGTTCGTGCTCCCACAATGACAGGGGGTCCATATATCATCCAACGAATGGACAGAGCGAGTCCGAGCATTAGAGTCACCGGCAACGACCTGAGACGAAGTGAAGGAAAAGGTGATCCTCCAGATTTGGAGAATACGACTGAAGCGCCTGATTTAGTGCAGTTGTCGGGACGACAACAAAATCAGGCGGGGAATATGTGACAGCGCCATCTTGAGGTCTGTCGTTCTCGGCGCTGGCCCCATCTGGGCAGTCATGTTGTCTATGTGGTTTAGTGCCTTTTGATCACGTTATCTTCAAGCAGATTTATTACAAGGCCATAATAAGCCTACATATTAGTAGTGTTTTTGCTCTAGTTGTGTATATCTGTGTTTTCATGCATTCTGGAGTTATATCGATGTGGCTATTTTAATGTTTAATGGGATAGATAGATAGATAGATGTGAAAGTTTAAGAGCGATTATTTCATTCTTCAGAAAGGCAGACACAGTGTGAGGCTATTAAGATTAGCGATCGCAAGATAGTAACCTCGTGGTGATAAAAGGCGGCGATAACGAGTCTGAGCAAACACGCTCCGCGTGTTAAACCTATAATATGTTATGCCGAGCGACACGCGGTGTATTTAGTTCCAGTTTTTGGTTAAAGCCAAGAATATTATTCTTTAATGTAAGAGTAATTTTATTTTATCCTTTAATGTAAAAGTAATTAAGTGTATTTCACGATTATTGATTATTCTACTGTTTATCTTTAGTGGTTACTTAGAAGGGAGAATAGTCATTTAGATTTCTGGTGCGTAAGGCAAGTTGAGACAGGTGTTTCTCTGTTGGCTCCGGGTGGAGCATGGAAACACCAATCGTCACTTACGACATGTTCAGAGTGCGGGAACGAGTATTGATGTGGGTCGGTTGAGAGGTAGTAGTTAATTCTCATTATTGAGATTATTTGTTGTACATGTATTGAAGAATATTATTTTATGTCCAGTTGATTATTATTGTTATGTGAACATGGTTTGTGAGAGCACGTGGGCGTACTTAGAGTTGTATATTTCTCTCCTCCGCTCCTGAGGGAGCATGGGGCCACCGGTGTGGTTTGCCTCAGCATGAAGCATTCAGATGCTCTTGCAGTAGTGGTTTCGGTAGCAACCTATGTTACCCGGTGCGATTGCCAGCCTCATGCACAACACCATACTAGTCGCATTGGACGACACGCATGAGTGTGTGAGATAGTTGATGATGTCAGGTGGGCGCATGTTTTCTGTATGGTAAGTGTTATTATCCATGCTATTGATGTTCACTTAGACGTTGTTTTATTTATTATTTTTCAGACAGTCTATGAACACTGACTGGGTGTTTGTTGGATTGTTTGTTTGGTGTTCGGTAGAATTAAATGTTGATCTGCTTAAGGCTTTGGGTTGCTTGAATTGTTAAGTCTGCTGCTGAGAGGGTTGCAAGCAACCAATAATTGCAACCCCTGTCAAACGATCCTTTATAAATTTTCTTAGTGCACGGGTCTTGGGTGTGAGGTACCCCTAGCGCCCCTGTCACATTATGATAACTTGTCCTCATGTAATATTTTCCATGACTCATGCGTTTGAACAATTCAAACAGTCATCGTCCATATATGGAGTTGTGATATCCGTAAAATGTTGTCAAAGTTGACTTATATCACAGTTCCTGCTCACTCTTCCAAATGTCTTCCAAAATTGCGTTTATCTATATTTATAATCACCTGTCCCAAATAGTCGAGTCGGAAGTGATTATGCAATTTTAAGCAAATACTTCATGCTTGCATCTACCTGGAATCAATGTGGTATTATCACGTTAATGATTCAATTAATCTCTCAGGGATGGGCGATACGCTTGTCTGGACATAAGAAGTGAAGTGTGACAAATGAAAACAATGACTCTAGTACGGAGTTCTGAGCAGTGATATTGAGAAATAATAGAAAGGGGGTAGAGAGAGGAAAATGGAAGAAAAATAATTGAACGGTCCCATTTCGTGACAAAGATATGGAAAGACATTGAGCTGATAACACGCTACTTTAGAACTTGGAAAACCATTGTTACAGGTCTATGCGCCTTGAAGAGCTGAATGATACCAGTGAAAGATAATGTTCCTCACATGTTGCATGTCCGCCATAACTGCCCTTAGGAACCATAAAAATAATTACACGTAATTAGATATCTTTTCAGATGCACTAATGAAAACCAACTGTAAATTTAACGAAGTTCAAGTAAAGTGGATTCCTGGCCATTGCAATAAATATGAAAATGTTTCGGCAGATAGGAATGCTGCTAAAGCAGCAGGAAACAAAAGCAATCTCAAACTGCAGACAGGACATAATATGAGGAGACATAAGCAAAATATATATTAAAAATTCACAGAAAAAAATGGCATGAAGGACACACATAGTCAAATAGAATATGATAGGAAACTCTACACAGAGCGATACAACAGGAGGCAATCTGATCATCAGAAGTAGTCCCCCCCCCGTCGAACAAATGTTTCGGCCCTGTATACTCCTTTACACTCTAAGGGGGGCGGGCCCACCTGGGTCATGACTCCCAATTGTCTCCGCCTCCTGTTGTCTTATGTAGAAAATGAACCCACTCCACCTTGGCTGTAGCTTTAAAATCCACAATTCTGCCAGCCGGAGGCTATTGTGAAAGTAACCCTTATGTTGAAAACAAATTCTTGTGCCACAGCACAACACGACTAGGGACAAACACTGACCCACCTGCGCAAAGCCAACGAGGCTTGAAGCCACTGCACGCTAGCAACTGAAATCTACTTGCGCCCGACACCTCATATAATATTCAACGCGTGTTGCCTGTAAGCCACCGTCCCTTCACCAATACAACGAAAAACTCAATTTATTGCGGAGTTAGAAAAATTTCCACTTTCCGGATGTTTCCTGTAACGCAGGTGGGGATAGAATTTACTGTCCCGAGTTCCATAGTCCATTGCGGTTGTTCCACAGCCAGCATGATGCCTTTTCCGCAGTTTCACTAAGCCTCTTCAGTGCCCTTGTACTCGACTGTCCCCTCAGCCCCAACAGTTTCAATAAATCATACACTGATGCAGCCACGAGCTCTCTTGCACCCATCTCAACAGCCATGGTCCTTGCAGTGAACCCATCGTATCTCAGATCCTCGGCCAGATCAGTATACTTGGCCGCTTTGAACAAATGATGCTCTTCCAATCTGGATTCAAATGGCACGGTTAGTTCAATCAATATAACCTGGAGCGATGATGAAGAATGCAGCACTATATCCGGCTGTCTTCGAGATTTCCGGATACTCTCTGGATATGCCCCTCGTCCAGGTAGGTCTACTGCCATCTCCCAGTCATTTGCACAGTCAAGAAGAGATGGTACACTGCTACCTGATTTACTCGGTTTGGGGTGTGCTGATTTTCCTGCTCTCAGAAAGTATGTGCTTGCGGTGTTCGGCCTGACTTTGCTATTCGCTTTCATACTTGCTAGATCTATTGTCCCAGCCAGCTCACTTAGCACTTTGTTGTGGCGCCATGTGTATTGTCGTGAATTATTCTAATCCCCATATATAAATTAAAACGTAAATGCAAAGCCTAACAAATAAATTTAATAAAAGGAAAGAAGAATGGTAAAGAACAGTGCTGTCATAATGCCTGTACTCGAAATCCCCCTTGTTTTCTACTTCGTCTGCAAATTGTAACGCTTTCACGTTGATAGTAAAAGCCTACTGTATTATTACCCGCTTTCTTCAATGAAACGTGTACTGTATTTCTTGGGAAAACCTTGAGATACGCAAGCTGATCAATGACCTAAATTTAATATTTCATTCATTCCATTTTATACACGGCGTAACTAAAAGACAGATGGACTAAAGGATAGAGAGAAGGGAGAGGCAGAAAGCAGGGACACGTGCAACACTAAACACGCGTCGCGCGATACACAATTGCTGCCATCACGCGTGTAAGGCCACATGCACTAACTTTATTTCAATTCGACAGTGATAAAATTCACTACCCTTCCCAGAGTTAGGTTTTAAAATCCTGAAAAACGCTTATTGGGAAAGATGACATTAGATGGGTTTACGTTTGAAAACATGACAGTACCCAGACACCACATGGGGAGTGAAGTGAACAGGAGGTGGTAGAAAATGCACATTTTGAACGCAGCCACCTAGCTCCCTTAAATTCGTATATTTGGATTCCTTAGGGTTTGCTGACAAAGAATATGTAAAACGTTACGCAAATAGTCTAGGAATTACCAAGTTATGGCCAAAATAAAATAGTGGGGGTGCCTGACAGCATGAAATCATTTCTGCTCATAAAATTTTTTTATAACGTGTTTGAAAAACATTACGTTACGGAAATAGCCTACCATGTTAACTCCTATGTGATTGGAGCGCAACAAATGAAAGACTAAACACGATTGGTCGGACTATAAATACTATCTTGTGTTGTCAGGGGAAACGTGAGAAAGGGGTACTTTTTTGAAAAGATGTGTAGACGTGGTGTGATTGGGTAGAGCTGCGAATATACACAATTCAGAGCGTCTGTTCATTGCCACATCTTGTAATAAACCTACAAGAAGCAGTGCGTTGAGCACCAGTGTATATTTTTTATAAAATAAAGCCTGGGACATCGGCAGATCGGAGTTGTGCTATATTCATTGCCAGTCAACGAAACTGTTTATTATTATTTCCATGAATTGTGGTAAGCTTGAAATATTCAATATCTTTTAATGAAAATTGAATGTAAATTGATAAATTATGTCTGTATATATGTGTGGTTCAGTAGCGAACATGATGTAAAGCCTATAGTGCTCCAGCCTGAACAGAAGGTGTCGGAGGAAAGTAAAACTGCATGGAATGGCCAAACAGTACACTGACACCTAGATTATTAACTAGAAAGAAATAATGCTGGAATTGCAGAGGCGTAGTAACCATTAGGGAGGGAAATACTGGTATAAAGTATTTCAGATGAAGCTGACAGTTGGCCTAACGCTCTGAACTCAATGTTTGTGATGTATTGTGCTCAGTGTAGAAATAGAGTGTAAATTAGTTCTGACGTAGAAGGTACAACCTTCTTGTTTCAGGGACCGTGGTCTTAAAGTTATTGAGCAGCACCTGGTCAGAGCTTTGCTGAAGCCAGAGGTGGACAGCATACTCCTTGGTCCATATAGCATCCAGTGGGGTGGCTCCAGAACTCATTACAGTAATCAAGCAGAGGAGTCTTTTACTGCAGTCATCACGCAAGATAAGAGAGTGTGGCCATGGAGCTCAACATTATGTACCCCCATCTTAAAATGACATTATAAACTAAAATTAAGAGGGGAATTTAATTGTTTTAATACCAGGAACTGAGAACATCTCCAATACTAGTTCCAATAGAAACAAACTATTGAAGTCATGATGACAAATACCAACAGAGCTTGAACAAAACAAAACCAGTATTACCTCATATTACCACTACACAACTGACACACATAGGATACCATTAATAATATATGTCACTACATGAATCATATTAATAAATTCTGTACATATACCTTGTAATTAAAATTGATTGTGATTCCTGGTTCCCTTTGTATTTGAATCAGGACACATATACATTCATGACAGCAATGAATACATATTGTTATTTGAAAAGTTATCAGTGACTCTTTTAAGATATCCTCTTAGAGTGTTTTATGTATGTGAGTGTCACAGTGTTGTCAAGTGTGGTGGAATAAATTAAATTGTTTATCTGTCTGTTGTTGTTATGACTTACAATTCATCATACACATACCCTAGACATATAACGTAGTCATCACACTATTCCAGAATAATTCTGACTGAGGTATACATATGTGGCAGTAAGTAAGGTTATCTATAATACACTACTCTTATTAGATATAGATACCTTCACAGCTGATCTCAGTCAGTACAATAAGTCCCCTATAAATATTTATAACATCCCATTTTACCACATATATTGGGGTCTCGCCCTCGGGATTTTGAATCTTTCCCTATTACAAATATTGGGGGTAACTCACTTCAGGGAATAATAAGAATTAAAAGGTATCCTTGGGTGAAAATAAATAAGGTTGAGCTCACAGTGCCTGTGTTGTCTTGAGTTAATTAGTCATAGATAAAATTGTTTAGACATTTATCTGTTAGACAATGGCCGACCTGGCAAAATTTCGATCTGCTGCTGTACAGACTGCGAAAGAGTTAGGAATGGACGGGCAAATTATGATTTCTTATGTCACTGCTGAATGTGACAAATATATTGAACGGGAAGAAAGAAGATTAGAAAAAGAGGCCGAAAGAAAATTAGAGGCTGAGACTAAGAGGTTGCAGATTGAGGCTGAGGCTAAGAGGTTGCAGATTGAGGCTGAGGCTAAGAAATTGGAGGCAGAAAGAGAAGACAAAAGATTGGCTGCAGAAAGGGAAGAGAAGAAATTAGCTGCAGAAAGAGAAGAAAAGAAATTAGCTGCAGAAAGAGAAGAAAAGAAATTAGCTGCAGAAAGGGAAGCCGAAGAAAGAAGATTGACTGCAGAGAGGGAAGCAGAAAAGGAGGAGAAGAGATTACAAAGGGAACATGAGTTACGACTAAGGGAGTTTGAGTTTCAGGGCCATGCTCCTGAAAATGGTGCCAGTCCCTTTGCCTCTGATGCTACTGCTAGCCAGGGAGCCTCAACCTCAGCTATGAATTTTCATTTAGATCATTTTGTTGAGAAAGACGATGATATAGAGAGCTATCTAAATAGGTATGAACTATTAGCTACCACATATGGGTTAGAGAGAGAAAGGTGGAGCTTAAAGTTATCTCAGGGACTTCGTGGGGCAGCTTATGAAGTTTTTGCAAAAATGAGCAGAAGTGATCAGGAAAATTATGACATGCTAAAGCAGGCTCTTTTGTTAAGATATGAAAAGAATGCAGAATTTTATAGGAAAAAATTTAGGAATGCTAAACTACTGTCAGGTGAAACCTATCACCAGTTCTCTGCACGAATAGAGACATACTTGGAAAAATGGACTTCTCTGGGGAAAACCCAAGATCTTAAGGAAATGGTCCTTATAGAGCAATTAAGAGAGTCCATGGCTCCAGACCTGAGAAAGTTTCTCATGGAACAAGGTGCAGAGAGGCTGGGTGAGTTGCTAAATGTTGCTGAAAGGTATCAAGCAGCTCAAGCAGACGTAACAGGTAATAAAAAGAAACAAGTGGATAACTTTAGGGCACCACAGAACTTTAATAAATTTGATCCTAGGGATCAACACAAAGGTAAGCACCAGTTTGATAGGCCACGGTATGAAAATAAAAATAAAACCCCACAATTCGATGAAAGGAAATATGATGAAAGAAAATCTTACAACCAAAGAAAAAGGTGGTGTAAAAATTGTAAGATGAACAATCATGACACTGACCGTTGCAGAAGGAAACCTGTGTATATGGCCACCCTTCAGGTCAGGTCGACCTCAAGACAGGAGGAGGATATTATGTTAGATACCACTCCAGAAGAGATGAGGAAGGCACAGGCTGGGGATAAAACACTCAAGCCTTGTTTCAGGAAATTGTCAACTTGTCATACAACTCCAGGCAAGGGAGATTTTTACATGAAAGGCAAGTTGATGTATAGGAAGACTGGAGCTAGATCCAAAGGTCAGGGACAGCTGGTACTTCCTAAAAGATATAGGGCAGACTTAATAAGGAGCCTACATGTGAAACCAGATGGGGACCATGAGAAGATAGGTACCATCATTCAAAAGGTGGCTCACAATTATTATTGGCCCAAAGCAAGATGGGACATTGAGAATTTTGTAGAAAGGTGTAGCATAGCACATGAGGGAACACCCACAAGTGGGAACATTGATCAGGACCTGGACACGCCAAGGGGCAAAAGTAGGCCTGAAAATACAAAGAGATATAAATTTGATAAGGTGGACCAAAGGAAATGGGAAGCCCCTTTTCACGGACAAGCTTCACTTAACTGTTTTACAATGGCCACTATGCGGAGAGTGCAAAAGGATGTCTTACCCCAGGATAAGCCGAAAATCCCTCAATCGGACTTAAACAAACTGGAGGAAGGAGATGGGGAGAGGAAATCTCTCATCAAGAATTTTAAGTGGGGAGAAAGCCCCAAAAGAAAAATTGGTAGCGGTCGTTTTATGCATGATAATTCTGGGAAGAAAAATCATCACTATAGAGCTTCGAGTGGAAGAGACCATACCGGTGCATGGACAAATAGGTCCACAAAATTAAAGGTCCATATGTAGCTTTGTTAAGAACGTGGACTGATGAAAAGGCAGAGGAAAACATTACATCTTCATACCAATATGTGAATGAGCTGACCACTCGGTTAAAAACTGGCTGGAAACTTGCCAATGAAAATTTGAAACAAGCCAGGAAGAAACATGCTGCCTATTATAACAGGAAGGCGAAAGACAGAGATTTGGCTGTGGGAGAGAAGGTACTGCTTCTTCTCCCCGGGAGTCAGAATAAGTTACAGATTGGATGGCAAGGTCCATATACAGTTTTAGAGAAGGTGTCTAGAACAAATTATAAGATAGATAAGAAGGGGAAAGAAAAAAATCTATCATGTGAATCTCCTGAAGAATATATTTGGAAAGAGAACATCAGGAAGAGACACACTTGTTGACCTTGTCCATCGCCATGGAGATGAAAAAGGAACCACTTTCATCATTTGAATATCCATTACACCCCTGTGAGACAGCAGCACAGGTGAAAATCAGTACACATTTAACAAAAACTCAGAAAGAGAGAGTGCAACAGGTTCTAAATAATCATGCAGAGGTGTTAACAGACCGACCAGGGCATACAAACCTATTGGAATATGATATGAAACTGATAGACCCCACACCTGTCTGTATGAAACCATATTCGATTCCGTTTGCTAAGGAGAAAGCTTTGAAGGAAGAGATAGACTATCTGTTGAAGGAAGGAATTATTTCGCACAGTGAATCCTCATATAGTTCCGGTGTTGTACTCTTAAGGAAGCCCTCTGGAGAACATAGACTCTGTATAGATTACAGGAGACTGAATGCTATTACAGAAGGACAGGTGGATCCATTGCCGGATACAAATCAGCTGTTTGCCAGACTAAATAAAGCTAAATATTTCTCAAAAGTGGATCTGAGTAAAGGATACTATCAGATTCCAGTAAAGCCTGAGGTTAGACCATACCTAGCTTTTAGTACCTCAGAAGGACACTATGAGTTTAATAGATTGCCATTTGGATTGAAGAATGCGCCTAGTGTCTTCTCTAGAATGATGAGAAAATTATTGGACCCTCTGAATAATCCATGTATAACAAATTTCATGGATGATATCCTTATAGCAACAGAAACATTTGAGGAACACATTGACTCTCTGAAGATGCTGTTTGATCGACTTGGGGAAGCAAATTTAACAGCCCGACCAACCAAATGTTGCGTTGGATGTAAAGAATTGGAATTTTTGGGACACACAGTTTATCAGGGAAACATGACCCCTGACCCAAAGAATTTAGAGAAACTAAAGAAAGCCCCGAGACCACAAACCAAGAAGGACGTGAGATCCTTTGTCTCATTATGTGGTTTCTACCAGAAGTATATCAAAAACTTTAATTCCATATGTGCACCGTTAACTGATTTGACACGTAAAGGACATCCAGATCGCATTACATGGACACCACAATGTGAAATGGCTTACCAAGAATTGAAGGAAAAGCTCACAAGTAAACCTATTTTGAAATTACCTGACTTAAGTCAAGAATTCATAGTAAGGACGGATGCCAGTAATATTGGGTTAGGTGCAACTCTACTACAGAAATCAGATGCATTGGATGGGGAATTAAGCCCAGTGGCATATGCTAGCAGAAAATTGAATAAAGCTGAAATCAACTACTCAACTAGCGAAAAAGAATGTCTTGCAGTAATATGGGCAATAAAGAAATTCAATATTTATCTGTATGGGAAGGCATTTAAGTTGCAAACGGATCACAAACCTTTATCGTTTCTAGCCCAGGCTAGGCATGAGAACTCTAGGTTACTCCGATGGTCCTTGCTTTTGGCTCCCTATAATTTTAGCATTGAGTATATATCTGGAAAAACAAATTTGGGAGCGGATTTTTTAAGCCGCCATCCGTGTGATGAGAATCACCGTAAACCCCAGAAATAATAATAAATTTCTCTATGTGTATATAGAATAAAGGACTGACATATAATGTCTGTTTTAAGAGGGGAGATGTCGTGAATTATTCTAATCCCCATATATAAATTAAAACGTAAATGCAAAGCCTAACAAATAAATTTAATAAAAGGAAAGAAGAATGGTAAAGAACAGTGCTGTCATAATGCCTGTACTCGAAATCCCCCTTGTTTTCTACTTCGTCTGCAAATTGTAACGCTTTCACGTTGATAGTAAAAGCCTACTGTATTATTACCCGCTTTCTTCAATGAAACGTGTACTGTATTTCTTGGGAAAACCTTGAGATACGCAAGCTGATCAATGACCTAAATTTAATATTTCATTCATTCCATTTTATACACGGCGTAACTAAAAGACAGATGGACTAAAGGATAGAGAGAAGGGAGAGGCAGAAAGCAGGGACACGTGCAACACTAAACACGCGTCGCGCGATACACAATTGCTGCCATCACGCGTGTAAGGCCACATGCACTAACTTTATTTCAATTCGACAGTGATAAAATTCACTACCCTTCCCAGAGTTAGGTTTTAAAATCCTGAAAAACGCTTATTGGGAAAGATGACTATAGATGGGTTTACGTTTGAAAACATGACAGTACCCAGACACCACATGGGGAGTGAAGTAAACAGGAGGTGGTAGAAAATGCACATTTTGAACGCAGCCACCTAGCTCCCTTAAATTCGTATATTTGGATTCCTTAGGGTTTGCTGACAAAGAATATGTAAAACGTTACGCAATTAGTCTAGGAATTACCAAGTTATGGCCAAAATAAAATAGTGGGGGTGCCTGACAGCATGAAATCATTTCTGCTCATAAAATTTTTTTATAACGTGTTTGAAAAAACATTACGTTACGGAAATAGCCTACCATGTTAACTCCTATGTGATTGGAGCGCAACAAATGAAAGACTAAACACGATTGGTCGGACTATAAATACTATCTTGTGTTGTCAGGGGAAACGTGAGAAAGGGGTACTTTTTTGAAAAGATGTGTAGACGTGGTGTGATTGGGTAGAGCTGCGAATATACACAATTCAGAGCGTCTGTTCATTGCCACATCTTGTAATAAACCTACTAAGAAACAGTACGTTGAGCACCAGTGTATATTTTTTATAAAATAAAGCCTGGGACATCGGCAGATCGGAGTTGTGCTATATTCATTGCCAGTCAACGAAACTGTTTATTATTATTTCCATGAATTGTGGTAAGCTTGAAATATTCAATATCTTTTAATGAAAATTGAATGTAAATTGATAAATTATGTCTGTATATATGTGTGGTTCAGTAGCGAACATGATGTAAAGCCTATAGTGCTCCAGCCTGAACAGAAGGTGTCGGAGGAAAGTAAAACTGCATGGAATGGCCAAACAGTACACTGACACCTAGATTATTAACTAGAAAGAAATAATGCTGGAATTGCAGAGGCGTAGTAACCATTAGGGAGGGAAATACTGGTATAAAGTATTTCAGATGAAGCTGACAGTTGGCCTAACGCTCTGAACTCAATGTTTGTGATGTATTGTGCTCAGTGTAGAAATAGAGTGTAAATTAGTTCTGACGTAGAAGGTACAACCTTCTTGTTTCAGGGACCGTGGTCTTAAAGTTATTGAGCAGCACCTGGTCAGAGCTTTGCTGAAGCCAGAGGTGGACAGCATACTCCTTGGTCCATATAGCATCCAGTGGGGTGGCTCCAGAACTCATTACAGTAATCAAGCAGAGGAGTCTTTTACTGCAGTCATCACGCAAGATAAGAGAGTGTGGCCATGGAGCTCAACATTATGTACCCCCATCTTAAAATGACATTATAAACTAAAATTAAGAGGGGAATTTAATTGTTTTAATACCAGGAACTGAGAACATCTCCAATACTAGTTCCAATAGAAACAAACTATTGAAGTCATGATGACAAATACCAACAGAGCTTGAACAAAACAAAACCAGTATTACCTCATATTACCACTACACAACTGACACACATAGGATACCATTAATAATATATGTCACTACATGAATCATATTAATAAATTCTGTACATATACCTTGTAATTAAAATTGATTGTGATTCCTGGTTCCCTTTGTATTTGAATCAGGACACATATACATTCATGACAGCAATGAATACATATTGTTATTTGAAAAGTTATCAGTGACTCTTTTAAGATATCCTCTTAGAGTGTTTTATGTATGTGAGTGTCACAGTGTTGTCAAGTGTGGTGGAATAAATTAAATTGTTTATCTGTCTGTTGTTGTTATGACTTACAATTCATCATACACATACCCTAGACATATAACGTAGTCATCACACTATTCCAGAATAATTCTGACTGAGGTATACATATGTGGCAGTAAGTAAGGTTATCTATAATACACTACTCTTATTAGATATAGATACCTTCACAGCTGATCTCAGTCAGTACAATAAGTCCCCTATAAATATTTATAACATCCCATTTTACCACATGTATCGCCCTTGCCCTAATGCCACCTTACAAGCTGAAAGCACGTATTCAAGTGTCTGCCTTTCCATGCAAAGGTGGCACTGCTCATCATCCGACTTTCCCCATCTCACAAGGTTTGTGGCCGATGGCAGGAGGTCATACAATGATCTAATAACGAAGCTGAGCCTAAGAGGTGCCATATGCCATATTTCATTCCTTGTCAAGGACCTTTGTAGGGCTCCTTCCAATGTAGTCCATTGGCCTTGTTGGGCCTGCTGCACTGCTTTTTGCAACCTCTTATCATTCTCAGCTCCTCGTATCTCCTGAACTACCATGTCTCTTTTCTCCCTGCTTGATGCCTTGGACCACCAGCGGATGTCTCCATGACCAAATCCCCGTCTATTCGTTTGTGTGTATCAGATTACCTCCCTCAGTTTGAGCTACTCTTGGGCAGCATCAACAGCTTCTTCCACTCTCCACTTCCTTCCCGTTTTCAGTGTGGGCTGAATGGACTTAACCACGTCATCTGCTGACTCGCGTAGCATCATTGCAAGCCTTGCCTTTCCATCTTTGTACTCTTCAACAACTGACTTGAAAGGAAGCAGAAGTTTTGTTTTTTTGCAGTACAGTGCTACATCTGACAGACCTGGTGGTACCCCTAGCCATTTCCTCATGAACTTGTTGGCCTTCTGCTCTATAGCTTCCACTGTACTTGTGCTTATTTCATATATAAGCAGTGGCCACCGCAACTTAAGTATCAACATGAACTGGAGGCACCACAGTTTGAATTTTCCTAGGAGTCTGCTTTGGTCTATGATCTGTAGCCCTCTGTCTGCCATTTCTATTATCTGTTGCACTGCCTTAGAGTCTTTTAATGAGGCATCGTACACCTTGCCAAGACTTTTAACATGTTCCTCAATGACAGTAGGGATTCTTTGGTTGGAAACCATGAATATGACGTCTGCTATCTTCCCTTTCCTGACTGATAGGCTTCTCGACTTCTTGGGTTTGAAGCTCATTCTGCATCAGCTGACTAGTTCATACAGGCGTGCTAACATCCTCCGGGCCTGATGTTCATCTGATGTCAGAATTGTTGTGTCATCCATGAATGCTTTGAGCGGTGGCATATGACACATTCCACTGAGCTTTGGACCTATAGCCATTCCTTCAGCCGCATTGAGGATTACCTGCATAGCCATCACGAATAGTATCGAAGAGATGGTACATGTCACGTAGCGTTTAAAGGATAAGAGAATTATTTAGAGGACATAATAGATCTGATGTGGAAGATTTGGCTCAAGGAATCCCTGCTGGGTTTTCCCACTTCCGAAGGGTGACGAAGAGGGTAAATTCTCCTAACTCGACAGGTCTGGAAAAGATTGTAAGGAGATATTTGGTCTCTCGCTACCGTCGTCCCCTTCTCAGTTATCTATTATTATTATTCTTTAATTTATATTATATTTTACGAGCCCCCCTCCCTTATAAAGGAAGATAAACATAGACAATATTCAACATCTAATGGAAGGAACAAAGCGTGGGGTACAGTATATACACCCAATTGGTTTATTGCAATAAAATGAATAGATGGTGAATGATAGTATTGTCGATGGAATTAGTGTCTGCTGTATGTATTATGTGTCTCACAATTCAAGTGTTTTTTCATCATGGATGACTAAACTAGGCATTGATGTAGTGAGTTCCCTTTTTCGTGGACTTAGCTTTTCAGCCCCCGGCTGATAGTGAAGTGTGGTTAGTTCTCCTGTCTCCTGACGTTGCCCCAGGTAGGTCTTGAATGGTTCGGATTTGCCTTCTCTGTGCTCGACTCCGTATTCTGCGCTGAGATTGGACTGTCGTGCAAGGCTCCACCATAGACTACTCAAAGATGGACGCTAACCCGCAATTAGACACGTGGCTTCAGTGCTTTTAATGCGAGAATTCGCCGATCTGGCTTAGACCTAGCTTTCTTGAGGGTTCCTGGGCAAGTGACAAAATGCTGGCTTTGCCGCCTTTTAGCGGGTCATTTCCGCTTGGACACGTGATCCGTAGCGTGCATCATGTGACCTTAGCCTCGTTTTAGACGCTCCAATCAATAATGTTAAAAGTCACGTGATGTCTTCCTAAATGGCCTAAACTGGTTCTCCCAAGTTCAAGCAGTTCTAAATTAAAACGGATTTCTCGCTACCGAGGTCATTGGTCAACAATGACGTCGTATCTAAAAATAGCGAGGAGAAAATACCGAACGCTAGGAGATTTTCCGCAAGTGACAATTCCCGGGACTTTGCGATCATGCATTGAGGATGAGAAAAACCGATGTCACGTAAATAATAATAAAAATGAAGAGAAGATTGGGCAAGTTGTCACACAAGCCCCTCCTCAAGTTTGACGTTCCGTCCAACTCCTCTGGTCCTGTCTTCCTCTTCTTTTTCAGTTTCTCATATCTCCTAGGTTGCGTCCGGATGTCTGCTCAAAAAATCTGCCCCTACGTTGTTCTTCCCAGGTATGTATTCTATGTGAAATGAATATGGCTGCAACAGTAGTGACCATCTCATAAGCCGGGCATTAAGGTTCTTCGCCGCTGCAAGAAATATCAACGGTTGGTGATCACACTGCACCGTGAACTTTTTCCCGTATAAATATGGTTGAAACTTCTGCACAGCCCATATTAGCGACAGACATTCTCGTTCGATGGTAGAGTAGTTCTGTTCAGCAGGGTTCAATTTCCTACTAGCATATGCCTTTGCTTTAGCATAAGGAACAGGATAGTTCTTAACTCGTACCGGGGCGAGGTCTGTTAGCTTCATATCAAATTCTATCAGGTTGGTCATGCCAGGTTTATCCGTGAGTGTACTAGTTGTGTTTTCTCAACAACTGTTGAACCTGTGCCTGCTGATCCTCCGTTAAAGTTGAACTAATCTGAACATCTTGATGAGTTTCGCACTGACGAAGAGGGTATTCACAGGAGGTCAGGGGTTCTGCCTCAGTTTCCGTCGCAATAGCCAGTGTCAGGAAATGTGCTGGTTCTGCACCTGGTCTTTCATAATATCGCTTCAGCAGGTTTATGTGGTAAATTTTCTGCTTCCCCTTTATGGCAATCTTGTAATTGGTGCGTGACATTTTCTCAATGATTTTATATGGACCTCTCCACCCGATTTGCAATTTATTATTGCTACTGGGCAGGAGTAATAATACCTGTTCTCCTACTTCTAGCTCCCTATCCTTCGCAGTGCGGTTGTAGTAACGCGCATGTTTACGACGGGCACGGCGTACATTTTCCTTTGCCAGTTCCCATCCTGTTTTAAGGCGTTGGGTCAACTCATTCACGTATTGGGATGCAGAGGTGACCATCTCATCAGCTTTATCATCTGTCCAAGTACGTAACAGGGCCTCTAAAGGTCCTTTTATAGGTCTACCAAACAGCAATGTGGCAGGAGGCATCCCAGTAGAATTGTGGGGTACTTCGCGGTAAGCAAATAGTGCTGCGGGTAAGTATTGATCCCAGCTCTCTGGTTTTTCCTGCGCAAGTTTCCGAAGGATGGAAATAAGGGTCCCGTTAAACCGCTCCACCTGGCCATTTGCCTGGGGGTGGTAGGGAGAGGTGTGGATATGTCGGGCCTGAAATATCCTAAACACTTCCTCGGTGAGTTTTCCTCGGAATTGCGAACCATTATCTGTCAGGATCTGTGACGGAAACCCTAGCCGAGTAAATATGGTGAGCAGAGCCTCAGCAACATGCTTAGAATCACAGGCGGGCATAGCGATAGCCTCTGCCCACATGGAGCAACAATCCACTAACGTGAGTATATAACTGTTTCTCTTTTTGCTACGAGTAAGTGGACCCACAATATCCACCGCTACTCGTTCGAAGGGTGTGCCCAAGATTGGCATTTCTCCCAGAGTGGCTGGGGCCGTCCAGTGTTTCGGCGCTGTCCTCTGGCACTGCGGGCATGATTTCACATATCTCTAGATATCGGCGTTGATACCTGGCCAATAATAATGACATGAAATACGCTGAATCGTGGCACTTATGCCCATGTGGCCACTAAACGGAAGGGCATGGCCCATTTCTAGGACCTGGGCTCGGTATGCTGATGGAACCACAAGTTGCCCATGTTCCTGTCCTCCATTTCCTGCTTTCCGATGCAACAGTCCATTTTTCTTGTAGAAGTCTCCCTTTTGGAGAGGAGTGTGCGCTCTCGGTAGTTTTTTTGTAGCAGGGTGCTAGAGATTGATCCTCCGTTTGTGCCTTTTTTAATTCCTCAGGAAGGATGTTGGGTGGGGATTCCAACTCCGTATTCCGTTTGGCCTGTCCTCTAGTGGTGACAGCCGCCACAACCAGAGGGTGAATGGGTTCTCCCAAGAACACATACCTACACCCTAAGATCAAGGGATAAATACGGTCGTCCAAGATCGCTGCACTGATTTCCCCAGTCACATATTTTGATTTGACCTTAATCTTGGCTATGGCCAAACGCATAGGTGCTGCACTTTTAGTAGGTCCTTGTATTTCTATAGTGTCTTCTGTCATCTCGTCAGGCTTGACTAGGGATGCACAGACAACTGCGTCGAATGCAAGGCCTGTATCATAAAGGCAGGTCACCTCTTGGTCATTTACGAGGACTGTCTCAACGACCGGGGGATGTCGGGGTTTGTCCAGAGGTTCTTCCGGTCCATTTCCCCTTGCGGCACTTTTACGTAAGCAGGCAGCATGATGAGGTGGGTTTTTCCGGTTGCACTCCTGCGTATTGTGGGTGATGGTTCTACAGTGCTTACACCATTTTTCCCCTTGCCTCTGCTGCTGGAAATTAGATCTCTGAGTAGTCTTGTAGTCTGGCTTGTCATGCTTTTTGAAGTTAGTATACGGTGGTTTCACTTGGGGGTCCATGTGTGACTGAGCTGTCTGTCTAGGTACGTAATCTGGTTGTTTCCGTCTGGGTGGTGGATTCTCTGATAGTGCTGCCTGATATCGTTCCGCTAACTGGACTATGGATTCTAAAGTGCTGGCCCCATTCTCTGTCAGGAATCTTCTCATGTCGGAAGTCATGGTGTCCTTCAGTTGTTCGATCATGACCATTTCCTTCAGGCCTTCCCAATCATGAGTAAAATTCCCTAGGGCACCCCACTTCTCCACGTAGGAATCCAGTCTCGCAGCAAACTGAGCAACGCTCTCGCCAACTTCCCTCCTAGAGTTACGGAACCTCTTCCTATAGGGGTCAGCATGTAGCTCATAACGAACCAATAGTGCCTTTTTCAAAGAGTCGTAGTCATCCTGTAAACCTGGGGGAAGCTTGCTATACACGTCATAAGCAGTTCCTCTAAGCCCTTGCGACAGTTTCAGGTTCCATTTGCTCTTCTCCAAACCAAACGTGGTGGCAAACTTCTCAAATTTGTCCAGATACACATCGACCGAGTCAACTCGTTCCGAGAAAGCTTCGAATGGAAACGTCAAGGGTCCCAAGTTTGACATGGGTGAGGATGGCAAAGGTCCTGTGCCCACTGCATGCAAGGAGGGCATATCATCTGACCGTGGCGATAGGTTGCCTGAGGAGGTAGATGCGGTCGCACCGGCTACCGGTTCAACTCTTTGAGCTTGTCCCTGCATCTCTAACTGCTTCATCTTCAATGCATGCTCGCGTTCATCTCTCTCGCTTCTTTCTCTAGCGTCTACAGCTTTTATCCTCTCATCTATTTCTGCTAACTTTATTCGCTCTTCTCTTTCAGCTTTCGCTGTTTCTCGAGCGTAATACTTATCAGTCTCAACACTGACATAATTTGCAAGGTCCACCCCACTATAACCTAGATCTCGACCGGCCTCCCCTAGTGCTGCCTTAAGCTTAACTATTTCAGCCATCTTTTGCAGTTAAAGTCCACACTGAGTAAGCTAGTGCTACCTTCCAATAGTATTTCTAACAACAAGTAAATACTAATTATTTATCAGACTGCTGTAGAATGAAATTACTACAGTTATGGAGACTTAAGGTCTGTAATTCAATGAAATACAAAATCAAGAACTAACTTAATTAAACACAACATATATAAAGGGATTCACCAATCAATGCCTGAATTTCTAGAAAAAATGTTTTCTGTCTTTCTAGAGCTCACTGTGTGAAAATCATCATCATGTGACATATTCTTTCCAGAACGTTGTCTCCATTACAGCTGCTCTGAACGCATCACGATTCTGGGCAAGTCGACCTGCATCAGCCAAAGACAAGTTCAGACTCTCTGTGATGTCCTGGGTCCACCGTCGTCTAGGTCGACCCCTTCCCCTTTTTCCAGGGACCATGCCTTCCATCACTGTTTTTTCCAGACTATTATGTCTTTTTATATGACCGAAAAATTTCAGCTTCCTTATTGCGATGGTATTTAGGAGCCAATGTTCCTGTACGTTTAGTGAGTGCAGTACTTCTCTGTTGGTCTTTTTTTCTGTCCAGGGTATTCTCAACATCCTTCTGTAGCATTTCATTTCGAATGATGTAATCTTTTTTGCAACTGTTTTATTGAGTGTCCAAGTCTCGCAGCCGTATGTTGCTACTGGGAATATACATGCTCTGATCAGTTGTAACTTTGTTTCTTTGCTTGTGCCTTGCCATAGGTTTTTCATCTGTATTAGCTTATGTGAAGCAATTGCAAGTCTTCTTTTAATTTCTACTGCACAGTCGCCAGAGCTGTTAATGATTGATCCTAAGTATTCGAATTCATTGACACTTTCCAGTTCTTCGTTATCAATTTCAATTTCTGGTTTGGTCTTTACTTTGTCTGTTGTCAATACTTTGGTCTTCTTGGTGTTTAGGTATAGATTCTGGGCCTCTATACATGTGAAAATACATGTGTTAAAATGGTATACTGTAATGACTGAATGGATGATACTATCCCAGAGGTATGATAAAATACATAAGTTCAAATCCCGGACCGAGACACCAGTGTCACGTAGCGTTTAAAGGATAAGAGAATTATTTAGAGGAAATAATAGATCTGATGTGGAAGATTTGGCTCAAGGAATCCCTGCTGGGTTTTCCCACTTCCGAAGGGTGACGAAGAGGGTAAATTCTCCTAACTCGACAGGTCTGGAAAAGATTGTAAGGAGATATTTGGTCTCTCGCTACCGTCGTCCCCTTCTCAGTTATCTATTATTATTATTCTTTAATTTATATTATATTTTACGAGCCCCCCCTCCCTTATAAAGGAAGATAAACATAGACAATATTCAACATCTAATGGAAGGAACAAAGCGTGGGGTACAGTATATACACCCAATTGGTTTATTGCAATAAAATGAATAGATGGTGAATGATAGTATTGTCGATGGAATTAGTGTCTGCTGTATGTATTATGTGTCTCACAATTCAAGTGTTTTTCATCATGGATGACTAAACTAGGCATTGATGTAGTGAGTTCCCTTTTTCGTGGACTTAGCTTTTCAGCCCCCGGCTGATAGTGAAGTGTGGTTAGTTCTCCTGTCTCCTGACGTTGCCCCAGGTAGGTCTTGAATGGTTCGGATTTGCCTTCTCTGTGCTCGACTCCGTATTCTGCGCTGAGATTGGACTGTCGTGCAAGGCTCCACCATAGACTACTCAAAGATGGACGCTAACCCGCAATTAGACACGTGGCTTCAGTGCTTTTAATGCGAGAATTCGCCGATCTGGCTTAGACCTAGCTTTCTTGAGGGTTCCTGGGCAAGTGACAAAATGCTGGCTTTTACGCCTTTTAGCGGGTCATTTCCGCTTGGACACGTGATCCGTAGCGTGCATCATGTGACCTTAGCCTCGTTTTAGACGCTCCAATCAATAATGTTAAAAGTCACGTGATGTCTTCCTAAATGGCCTAAACTGGTTCTCCCAAGTTCAAGCAGTTCTAAATTAAAACGGATTTCTCGCTACCGAGGTCATTGGTCAACAATGACGTCGTATCTAAAAATAGCGAGGAGAAAATACCGAACGCTAGGAGATTTTCCGCAAGTGACAATTCCCGGGACTTTGCGATCATGCATTGAGGATGAGAAAAACCGATGTCACGTAAATAATAATAAAAATGAAGAGAAGATTGGGCAAGTTGTCACAGTACATCCCATCGCAATTCCAACTTCAAGTCCAATCCACTTCGTTGTGTACTCTCTGGTTGAAAATCTGACAGAGAACCCCGCGAAATACAGCTTCAGCATTGCTGCAATCTCTTGTGGAACATGATACATTTCTAGGGCCTGCCACAACATCTGGTGTGGAACGGATCCATAAGCATTTGCTAGATCCAACCAGATTACATGGAGGTTTGTTCTGTCAGACTTTGCCTTTTGAATTGCTTCCCAGATCATTGTGGCATGCTCTAGACATCCTGGTGTACCTGGGATACCTCCTTTCTGAATGGTAATGTCAATGTACCCATTTGCTAGGAGGTATGTAGTGAGCCTTTTCGCCATCACTGAGAAGAATTTCTTCCCTTTCACATTAAGTAGTGAGATTGGCCTGAACTGACTGATGTCTGTGGAATTTTGTTCCTTCGGGATGTAGACTCCGTTCGCCTTTCTCCATTCCTTGCTTACAAGCTGGGTTTTCCACGCATTCTTCAGTAAACGGAGCAGTCGTTTGAGCACCTCAGGGCATCTCTTATACACAACATAAGGAACACCATTAGGACCTGGAGCTGACTTGCACCGAACTTTTTGGACAATGCTTTCTACCTCTTGCATCGTTGGGGGCTTGGTGTTAAATTCAGCTCCTGGCTTACTAGGCCATTTAAGGCCCGCCGCGCTGCTGAGCGGCTCATCTTTGCGACCATCTGAATATGTCATTCTAAGGTGTTCTTCCAGGTCTTCTTTCCTGATGTTTAGCGTACCCGACCGTGGCTGCTCAAACAGTTCTTTGGCAAACTTGAGAGGCTCCCTGAAGAATCTTTCCCTATCTCTTCGAGTCTTCCTTTTCTTCCTGCACAACCTTTCTGCTCTACAAAGGGCATTATGTTGGCCTTTCAGGTGCTCCCAAACCGGTCGTAACCCTTCATTCTCTGTGGCAACTGCGTTCTTGAACAGTTTTCGGGCATGCTTGTTCTGTTTCCTGATTTCTTCTATTTTAATTTGTCTTCTACTTTTTCGCGGTGGGTTACTTTCCCTTGCCTCCTGTAACTGTACTTTTTCTCTTGTTGAGGTGATCACTGGCCCAAGACAGTATACATGTTGTTAGGTGTGTAGTGCAAGCGGATGATGAACTGAGTGTGGGTGCGAATGAAGGCGCGAATGTGTTTAGGCTCGTATGTATGTAGACCCTGCAATCCATACACTCACATGCAGTAGTCAAGGATGCTTGGACACTGCAGACACGTTTCAAAACATTTATTGACGAGAACACACATGGTATCAACAGGAACAGTCATTGTAAACAAGGTCATGCTGACCGGAAATCGATAGGTATACATTAGGCATTCAGCAAGCTGGTAAACATTTGAATATTCGTGCATGGTCAATACAATGTTCTTCAATAAGGACAGTTCGTGGCGTCGCCCTGGGATTACTGACTAAACGCGTCAGATACCTTAATCACTTTGACACATAGGTGCAACTTGGCATTCCCCGCCAATTGCACATTATCAGGCTGTAGTATAATAGCCGAAAAACACAGGCCTCGTTCTGACGTCGGCTGTGTACTTCTGATAAGCAGGTTACCATCAACCCTGCAGTAATGCTTATTGTAGACATAAATATGCCGCCAATCTGCGGCTCCCACAATATATCTTCGTCACTGGATTTCTGGATGGTATGAAGACTAATAGTCTTGGATGGCTACCTTGAGCACAACATATAAGTTCTGAAATGGAGGACCGGTGAGCTGCAGTTCACAGACTAGGCAATCTTCTAACATGTTCTGCCACCGAAAGCATAGTAATGGAAAAAGTCGGTATTACCTGTAACCGAATCCACAGAACTTAACAAGGAACTCTGCTGTCATTCCAACGCACAGAGATTCACTGGGGAAAACTGCCAGTGCAGTCACTTCGAAGATTCTCCCCGAAAAAACACAATGGACTCTCGTCCCTTCAGAAACCAGGACACTTTCCGGGCTTGCCGGAAGTCTAACTCAACTCCTCCTTAAAAAACCCTGCCCATGGGCATACGCCCGAACTGTCTACCTTTGACCCTAAAGGTCAAACACAATGAATGAATAAACAAGGGAAGACAACCCCTAATCAACCTGACATCGCAGGTAAAGACACAATTATTCTTATGATAAAAACATAAGCAAATAACTTGACAGATGACTCCGTCAAAAATGACAGCAACATATTACTACAACCCCCCTGTAAAAAAAAATGAAATTTTTTTTTAATATGTCCATGAGCAAGATTGCACAAGTATCACTTATGTGCTCATGAAAAAATGAACCTAATATCAGGTACAATAGACGCATAAACAAAGCGTCTGAAGAGGATACAAATCATCTCCCAACATAGGAGAAAATATCTCCTTTAAGCCAAACAAACTAAGGGGGTACCATTAAAGAAACCTAAGTTGCTGGCAATACCAATCATATATCAATCATTACTAAATACTATAATTATAGCAATATACAAATGTCATGAATTACAATGCTATATTAGCAACATATCACTGATGGATGGACAAAATGAAATTTGTTAAATTATCTAAACATCATCCAAATACATTTGTATTACAACATATTAGGATATTATGGACACAAGATTTAACTGGAATCATGTGGGCATCTGGACAATATGTCCGCCATCACATTATCCGAACCACGGATAGCTCGCACCGTGAAATGGAAAGGCTGAAGAGCAATAGCATAACGAGTAGATCTCGAGCTCTTCAGATCCTTACTTTGCATAGCCGTAAGAGCTTTTTGGTCGGTTTCCATAAAGAAATGCGCGCCCAGAAGGAACCTTTGTAGCTTAAGAATGGACCAAACCATAGCCAACAATTCACGGTCTAAAACCGAGTAATTCCTTTCTGCCGCATTTAGCTTCCTAGAAATATACATTACAGGATGCAGAGTTCCTGAATATTCCTGCATTAGTGCCGCTCCAATCCCAGTGGAAGAGGCATCACTACGAAGAACAAAAGTCTTATCAATCGTTGGTAGTCTTAAGATAGGATGAGATGAGAACAAATTCTTAACCTGATCCAATGAAGATTGGCATTCCTGGGACAAACGCACCATATTAGGAGAACCTTTTTTCAATAACGATGAAAGTGGTGCCATAATGGAGGACAGATTCTCAATGAATCTTCCATAGAATTGTATCAATCCCAAGAGACTACGCACTTGCTTTTTTGTCTTCGGAACCGAGATATTTAATATCTTCGAAATGTTTTGGTCCTCTGTCTTCAACAGACCATGACCAACTCGATGACCTAGGAAGGAAATTTCACTAAACCCAACAAAAGCTTTAGAGGGTTTTGCAGTCAAACTATGCTCACGTAGAGTAGATAGCAATTCCTTTAGACCCAAATAGTGTTCTTCCCAAGTATCGCTGAAAAAAAAAGATGTCGTCTAAATATGCGATGACATCTGCACGATCTGATAGAATTCGTCGCATCATGCGCACGAAAGTCGCTGGGGCGTTCATAAGCCCGAAAGGCATAAAATTCCATTGAAACAGACCCCTAGGTGTCGAAAAAGCAGTGAGAGGTTTGGCGTGTTCCGTCAGTGGGACTTGCCAATAACCTTTCGACAAGTCTAGTTTAGTAAAGAATTTAGCTTTAGAAAGTCTAATAAGTAGATCATCTAATAATGGCATAGGTTCAGCATCGAACTTCGTAACTTGATTTAATTTGCGATAGTCAACGCAAAGACGTATGTTATTGTCTTTCTTTCGAACAATAACTATCGACGAAGAATAAGCTGAAGTGGATGGTTCAATTATTTGCAGTTGAATCATTTCATCCAATTCTTTCTCGACTTGTGCTTGAAAATGAATAGGTATTGGGTATGGTCTTACTCTGATCGGATTACGATCAGTAAGTATGATGTCATGTTCTATGACATCTGTGTGTCCAGGAATGTCGGTAAGGACATCCTGATATGATTGTAGCGTAGAGGATACTTGACGTTGCTCCTCAAAAGACAAGTTCGAAGAGATTGTAACGTCCCTCCACGATTCCGTTGAATTCAGTGGAATCGCAGGAAGAGGTAAGTTAACGTCAGAAAAAATAGTTTCCTCATCCTGTATGACGGACAGGGATGAGATGTGACCATGTTGGACTGGAGAGTCGTCCATCGCCTGGAAAATAGGCTGCAAATAGTCTGGACGTTCAATAAACTCTGTTAGCATATTTATATGGAAGGTTTTATGCCTTCCATCCACATCGACGATGTAGTCGACATCGGAAATTTTGGAGACTATAGTGTATGGACCTTTCCATGAAATGAGAAGTCTATTCTCTCTTGAGGGAAGTAAGACATATGTTTTGTCTCCAGGACAAAGTTGACGTAGGCGTCTTTTCTTGTTAGCAAATCGCCTAGCTTTTTCTTTCGCAAATTCGGAAGATGAAGTTGCTAACCTGCACGATTCGATAATCTTTTCTCTAAGAGAAATTACATATTCATATGACGATTGTGTATCATCGTCAATATTATCAGAAGTTATCAAATCGTGTAACAAGGACATCGGACCGCGCGGTTGCGCACCAAAGACAAGTTCGAAAGGAGAAAACCCTGTATGCTCGTTGGGAACTTCTCTATAGGCAAAGAGGACTGCAGGTAAAACCCTGTCCCAATCTTCAGGATGATCCTCCGTTATCTTGCCAAGTAAGTTCTTTAGTGTCCTGTTAAGACGTTCTACCAATCCATTGGACATTGGATGATAAATACTACTGAGAGACCTTTTAATGTCTAGCGTAGCCATTACCTGAGACATAACGTCCGAAATTAACTGAGTGCCGTGGTCCGACAGTATTTCTCCGGGGAATCCCAGACGAGAAAATATGAGCCAAAGAGCATCAGCGATATCGACAGTTGATATGCTCTTCAGAGGAATAGCCTCTGGCCAACGCGTGCACATGTCCACGCAAGTGAGGATAAATTGGTGTCCTCTGGCTGACTTAATTTTGAACGGACCAATGATGTCTATAGCCATTTTCTGAAACGGCCGAATCGGAATATCTGCAGCCTGAATAGGAGCAGCATGTCTCGGACCTCTAGACTTGACCTCTAGACAAATTTTGCAAGATCGGCAATAAATTCGGATGTCTTTATTCACGAATGGCCAAAAGAAGGACGCAAGGACTCTAGTTTTAGTTCTGGAAAACCCCATGTGTCCAGCACACTGAGAATCGTGTGCATGCTGAAGAATTAAGGCTCTCATACACTTAGGCACAAGAATTTGCGAGTGCATAGACTTGTCCGAGTGTTGTACCATCCGTACCAATATACCATTCTTCATAGTAATATACGATTTGTGATTAGTATTTTGATTGGGATCCCCTCTCTTTGCAAGAAGGAAGAATTTCTTCAAAGAAGGATCCTCTTCTTGACGTTTAACAAACGAGTCATGGGAAATCACCAAGTGCTCGTCTTGGCTATCAACTTCATTACTATTATCCGATGAAGTTGGGGGATTAAGAGCCTGAGCTCTCGTCACCACTGCATTGACCGTTTGAATGTTTTTTTTCTCCCAACTAGAAATTTGTTGCGGGGTGCATTCCTTAACCCCATGAATACGACCGATTATAAGATCCGCAATAGGATTAGGAAGAAGACATGCATGGACATCTCCTGTGAAGAAGGGAGTGTCAATCCTAATAATAGCAGTAGGATAACTTTCCATAGTACCACCAAATGTAACACATTTGATTGTTTTTCCAGTGGCACAGCAAGGATCTATCAGAGACTCCCTAACCCCGACGGTAGTACATCCCGAATCGAAAAGTACTGAGACTAGCCTATCATTTATTAGACCTTTATGTAAGATGAGAGATCCTCTCCCATCATGCGCAACTGTAGCAGGTAGAGCAGGAAGAGGGTGACCACAACTTAGAGTAGATACAGTCGATGAGTCGAACAATGTTAAGCATTGGGGGCATTCAGTTGCTCTCCCAAAATCGAAAGCACAACCAGTGATAGCCCTAGAGTTACCACTATCATTTACTGTATTACAGGCTCCATCAAACTCTTGTTGTGCAGAGTTTGCCTGTTGGAAAGGTCTTTTTTTGTTAAACCTAGGTCTGCCTCGATTATCATTTCCCCTGTAATTATTTCGACTATCATTTCCCCTTTAATTGTTATCATATTGCCTATTGTAATCATCATTCCGGTTTGAATCCCGGTTTCTAAATTCACCATCGTCATAATCTTGACGTCGAGAATGATTACCTTGAAAGTTCGAATAGTTATTATTTGGATAGCCTTTGCGAAAGTGTCTCAAATTATTACCACTAAAATTACGAGAACTACCACCTTGTCTCCAATTCATAGACGAAGAACCATCATGTGCGTGATAACTCCGCTTCTGAGTGTAATTCTGATTACTTCCATTATTCCAGTTTTGTTGAGCACCCTGAAATTTTTTTTTGAAATTAGGGCCATATGGTGTTGCCGAAGCAGCTGGCAACCCTTCTTTCACTTTAGAATTGCTAACTGTAGCATGGGGATGCGCGGTGGCATACTGACAACAGTATTCCTCCATATCTTTTAAGTTTTTAGGCTTACGCTCATGAAGGAATGCAAGAAAAGAATCATTAACAGATGACAAAACCTTATCTCGCAATAATAAGTCCATTAGACCTTCATATGTTTTCTCAGTCTGAGACAACTCATTCCATCGTGTAAATAAATGTACGACGTATTTTTGTAACAAAATCAGAGAAATCTACTCCATTTTCTGGCAACATTGTCCTAAAACGAAGACGATAGTCTTCTTCTTTTAGTTGGTATTTTTTTAGCAATGCTGCTCTGACAACATCATAATTAGTCCTGTCATGTTCGTCTATTTTCATAAGAGTAGTCACTGTGTCACCTGTAAAAAATTCCATCAGTTGTTCAACATATTTTTCCTTTTTTATGTTATGCGTATCGCATAAAAATTGGAATCTATCTAGATAATCTGCTACGTCATCCTTTAAAGGATTGAAATGAGGTAGTTTGATCCTACTTACAAACTCCTTTGTCGTACTCGAAGTTATTTGATGAGCACCTGGACTCGCCAATTTCAATTTCTCTAACTCCAAAGTTGCGAGTCTTTCATCAAGTTCCATTTTCTGTTTTCTTTCCTCATGTTCCATTTTTCTAATTTCAGCCTCAGCAGCAGCTTGAAGTTGGAGTTTTTTCTCCTCAGCAGCAGCTTGAGCTTTCCTCTCCTCAGCAGCAGCTTGAGCTTGAAGTTTTTTGTCTTCCATTTCCATCTGGAATTTTCTTTCATCAGCAGCAGCTTGAGCTTTCCTCTCCTCAGCAGCAGCTTGAGCTTTTCTCTCCTCAGCAGCAGCTTGAGCTTTTCTCTCCTCAGCAGCAGCTTGAAGTTTTCTCTCCTCTGCAGCAGCTTGAAGTTTTTTCTCCTCTGCAGCAGCTTCTCTTTGATACCTTTTCTCTTCAAGTTCTAATCTTCTATTCTCAGCATCTAGCTTCTTTAGTTCAGCTTCTGCTCTCCTTTGTTCAGCTTCTGCTTTCAATTTAATTTCCTCTTTTTGTTTCTTTTCATCTGACTTTAATGCAATGGCGAATTGAGCAGATGAATATTCTTCCAATTCTTTACCAGACTTACCAAGGGTCAACCCTTGCTGGATGAAGAAATCCAATGTAGACATTCTGTCTAATGAGATCAGTAACCTGAAAAATTCAACAATTACCTTATCCCACTTCAATGGGAGACAAGTCTGAAATGCTAGACTTGTATACTCACTTCACTTTATTTGACTCTCTTAGTCTTAGACAAAGACCTTGTATGGTCCTCTTGTTTATAATGTAACAAAAAATCACTTGAGTACCTGTGGAAAATAATTCCTTTATATCCCACTCACTATGGGCACAAGTCTTTTTTTTTTTTTCAAAAAACTTGAATATGTATTTCACCTTGTCTCAATCTTTGAGGATAACAAGTCTTTTATCAAAGAACTTGTATAAATATCTTATATAATAATATTTTATTAACAATCTCTATATGAAGAGTGTACCTTATCAATAATAATAATAATACATGACCAAGTGTATGTATGTAGACTGTGTATGACAATAATGTAGTACAATCATAAATACAAAGACAAAGATACAGAACAATGACCGAAAACGTTCGCGGAAGTCAAATAAACAATACAGCAAAAAGTAAAGAAAATGTTACACAAATGTGTAATGATGACCGCGAAAAATAAACAAGACAAATGGCAACACTGTTATAAACGAAAAGGTGTAAAGAAATAAACGGAAGGAATGAGAGAAGAACAGATACAAACAAAATTAGTCGAAAATCAAAGAACGGAAAAATAACGAAAACAACACTAACTGATGTCGTCACAGCTAAAAAAAAAAAAATAGCAACAAAAGTCGCTAGCAAATTTCAATTAAGAAAATTGCAATCCCTACAGAACGCTTACAGTAACCCTCGATTAAGTGGCATATTTACTGTAAGACCCACCAACCGAAAACCCGCAAAAGAACACAAGAAAAATACACAACAATAGTACAATTAACATAAATAGCAATCAATTCAATGTGTTGCAAAATAAAGCTTAGTCACACATGATATTACAGTAACTAACTTGCTCCTTGCGAACACAGAAACAAAATGTCAAGCGCGCACTGAATGTCAAATCCACTGTAGCATAAAGTGGTATTCACGAACAAAAGTTACTATGACCTTCTCGACTTAGGACTTGCACATTGAATGTTTACAATTTCCACGTACTGTTTACAAACACTTGACCTCGAACAATATAGCTTGAATGCTCGGGCGTAGAAAAGTCTGTTGTTGACTGAAACGTGTAAACGACCAGCGGTACCGTTTACAAAAAGGGACTCGACTTGCCGTTGTGGTCCACGTAGCAAATGCTTAGATGTTAACTTCAGTACTTGTCCTGTTGTGGTTTATGCAGCATTATAACATAAATGCTAGCACTGTTTATCTGGGTCAACAGTTGATGACCTATTTCTGTCCTGTTGTAGCCAAAACTTGCAAGTGTAGAATTAGCGATGTGTGTTACAGCTGTCCAGTGTATAGCTTAGACCCACAGATCAGAAATGTAATGTTTACTTGTCCTTCTTGTAAATTTCTGGACAACACTGGAGACATCATAAATGTAGCATAAGTCCACGGAAATGTTAATTTCTCGCTCTGTCCACCAGAAATGTATCAGAAGAGCCCACGTAACTGGTCCACCAAAAATGTAACTGTACTTTTTCTCTTGTTGAGGTGATCACTGGCCCAAGACAGTATACATGTTGTTAGGTGTGTAGTGCGAGCGGATGATGAACTGAGTGTGGGTGCGAATGAAGGCGCGAATGTGTTTAGGCTCGTATGTATGTAGACCCTGCAACCCATACACTCACATGCAGTAGTCAAGGATGCTTGGACACTGCAGACACGTTTCAAAACATTTATTGACGAGAACACACATGGTATCAACAGGAACAGTCATTGTAAACAAGGTCATGCTGACCGGAAATCGATAGGTATACATTAGGCATTCAGCAAGCTGGTAAACATTTGAATATTCGTGCATGGTCAATACAATGTTCTTCAATAAGGACAGTTCGTGGCGTCGCCCTGGGATCACTGACTAAACGCGTCAGATACCTTAATCACTTTGACACATAGGTGCAACTTGGCATTCCCCGCCAATTGCACATTATCAGGCTGTAGTATAATAGCCGAAAAACACAGGCCTCGTTCTGACGTCGGCTGTGTACTTCTGATAAGCAGGTTACCATCAACCCTGCAGTAATGCTTATTGTAGACATAAATATGCCGCCAATCTGCGGCTCCCACAATATATCTTCGTCACTGGATTTCTGGATGGTATGAAGACTAATAGTCTTGGATGGCTACCTTGAGCACAACATATAAGTTCTGAAATGGAGGACCGGTGAGCTGCAGTTCACAGACTAGGCAATCTTCTAACATGTTCTGCCACCGAAAGCATAGTAATGGAAAAAGTCGGTATTACCTGTAACCGAATCCACAGAACTTAACAAGTAACTCTGCTGTCATTCCAACGCACAGAGATTCACTGGGGAAAACTGCCAGTGCAGTCACTTCGAAGATTCTCCCCGAAAAAACACAATGGACTCTCGTCCCTTCAGAAACCAGGACACTTTCCGGGCTTGCCGGAAGTCTAACTCAACTCCTCCTTAAAAAACCCTGCCCATGGGCATACGCCCGAACTGTGTACCTTTGACCCTAAAGGTCAAACACAATGAATGAATAAACAAGGGAAGACAACCCCTAATCAACCTGACATCGCAGGTAAAGACACAATTATTCTTATGATAAAAACATAAGCAAATAACTTGACAGATGACTCCGTCAAAAATGACAGCAACACCTCCCTGACTCCAAACACGTTGCGACTGTGAAGATATAATGTGTCGCCGAAGATTTCCTGCTTCTTCTCCAAAGCTATATGCTTCAGGTTGTTATCCAACTCTTTTGCCAAGGCTTCGTCCAGCTGTTCCCAAAGCCCTTTTGCACTGGCAGGTGAAAACTTGATTGCATCTCTCTTCCCGTCCAAGAAGTGTGTGAGATCATCATCAGGCAGATCAACTTGAATGTACTCAGCTCTGTGCATTGACTCATGGCTGCGTTCTTCTAACGTCTTACCCGTCGAGACAGAGCACTGTTGGTCTCCCCCTGATGAATTCCCACACCCCTTTTTCGTTCTGTGGATTTTCGTTCCTCTCTGAGTAGAGAATTCCCTACCACAGGCACATGGAAATTCCAGCCGCTGTTCAGAGCTCGAAGTCCGTGTAACGGGTCTGGTTGATTCCAATGAGGCGCCTGTGGATTCATCATTCTCTCCCCCCCCCCCTCTTCGGTGAATCCTGGGAGCATCTATCATTTTTGGGTCCTGTAGCAATTGTATACAGCTAACGGGGTGCCAACCCGGTCAGCCGGTTTCCAGTCTTTCCCAGTGTCATCTGTCTTTCCAGAAGTCCATCGGTCTTTTCCCGATTATCACTGGTTTGACCATGCAACTATGATAGGAAACTCTATACAGAGCGACACAACATGAGGCAATCTGATCATCAGAAGTGTCCCCCCGTCGAACAAGTGTTTCGGCCCTGTACACTCTAAGGGGGGCGGGCCCACTTGGGTCATGACCCAAGTGTATCCGCCTCGTGTTAGCTTATGTAGAAAATGAATAGAAAAATACTTCTCCTTAACCAAGAATAGATCGAATGATATTTTCGGAGTTAGAACCGACCGTTGAAGACTCAAATACCATCTGTTCCACAAATTCAAATTCGGACAGACGTAGGCTACTTGTGGGAAAGCCAAGCAAACTGTAAAACATGTCTTCGAAGACTGTCGGCTACACAAGAGGAGCTGATTGACAGCATAGGCTTCACCGACCTATTTGGGTGAGATAATGTATTGCGATGAGATAAGCCTTAGACAGACCATCTTATATAAAAGGTAAATACATGTTCATGTGGTTCAATGAGAATGAACGACAAAAGGGTTGCTGTATCACATTTTTATCTATTTAACACGCACGCTTTGACTGTCTGTTTGTAATCTCTCGCAGTGTCACTAAACAGGGTCCAGCTTTTACTGTGTGTACGGACCACCATAACTCATTCAATCATGCGGTCCTGAATGGTAGTGCGAAAGTTGCCACTAGCGTTAATCCGTGTGTACAGGCCAAACGCTTACGTCACATGTTATCGGAAATTAGGCTGGGCTTTTGCTTCGTCAGCACGTCAAATACAAACGTGTTCGTCTTGTTTTCATTTCACGAGAACAAAGAAATATGTCACTATTGATTTCATTTCAAGTACAGCCAAGAACTCTTTTTCGAACGCCCTCGAACTGAATATGTGTGAAGAAGGCATCAGGCAGCAGACATAACCAGTGAGCTTGTCCGGTACTGATAACGGTTCTGTTGTCTGTTCTTCACATAATATTAGGCTTAGGCATTCATTCAGAAGATATTGAGCATCCAATTTAAAGACTAGAAGTATTCGTCTTTCCTTCGTCACAAAACATAAATGAAATACCATTTTGTCTTAAAGGCTTTGTAATTTATTTTCAGATATCTCTGTCATTTGTGCTTCAACAAAACACTACTGCTTCCTCAGTAAATCGTACATGGCAACCTTATATGAGGTTGTACATGGGCTGGAAACCTCATAAAGTACATCAAATTCCGAAAGAAACCAACGCAGCAAGAGCATTTGGCCCAATGCTCTGCAGGGAGCGAAAGGGAAAATGATGCCAGGTTTTTATTTACCATTTCTGAATGTTGTCGGCCATAGTGTATTTTTGGGCTACCCCTCGCGCATGTCCCTTTACGTCCCTCCCCCGAGTTCTATTTCCGACAAACATGTAATGTTTCAAAAGAAATATATGACGTTGAGCAACTTTTAAATAGTCATGCAATTCTAACAATCTGTGACACTGAAAGGCCTTTTGTTGTTTGATGAAGTAAGAAATGTAACAACCCCGACAGACAGCGAGTACTGTTTCTGATTTAAAAAACAAGTCTTTGCTACTTTTCTTCTTAGCACGCATCTTTCCACCATTTACCATATACATGGAACTGTTGGTTATATCAGGACGTGTTTCATTTTGTGTGATATTTTTCTTGATTGTGTATATTCTATGTTCTGTACTGTATTATTCTTTACGATGGTGTTTTTAACTTTTTAGTTACAGTTCAGTCTGTTGTGTTGTTCAGAAGCTTGATTGTGTCTATACTGGGATGCATTTAATCTTGGTTGGAGGTTTACTAATGTACTTTTTGTACTGTGTTAATTATTTATGATGACGTTGCTTTGTAACTACTGTTGGTGTTGTAAGAAAATTAGGAGTTTACTTAATGAAAAATTTTTTTTTCATTCCTTGCATCCTGTCGTGTTTTTATGATAGTAAAGGTTTTACTTGGAACAGTGGCGTACTAAGGGGGTGGGGGGGGGGGGGGTCCGCCCCGGGTGACGGCCAGGAAGGGGGTGCCGTCGGACACTATTATCATAGTACTTAATGTTAAAATGTACTTGCAAGTGTATTTCTTTATGAGGAAGGGGGTGCCAAAGGTAGGCACTTGATAATGTTGAATATAAAAAAAGAACAGAAACAAAAATGATACGCACTCATTCCTGTTATTGAATTAATTATCCGTCCTCCAACCCCTCCTCCACACCCTTTTTTCCTTAAACTTCTAAGCCAGCGCGCAGAAAGAGTCAGGTTTTCGCTAACTTTATCAGCAGCCCTATACTTCCCGTGGTTTTTACAGCTGCAATCTCTATGTTGAGGTTTCGACCTTACGGATATGTGACGCAACGTTCACACCAGTGGTTTGACACACGCACAAAGATAGTCTCTCCCTATCCTTCTGTTGCTGGCGTCCACGCCATCACCTGGGGGCCGTGGGATTAGACAACGGGTCTCACCGGACCTACGGGCACACTCACGATAGCAGTCTGAACGCACAGGTGCGGTAATGCCCAGTTCAGGAGGTGTGAAATTACGGTGTACATTTAGACTTTGCACACTGATATATTATTACTGCGAATACGTTTAGGAATCCGTGTTCCAATACTTTTCCGAATGTATTTAATTTAATGTTTCATATGCATATGTGTCGAAGATGTAATTATAGCAAATGGTACACGTAACACACGATACATCTCATACTTTCTTTGATTCACACTAATTACTGACATAATTGTGCTAAAGCATTTAGATGCCTAAAATTCCGTACATGTATATAAATATTAAATAGGACGCAGTTGTCCGAAGGAGAAGCCACACTCAGGGCACTCCCGGACGACAAAGTAATCAATGTCCTGGAGAAAGTAGTAGGCAAAAGAGGCATAATAAGTATCAGAAGGCACCAACAGGGAGTGACACTTGCCCTGAATGATACAGAAAAGACTAAATCGCTGATGACTGCTCTGACATCCGGGCCTAAAGAATATCAGCTACCACACCGGATCAAAATCCAAGCAGAAATCTACACTGAAACCAAGAGAGTAGTCATCAAAGGGATAGACACAAGCCTGTCAGACACAGAGGCCCTCAGCTACATCCAGACCGAAAACCCTCGGTGCAGATTCACACACGCAGAAAGGCTTAAGTCCTGGAACAAAGAGGACACCAGACTGATAATAGTGACTCTACAAGGGAAAACAGTCCCGGAAAACATCACTATCCAGAATAGACCTCGAAGAACACATGCCTACATCCCACCAGTGATGCAGTGTTCTTCTTCTTCTTCTTGCGATCGCATCTTTGATGATTACACCGTCAGACGAGTTCTCATGATGAATTCAACTGTTGTTTGAAGTTCCTCTTTAACTCCATATAGCTTTGAGTTTAGTGTTGAGTCATTGGGCCAGTATATCTTTCTTAACTGGTCATACAGAGGACAGTCCTGTAGAACATGCTCAGCAGTTTGTTCGTTTAATCCACATGTGCACAGTGGTGAAGCAGACAATCGTAACTTGTGCATGTGTTTATTCAGTTTGTTATGCCCTGTCCTGAGTCGAAAAATAGTTATCTGTCCCTGCCGGTCGAGAGTGTGATAGTCGTCTTTGGGTTGGTTCTGTTCTCTTCTTATAGTCTGGATAGCTCTCTTTTTCTCAAAGTATGTGACTTCATTATCTTCTTGTTCACATTCTCCTCCCTTTTTTGCAAGTTTATCTGCCTTTTCATTTCCGGGTACACCACAATGAGATGGTACCCACTGAAGTATGGTTCTCTTTTTGGCAGCTACCTTGTTTAGTTCATTTCTCAGATGCGGGAGTTTACCACCCTTGAGAGCTTGCAGGACAGACAGTGCATCTGTGAGGATGACTACCTGGTGGCAGTCAGAGTTGGTGTTATAAATCATATTTGCAGCTTGCTCTAGAGCTTGAACCTCAGCTGTATAGTTGGAACAGAATTTACCAGTGGGAATGTGCCTAGTCTCATAGTGGTTGTCAGGATATGAGATAAAGATACCGGCACCTCCATTCCTAACAGCATTAGTTGCTGATCCATCTGTATAGGCATGTATCCATGATTGATCGGGATAGCTTTCTTGGATCATACTCAATGTAGCAGTTCGTTTTTGCAGATCATTATACTCACATCCACTTGTGAGACCACTGACCGACGTATTAATTTGGAGGGCACTGCTGGCCTGCTCCCATGGTACAGGGTATAGGGTGGGCTTCAGTGGTGTTGTCTTCATAGATAGGTCTTCTTGATGCTGTCTTATAAGTCTTTTTCCCCGATGCACAAAGCTGCTACGCTTTAGACGTCCCAATGCCAGATCATCTAGTCTTGCCTTCATTGGGTGTGTTGGCATACTGTTGTACTTTTCCATCTGGATCATGGTCTTTGTGTCTCTTCTATGGGACAATGTCTGTAATCCAGCAACCTTCTGCATCTCTGTTATTGGTGTAGTTTTCATGGCTCCTGTAATGAGCCTGAGAGCTTGATTTTGCACCTTGTCCAAGGACTGCAGATGTGAGTTAGCAGCTGATGACCATGCTGCTGAGCTAAACTCTAAGTGTGGTCTTATTACTCCACTATAAATCTTCTTTAGATTTCGTTCATTTGCTCCCCAGTTGGTACCTGCCAATTTTCTGAGTATGCCTAGTCGTCTTCGGGCCTTTCCTTCTGCATTTTCAATATGCTTATTCCATGTAAGCCTTTGGTCAAATGTCACCCCAAGATAGGTGGGGTAGCTTTCTTCCTTGATAACGGTTGTCCCTAGGTGTATGTTAGCTGATTTGTCCTTGGGGTCGAGGGAGAACAGTGTTGTGGAGGTTTTGTCTGTGTTTATTGTGATAAGCCATTTCTCTGCCCATGACACTAGCATGTCTGCTGCCCGCTGCATTCTATAATTTGCTGTGGTGACATTTTCATCAGCGCACCAGAGTACTAGGTCATCTGCATATAAGGCAGCTTTCACTCCTGCAGGGAGATCTTTCACCAGGTCATTGATGTAAACAAGGAAGAGTGTAGGGGAAATTACTCCTCCTTGAGGTACCCCCTGATGGAGCAACACTTTTCTGCTCTGCAGACCGTCAAGAGTGACTCTAGTTTTCCTGTTATGCAAGTATGACTGGATCCATTTCATCATGTTGCCTTGGATTCCACCTCTCCCAAGTTTTGCAATGAGGCCATCTTTCCACACCCTGTCAAAGGCCTGCTTGAAGTCGACCCAGATCGTTAGGACCTTTTTCTTCTCCTGAAAGGCATCTTCTATTGCTTGAGACAAGTAAGTAACTTGGTCTTCTATACTGTAGCATTCTCTAAATCCAGCTTGTTCCGGCACCAGGATCTGCTCAGACTCTAAATACCATTTCAATCTGTGGTTGACTATTCGCTCCATAGTCTTCCCAACACAGCTTGTGAGACTGATTGGCCGGTAACTTGCAGCCTCGGTCTTGCATTTCCCTTTCTTTAGTATGGGTATTGTGATGGCTTCTCTCCATACTTGGGGTACCGTTCCTTTCAACCAGCTGTGGTTGAATATCTCAAGCAGTTTTGTCTTTGCTGCTGAGCTCAGATTTACTAGCATTTCGTTGCTGATTTTGTCTGGGCCGGGTGACTTTTGAAACTTAAGCTTGGAAATAGCCTTCTGTAGTTCTCCTAGTGTGATGGGTTCCCTCATTGGGGCAGGAGTATCTGTCTGTCCCATGGTTGCCAGTATTTCTTTTCTTATCTCTCTCTGATGGTCTATGTTAATGGGTAAGTTGCTTTCTGAACTGTATCTTCTAGCAAACAAGTCTGCAGCTTGTTTTCCTCTGAAAAGTTTGCCACCTTCATCCAATGTGATAGTCTGCCTTGGTGAGGAACGCTCTTCATTTAGAGACTTGACTAATCTCCAAAGTTTCCTGCCGTCTTTCTCAAGGTTCAGCGATGCCGTTTTAGTTCTCCAGCTTTTCCGTTTTTCTTCTAGCTTTGTTCTCTGAAACTCTGCTACAGACTTTTTCCATTTGTTGTGAGTTTCAAGTGAAGGCTGAGACTCTGCGTTCTTTCTAGCCTTGTCCATAGCTTCCTGACGTTCTTGGAGTGTGCTGGACCAGTATGGTATGTAGTTACGCCGGCATCCTTTGGGAATGGTTTCTTTTGCAGCTTGTAGTATGCATCTGTTGAAGTCTTTTACCACTTCATTAATATCTCGGTTCTGTACCTTGAGGGTAGACAGCAGCGTGTTCACCTGATGCCTGAATAAACCCCAGTTGGCTTTTTTGTAGTTCCATCTTGTAATGGCTGGGCCTGTACTGAGAGTTGCACTCTGGACAGTAAGAAAGATTGGGCGATGGTCGCTTCCCCCTAGTTGATCTCCTACTTCTCTACTAATAGATCCAGCTATATCTGGTGTGGAGAAGGCAAGATCTGGTGTTGAAGTTGTGTGCCATCCTCTGGAGTAGAAGGTAGGAGTATCTGTGGCATTATTGACTAGGATTAGGGAGTGATCATCTTGCCAAGTTTCAACCTCTTCACCTCTGTGATCCAGATGGTTATAGCCCCAGCTCTGGGAGTGGCTATTAAAGTCTCCAACTGCTATAAAGTTGGTGGCTGGTACCTGTATAGAGCTGAGACTCAGAGGTTTGTTGTTCGGACAGTAATAGTTCAGGAGTTCTATTTCCATCTTGTCTACCTTTATCTGCAGCAGCTGATATTCTGCTCCATCCATGAAGGTTTTCCTTTCGTGTGCAGGAATGTTATTCCTTACAAGAGTAAGTACTCCTCCTTTTCGTCTATCTTTTCTGTCGGATCTGAAGCATTGATATCCCCTTATTTTAAAGGTTTGATCTGCTTTCAAGTGAGTCTCTTGGATACAGCAAACACTGACTTGCTTCTCATACAAGATGTTTTCCAGCTCTGTCTTTTTGCTGTATCCAGCCTGCTTGCTGTTCACTCCCTCTGCATTCCAGTGCATTATGACAAGTGGCACTCTGGGTTTCTCTTTTTTTTCTGTTTTGTTTTGGTCAGTAGTTCTCCTCCGCCGTCTGCTGACTCCACAAGACGGTCTAGAGGGTCCTCCAGTAGCTGAGGGTGGGCTCTGTCGAGGCTCAGAGCCCGGCACTGCACCTGCCTGGTGGAGCTCCACAGGGCGAGCACCAGAACGAGATTTATTTGACGGTGTACTCTCCATAGAAAAAAAAAAAAAAAAAGCGAGTTGCATGATACTGTGGTTTCCGGTGCGCCTTCTGGCCCAATATCTATGACTTTAGCACCTGCTCAATGGGAGAGTGGGCTCATCCCTAATCTGTTTATGTTCCCAGTAGTAGACTATTCGCAAGCAGCCTGGGGGTGTCACTGCTCTGCGCGGACCTTGTTTACCGAGGCGGCGTCCGAGCTCGTATGGTGAAAATATGGTTGCGTTATCTTCAAAATAGCCCTGTCTTTCCCGTGGCTTTTCTGCCATCCTGCAACTTTGAGTTAGGGAGTTCTGAGCTCCAGTCTCTTTCCCAGGCGTTTTATCCTGGCCTGGCACGCATACAGAGGACCCCACTTCTGGTTCTAAGTTAGCAGTTGGGGATAGGTGGGGTAGCACACTGTGCATTCCCCGTCATCCAGGGGGCTCTCCAACTATGCAGAGCTTGCACAATGCTGTGCTCTGGTTTTGGGCTCTCCCAAGGAATCCTCACGTCCTGCACAGAGCCACTTCCAGATACCCACCACCTGCCAACCCTCCATTGTAGAAATCTCCTGCATGCGGCCATCCAGTCAAGAGCCAGTATTAAGTCTGGTGCCCAAGTGATCCCCCCAAGCTCAGTGTGCAATGCTGGGTTCTCATCATGCTGCAACACAGGGGGGGATTGTGATGCTCAGCCATCTCTCTCAATTCTGCACCGATAAGTGACATCGGGGACTTAACTGTGTCTCAGTGCTGGGAGGCCCCGTTTCCGGGTACACCACACACAGCCAATTGAGGCAACGGTCGCCGTGGGCGTGATAGACGACAAACAGTGAAGAATGAGGCAAGAAAGCATTTAACCCATGAAGTGGGGGTGGATTGGTGCAGACCAGAGCATGTACCACTCGCCGGTGGGTTCTGCATCTACACCTATAGGGTTCCACCCACTCCTCAGCCCATTTAGTCTGGCCCCTCACCCAGGACCTGTCCGGCTTGGGTGACCCTGCCAGGAGTAAAACTCCCGCCGGCATAGCTCCCGGGATCATTGGGGCGCTCAAGCTCTCCAACCACGGCAAGGTAGGCTTACATGTGGAGAGATGCAGTGTTCAAAGTGCCAGGGATTTTCTCACACAAAAAAAAAACACGTGCAGAAAAGAGACGGTCTGCAGATACTGTGCGGGCAGCCACGAATACAAAGACTGCCCAAAGGCAAAACAAGACCGCGACTACAAAGCACCAAATAACAATAGAAAATGTTCCAACTGCCTCGGAAAGCACGGAGCACGATACAGAGGGTGTCCCGAATACCAACAAACAAGGCAAATAATTACAGTTGCCGTTGGAAAGGGGATATCGTACCAAGAGGCAAAAAACACACTGATTTCAAGTACTCAAGGTAATACGCGTCAAGACAGCCTAACAGAACAGGTCAGACAGCTCACGACTGAGGTGAAAGATCTAAAACAGCAACTGCGAAAGGAGAGAGAAAACCGGCACCCACACAAAGACAGAACATCAACGGCCAGATGTGAAGAAATCCCTGATAGCTCGGAAAGCGCGAAACAACAACAATTCATGAACGACATGAAAATAATACACCAAGACATGAAAAGAATTCAACAGCAGGTAGAAGAAGATATCAAGAAGCTGATAGAACTGAAAGAAGGAAACGAAGAGGTACTGAAGAGAATAGAAGCAGAAAGAATGACCATTGAAGAAATAACATCAAACACAAAAGATATTAAAACGAACGACCAACCAGACGAAGAAGTCATCGAGGAAACGCTGGAAAAGCTACTCCCAACAATTATAGAAAAAGCGCTATCTAAGATACAAGAGCAAAGAAAGACACAAGAAACAGAAACAAGGAGGGCAAAAGCACACAAAACCACACAAGCCAGATAGTGAGGCAGGACATAAAAAACACTATAAGCGGCAAGGCACCACAACCGGACAAACAAAGAGGAATCCAGACAGCCAGCTAGTGGTCCTTTTCAGGACTAGGAAAGTGACACCAGCGAAGATATCAACACACTATATACCCCAATATAACCGTTTGTAACCCTTCATTGGGTTTTGGTTGAACAGGGTATCACAGCAAAATAACAGACGGAACTAACTAACTACAACTTTTGTTTGGTGGGCACTACCTTGAAAGTAGAGCAAAATCTAAGGCTGATAAAATTGAGTTTACACCGTCACTTCTAAGATAACAAGTATTTCACTTTTAATCGAAATGACCCCATATGACGCAAGGCACACATTGGCCTCTGGTCATAATCCAGCAGACGTGTTATCTCGCTGCCCACAGTAGCAACCACTGATACCGTGGCGTTAGTATTCACAGAGGCTGCCTTTTATATCGCACAACCGTACCGACTCCGTTGTCGCGACCATCCGTGGAAACCTTCCAGCGTGATGAATTGTTGATAGTCTAAAAATCATGAATTTATATGGACGTTAGTCATCCTAAAGACTCTGCGGACTTGGATTTTAATAGAACACTAGACATCTTACAAAGTTTCATTTAAAGTTGGAAGATTGTGTCAGTGAGAAAATACACATCGTAAATAAGAGGTCGTAGGGGTGAAAAATGCAACAGCAGTAATGAATGTAACGAATGCAACTATTTTATCCTGATCATACAATCAACTGTGCTTCATTGTTATTCAGGCAATCCAAGAATCTAATATTCCTTCCAGCGGAAACAAAAGTAAGTGTTGGTAATCTCTTTCTCGCGCTGTCTCTTTATTTCATACTTTATCTCTCTTTCTTTTTATAATGATAAATGCCTAAATAATGCTTAAAGTAAATGCGATGATGAAAGGATACAGTATACATGATGTGAGAGAGAGAGAGAGAGGGGGGGGGGGAGGGCAGAATGTCAGACGGGCCTGCGTGCCCAATTCTTAACCCTTTGAAAATAAAGTTCGTTCGTTCGTTCTCTCTCTCTCTCTCTCTCTCTCTCTCTCTCTCTCTCTCTCTCTCTTTAACTGGCTGTTGATCTATCATCATCACCGTCCAACATCGTCTTATTCCTGTGCGCGCCATACGAAGTATGAATCCACCACTGCAGTGAATTCCCTAGCAGGAAGCTTGTTTTGGTGGTAATTAGTTTTACATCATAAGTTCGACATGTACAACCTCATATTAGTCGACATGTACAACCTCATATTAGTCGACGTGCAGAGGTTGCAGCATTCTTTTTTTTTTTTTTGGTCTCATCAAAGACCCCCGAAAACAACACGGAGTCTGTTGATCTATAAATCCTGCTAATTAAATCAAATATTTCACATTCTAGTTTACACACATGTGTTTTGTGTATGTATATATATATGTGTGTATGGTCAGAGGCGTCCCTAAAATATTTGGCACCCGGTGCGGATCCTACCTTTGGCACCCTCCTGCCACAAAGAAAAAAACACTTGCAAGTATAAATTTTAAACAGTAAGTACTATCATAATAGTGTCCACTGGCACCACCGTCCTGGCTGTCACCCAGGGCAGACCGCCCTCCTCGCACCCTCCTTAGTACGCCACTGTGTATGGTATGACAAGATCTTCAATGTCAAACTGATGACAAGAATCAAACACATGCCAGTAGATCAAGAGATAAGCAGTAGTCTCTGGCGATGGGCACACATTGAGGATACCTGTTGATGGTATTACAAGGTAGGCCTTATTTTGGTATCCTCAGGGCAAGAGAGATAGGAATAGTTCGAAAAGTACACGCAGAAGAGAAATAGGCAGAAGTGAGATGGATAAAGATCTGGACCGACCTTGAACGAACAGCACAGGGCAGTGTGAATTTGTTACGGCCATTGCTCCGTGGGGAGATGAAAGGTCATGATGCTGATTATGTTTACGCTCTGGGTAGTTAACGCTAAATAACACATAAGGAAGGGAAACCCGAGGCCTGTAAACAGTAAATTAATATTAGACAAACATAAAGGTATGTTTTCAGGCACTCGTAAGAAATAAAGAAGTAGAACACTTGGACAACAGAAAAACAACAGACGTGAGTGGCTTACCCAGGGTTCGAACCCCGTACCTTCCGTACGACAACTCCGCCTAGCTATCAAGCGAATCACACTGACCCCACGGCCAGCTAGGCCCGTGGGGTCAGTGTGATTCGCTTGATAGCTAGGCGGAGTTGTCGTACGGAAGGTACGGGGTTCGAACCCTGGGTAAGCCACTCACGTCTGTTGTTTTTCTGTTGTCCAAGTGTTCTACTTCTTTATTTCTTACGAGTGCCTGAAAACATACCTTTATGTTTGTCTAATATTAATTTGTAGTTAACGCTAGCTCACTGAATAGATGGTGTCTCGGTGTGTCGTGGCTTGTGCGGTTAAGAAGACTAATACCCATTTTCTTCTGCTGAGCGTGTCATTGTGCAGCGTTTGCTGTGGTCTGGATGCTCCGTCTCTCACTTGTTCCTGTATTTGCTCTTGATAAGTTTTTTTGGCTTCTTCATATGTTACATTTGGTGTCAGTTTCAGGCAATTTTCCATTCTTTTTTTTTTTTGCTCGTCTGTTAGCCTTTCCATTCCTAGGCATCATGCACTTAAGCGGGATTCACTAGGCCTACCATGTGAATCTTTGGAATAGCCGGAATAATTTGCAGAGTGCCGATCTTTGGTTATTTATATCTTTATTTGACTCATAAGTGGACTACTTATATTCATTACTCTCCCCGTGGAACATAGGCCTTCAGCTATTTCGTGGAAGGAATAATAAAGAAACAATTCAAGAACAGAAAAATGACACAGAGAACACCAGATATAACAGAATCATACGATTCCTTACCAAGAAGGGATCTAGTGATAATTATCTGACTAAGAATGAGCCGCTGTAGACAAATAGAGCCTACTATCTTTTCAATAAATTATTTTTTTTTTAAAATCCGACAGACACACATCTGTTCTTCTTGGAAAGACAAGTAAACAGTAAGTTATGCCCTTACAAAATGTCGGCTGCATTGAGACGCAGACGAACACCACGCCCTTCACCAGCCCCTTGAGGAAGAAAATTTTATGTCGATGAGAGAAGTCTGATACAGACCACCCTCGGTATAAGAGGGTTAGATGAGTTAGATATGGTTACACGAGAACAGTCTTAGATATGGTTACACAGAACGATCTTAGATATGGTTACACGAGAACGATGTTAGATATGGTTACACGAGAACGATCTTAGATATGGTTACACGAGAACAGTCTTAGATATGGTTACACGAGAACAGTCTTAGATATGGTTACACGAGAACAATCTGTGACGATTATGAAGATATTACTAACAGAACCTATGGGGCAAAAAGGACAACTACTTGTTTTTCTGTGTTTTCTTGTGTGGTTTAAACTTCTGCTGACACTTTCAAGATATCTATTCTTTTTGAAAATGTCCACTTTTAAAATTCTGTATATCACTGCTCTGAAGCAGAAAGATTCCTTCTCAAACATTTTCTGTTCCATTAGCTGTTAACATACCCTTCTATGTGTCATTCTAGCAGCTGTTTGCATAGTTTTCTTCTGTTCATGTTATGGCTACGGTTTTTCTTGTCCCTAGGCCTTGCGGTTCCCAAACCCCGGAACTGCTCTCTGCTTTCTCGAAACATAGAGTCTTTTGGCAGAATTGATGAACTGTTCTCATCAATGTTGTTGTTGATTCTACATACTTGCTTATCCTGCGTCTTCCCGTTTCAAGACCATTTATTCTCGGGTTCACTGGATGACCTTTTGGCCCTCGTCACTTCTGTTCTCTATTGGCTGTGGGGATGTAAATTTCTAGTTCTTCAATGGGTGTAGTCGCCATTTCTCTTTTAAAAGTGTTCATGGCTTGGTTATGGAGTTGGCCAACTTTATTAATTTAACCACGCACATGCTTCAGTGCTATACTGGACGGACATCACGCATCAGGTGTGCATCTTTTTTACTTCAATCTCATGTGTGCTTCCGAGGTTGTTCCAGCAAGTTTTTTTTTTTTAAATGTCGCCATTCTTAGACTTCCATTAATCAAGGCTTTTAACGTCAAGCGGCCACCGAAGATAATGCTAGGATAATATAGATTTTCTTCCAAACTGAAGTTGTTCTCATTTACTGACGTGTCTGGAACACCCGACTGGTAGAGTGATTAGAGCGCTTGCCTCCTGCGGCAAAGCTACCGCGTTCAAAACCTGGTATCGTCACGATCCAGTCTACCCCGCTGTAAATTGTTATCAGGAACTGCTCATGGGTTAGGAAAAGCAAAGGCAGCAAGGACGGGAACTGGTCACCCCACCTTATAAAAAAATTGGACCTAGTATAATAAATTCTCTAACACTTCACTCCCTTACAGCAATAAATGCTACGGGAGTACCTTTACCGTATGCCTTTATAGCTCCGTGGTTTATTTGATTGAGAAAGCTATGTATGTGCAGTCTATTTCTTCAGTTAATTTTGCCTAACCATGCGTTGCCTGTGTTATTTCTAGAAGCCACGGGGAGATAATTAAAAAAAAAAAAGAACTACTGTTTCTTCCAGCATGTCGCACTATGCGACTACCATGAGGTTGTACTGGCAGCCTTATCATGTAACTACATATTGCAACATAAACAACCACTACAAGAGTACATGGATGCTTTGATGCAGGCTTCCTACAAGTGAACAAGCTGTAGTAGTGGTTGCTCCATCATGCTCCGTAAGAAGAAGGGGAAAAGAAGAAGTAGAAACTGACCACATCACACCTAGTGTGCCGATGGTCAAGAAAATATGGGCCTAACACTATATTCCCAATATGCCTCAATGGGCGTGTAACGGGATCCTTTACCTTTAACCCTAGAAGCCATGCTTTGAACTATGTTTTCTGTACGTCAGCAGTTGCTATATATTTAAAACTAATAAAACCGATGGAACTATTTTCTCTTCTGAACATGACAAGTTAAGTTTTGCTGATCTGACTGTCGAACGTCGGCATGCATCCTACACTACCGGATAAAGATGATCACGATGCGGGTAAGAATAATTGTTAAATGTTTTCAATTGGAGTGACGTTTTCTTTCCCTTGAACCTGAACTAAAACCACAGTTATAATTTAAAATATTTAAATCATCGCGAACACATCATCGGCAGCAATAGCATTATCAACACCATTGATAATAGCAGCACTATCCTAAATATTACCATTAACATCATTAATATCTATCATCATTATAATCATCAGAAAAATCAAGACCCCAACCAAAACAGTTGTAACGGTAATAACCATCAACACTAAACCCTTCGTTATCACTGTAACACTACTAACAAAACAAATGCAAGATGTGGATTTAATGAAACACTTAGATAAGCTGATCCGAGAAGTAAGAAACACTTAGATAAGCTGATCCGAGAAGTAAGAAACACTTAGATAAGCTGATCCGAGAAGTAAGAAACACTTAGATAAGCTGATCCGAGAAGTAAGAAACACTTAGATAAGCTGATCCGAGATGTAAGAAACACTTAGATAAGCTGATCCGAGAAGTAAGAAACACAGATAAGCTGATCCGAGAAGTAAGTCCTTTCCGCTTACAAGAAGATGTAAAAGGTTAAGGTAGTCCCAACACAGATACTGCCGTAGAGGAGTGAAATGTTACCTCACTATACTAAGTTCAGCTTTACGAGGTGGGGGGGGGGGGGGGGGGGGGGGACCAGTAACATAAATATGTTTTCTACGTAGTTGAAAATAGTCAAAATGACAGAGCTACAGAGGGAGACAGGTGATATATGTTAAATTTTACTTTAAGGCGGACAATCGGAGAAGATATAGGTCATAACAATCCAACTGTATGTGAATTTCTAACTATCAACAAGTCTCGACGTCAGCCCTGTGAAGAAATTGGTATATCTAACCCTAAGCTTCTCTTTTCTCATAGTCAACTTTATGTTGCCTTTTCCAGGGAGAATTTTTTATTCTGCTAAAATTTTTGGTTACTAAGCAACTAGAAACCGTGTTTCGTAAACAGCTAGAAATCGTGTGTCGGAAGATTTACTTATACAAAAAAAGTATTATTTTACCATGAGTGCTTTGTGGGTTACTACTAGAAAACGTATTATTTAATAAAATTACGAAGAAAATACAAAGTAACGAGCTAAACACCATTTTAGACGCCCTCAGATCTGATAACAGGCGTTCTTTGCTTTCTTTTAGATCTGAGAATACCACTGATTGTTTTATTCCTGGTCAGGTCGCACATCTCGCCCCTTGCCTGTTTGGACTTCAGCTGTATCTAACTGGCTCCTGTTAATTCTTCCACTGAGATTATTCAGTTATATTGGGCCGAGAGCATGTTCTCTTTCTCAGCCCTTTGATCGTTCGATTCCGGGTCTGGTGACTCGTTTGTAAAACTACCACCTCATTGGTATTTGTCGCTTTGAAGATCATGACAAGCCCTGCTATCTTGCACCATATGTTCAAGCTTCCTCCATGTTCCATTCGTCCTTTTTTTTTGTCTCAAGCTCTCATCTCCATGTTCACCGTGATCACCATTCTTTTCCCCGATCCTTCAGACCCTATAATAAGATCCGCCTGAGAACCATAAATCAAGACTGATGAACATTGGAACGGAAATTCTATACGGGTGTGAGAGAGATATAAGACAAATTTGATTTCCTCCGATTTAAATATACTGTATTTCCCAAAGCATTGAAATGAATCAAATTTTCATACCGAAAGTTACCTTTCATCGTGCGTGGAAAATGGTTTGTGATGAATAAAAGGTAAAAAAAAAAAAAAAAAAAATGGTAAAGAATCTCTTTCCATGCTTGTGATGAATAGGATATGTAATAATTTTCTTCTGCTTCAGTCTGGCTTGCGATGAATTAGACTTGTATTTAACTTGACTTCGCGGCTCTCTAACCCTCACATCCACCTTTTAAAATATTTGTGATTAGGCTAAGTACAATGTCAGAAAAAACGCACACAGACCACCCCACAAGGTTTTTCTAAATTTGGACATGCGCCCTAATATAACCGACAAGGTCCCTATGTGTAGCTTCAACGGGCTCGCTAAATCGAGGTAAAATTTTATTTGGAAAAAAAAAAACATGAATACTAAGATGTCTAAGTCCGCACGCACGATTAAAACAAATAAAAACGGAAAAAAAAAATAGGCAACAAATACGGTGTTTTGTATGTGTGTCTGTTGTCGTTTAGCAAGAGTTGTAAAACGTGTCACATATGTTCACGTGCCGCACCAGTCACTAATGGGTGTCTATTTGCAGTTAATACTGATCCAGTCCGACTGTTACTTCTGATGCTGCAGCTGCTACAATTTCCACTACAGCAACAACGGCTGCTGCTATTGCTACTGCTTGTTCAGATTCTAACTCTCATACTCATTCACTTTAAAATTACAGCTTCCATAATCTGGTTGAAGGGTAGCTTAACAGCAATCACATTTTTGTTAAAAACGGGGGAAAAAAAGCTATAGAAGATTATTGTAATTTCTCTTTTTCTAAATCAGCAACAAACTGATTTTATGTGCTATGAATTTGGCATTCAATGAATGTGATTTACATTGAATGTGGCTTGCTGAGTACTGCTTTAGAACACACGGAGAAGAGAACTGGAGATACACATGGAAAGACCTTTAGCCAATGGCACTGGACAAGAAGAATTGGCATAAGTTAGTTGGAGGCCTATGCTGTATAGGATGCTAAAGGGTAATGTTGATAATAATGATGTACTAATTTCTTGAGGAAAAAAAAACATTTTCTAATTTGTGCATGGCGAATCTGGCACGTGATGAATGTGATTTGCGAAGTACGTACATACTCTGGGCGTTAATCAGGTCTTGCGATGACTTTGGCTATGATGATTTGACGGTACACCATTAAAAATATATTGCTATTGAACACATAACATTTATACTGCAACAGTCGCCAAGTTCAAACAGCCACATGTTCTTCTTCTTCTTCGTTCGCCCTGAAAAGGACGGTGGTTGCGTTGTGTCTGTTTACAACGTAGCTGTGATATCTGCACTTTTCGTTCGACACATCCGACTTCTGCACGGCATTTTTTTAGGACCGGGTTTGCCTTCCCATTGCAATCCATGCTCGCTCAGCCAGCCTGCATTGCTGCAGACAGTTTCCAGGACCACCACGTGGAGGTGGAGCACGGTCTTGACCAGCTCTGGTTCGCTGGTCCTGACGCAGGCAGTCAAGCTATGAGTCGCTGACTGCGGTCTCTATTGCTGCGTCTTGAGGTCCCAGCCACATGTTCTTGACCGTAACACAAAAAAAAAAACATAAATATGAATGATAATTCATAGAGCATACAATACACGTCACAACGGGCTGATCACCCGTTTGCCAGTCACTTCGATTACGGAAACAACAGCAAATGGATTGATTTGCCGTTGCCCTAAAGACGCCATTAGGCGTGATGGGAAACAATGGCAAAGAAAACCTATCTGCTGTTGCCCTAAGACGCCACTAGGCGTAATGGCTACTGACTGCTTTGACGGTCGGTGGCTAAGGACGGAAGAAGAAGAAGACAATACACGTGCTGCTACTGGCATTATGAGACTTTATGTTTTGTATAAAGATGGCACACAGAAAACAAGTTTATAGTCGGTTTTATGAAACGACAACTATTCTTGCTACCAATAGTAGTATTACATTTACTACTCTACCAATCGTGATGGGAGTTACAGAAAAGAAAATGTACAACTTATCCTCTTTCCACACAACCTGCCTAAGGACAATTCTTCGAATTTTTTCGCCGAATATCACCACCAACTTACACGGCGGAGTCAAACGGATATACAAACCATCATTGCGGGCAGACGCTGGAATTGGGTTGGCCATGTCCTCAGTAGAGGCCCCAGCACCAGCACAAGAGCTGCTATTGTATGGACCAACTGTGGAGGCCAAGACGTCAAGCAGAGTTGGGGCACTGCACGAAGGGTGGCCACCGGCCGAGCAAAGTGGAGACAGTTTGTTGCTGCCCTGCAAGACGCCACTAGGCGTGATGACCACTGACTGCCTTGTCAATCATGGGCTAAGGATCCGAGAAGAAGAGATTGCCAATCGGACGCTCATATTGCATAATACTGATAGTAAATTATGTTCTTGACATAGTTCAACTGTTTAACAGTAAATGTGCAAGTCCGATTGGCTAAGCGGTTAGATCATTTTCCTCTCGCGGCAAAGTTATCGGGTTCCGGAATCGAAACTTGGTAGCGTCACGCTCCATTCATCACAGATGATAGTGGGTAACTTATTATGCACTTTTCACCCACTACTTCTGCGATCATTTTTAGTGTAAGACTTCATTAACATTAATGGTCTAAAACGTTCATGAAAATTACTTTTACCACCACTGTTATAAACATACACAAATTTATTGCTAACATGTAACTAGACCGTTTGATGCACATTCTTGCGGTTTACGGTAAGCTTTTAAAAATGTTTCAACTCAAGTAATGCGAATATACACGACAGCAGTTGAAGTAAGGTAAAAGGTAAAGGATCCCGTTACACGCCCATTGAGGCATATTGGGAATATGGTGTTAGGCCCATATTTTCTTGACCATCAGCACACTAGGGGTGATGTGGTCAGTATCACGCCGGCCGCCTTAACCTTCCCAGATGTTGCTCTGGTACCCAATTCATGAGGCTGGGTCGACCCCGGAGCCGTTTGCGGTCTAAAAAATCCCACCTCAACTGGGGATCGAATCATGGACCACCGAGCTAGGAAGCCAGTGCACTAAAGTTGAAGTGCAGAGAATATACAAATTCAGAAGACGAGCAGGAACATTTAAGAAATGTATTTATGCGGGTCGAATAGATTTCTTGGGATGAAAAAAGCTGAAATTTGTATATTTTTTTCCTGTTTCGAACTACAAAGGGCACTGGGTCACCTCTGCAGTTGACCTCGCATGAACCCTGAAAAAAAAGGATTTTATGGTACTCTTGCAAGAGTGCTTTATGTAGCAATTTATTTTACCACGATGAAGTTACACCATTACCAACAACCATCCTTAGTTTTGATAGTGGACGATGTTCTTTGTTCTCTAAGATGGTTATATAAAAAAAGCTAATTATAAATTTAGTATCACGAAGCGTGTACATATTAATTCAAGTTTATGTAATTACAGTTTTCTTCACCTCCTACACACAGAAGCCAGACCATCCGATTTGAGAACCAGATATCAGCAGCCACGACATGAAGATAAAGTCAAAGATTACATCAAACCTGAAGTGTCAGTCACAGATGACAACGATGTTACATCAGAATGTCTAGCTGACCTCCCGCCTTTTATCCAGGAAAAGATGTCGGTTGGGAAAAGGTTATACAGGTAATTTTTATCGTAAGTAGATTGAAGTGATCATCATTACCAATATTGCAGTCAGTTACACATTCCGTTGCCGTCATCAGAATTGTATTATGCCATCTTCATCTTACACATTATTTTTATGCTTCACTGCTTCCGGGGAAGGCGAAGATAAAAACTACATCAACCAGCCATCGGCGCGGGCAGATATTTTGCTGATCAAATGCCAAACCATTCATATATTTTATTTGTTTATCAGGGTCCTCGAATAACGCTGGAATACTCTGTATTCACTATCCGCTATACCTTTTATTTCAACTTCGGCTAACTTCATGGGCGTCATCATCACGATCTATTTCCTTTGTCGTCAATCTTTGTCTCTAAACTTTACACTAATGCCCCTAATAAAAATAAAAACTTGCTGCTTGTTAACCATGTTTTTTATTTTTATTTAGTGGATGTGTTCGTAAACAACACAAGGACGTCACAATGTACCTCTTGGACGCTGATTTGTGGCAGAGGTTTAGGAACGAAGGCACTGAAATGATCATTACCAAGAAGGGAAGGTAACAACACTACACATTCTAATTAGTAGTAGTCTCTCTTAAACCATTGTAGCCTCTTTCGAACTATTATTGTTCAGATTACTGGTTGGAGAATAAACTTATATTTTTTTTAAACCAAAAAACTTAATGGAAGAAACTAAGACAAACAGACACGGTAATCCCGCAATGACCGAATATTCCGCAGTGAATATGTGTATTTTCGTACCATTTAGAGTTAGGGTTATTAGGATTATACACATATTCACTGCGGAGCGTTCGGCCACTGTCAATGTGGGATTACCACAGACACACCATTTTCACTCATGATTCTTCTTCTTCTTCGTTCGTCCTGAAAAAGACGTTTGTTACGTTGTGTCGCCGTTTACAACAAAGCTGCGATATTTGCGCCTATCCGGTTTCAGCATGGCATTTTTGGGACCCGGTTAGCCTTCCCTCTTCGATCCCTACTCTCTCAGCCAGACTGCAGTGATGCAGCCTGTTTCCAGGACTACCACTTGGAGGTGGAGTAGGGTCTTGGTCAGCTCTGGTTCGCTGACCCTGACGCAAGCAGTCAAGCTATGGGTCGCTGACTGCATTTTTCACTTGCTGCGTCTTCGGTCCCCCTACCTACGATACTTATGTGAGGGTATTTATGTACGCTATCATATTGCTTTGGATAACATACAAAGTAAAATGCATAAGAACACTTTAAAAAAAAAACAAGCGTAGCATTGAGCACTTAGGTGGCATGACGACCAGGGGCTTGGGATTTGATACGTCAAAGATCCAAGCGTAAATATATTCGTGGTAAAACTCAAAGACTATATGTTTTCATCTACAGGAGAGTGTTTCCGGTTCCCTCGTATGTGATTTGTGAGCTAGATCCAGAGAAACTTTACGACGTCACCGTGGAAATAAACTCAGTGGATCACAATGTAAGCATTTACTGCTAAATTCAGACATACATGTTTAATGCCAGAACTATGAAGAGACTACATTTGCAGGACAAAGGAAAAAACACGTGCGCGCGCACACACAATTTATAAATGTTCATTTTGTAAACTAGGTAGTGGCACGTCATTTTTTCCTTTGTATGTTTAATTGTGTCATAAGTGTAACAAGGAGACAAATAATTTCTATCTTGTGTGAGGTGTTATGCTTTGGTCACTGCCCATGCCATGCCATCTTCAGCATTCCTTTTGCATTATTACTTATGACAAATAAAGTCAGTTAAATATTAAACCACATCTCAAGTTTTTACACCCCTTCTTCTACCCCCTTGTGTTTGTTGTTGTTTTTTGTTGTTCATTGGTTTGTTTGTTTCTTTGTTGTTGTTTTTTTTTAGTTTGGTTCTGCTTATTTGTTGTTGCTGTATCACACCAAGACTACCATTTTGGGATTAAGTAAGGACACGTAATTTTCAAATGTTAATGTACTCTAGTTACAATAATTGGACAGGAGATATGATTCCAGTCCGCATAATGGAAATTAAACATATTATATGAACATAGAGACACTATATATATCATAATTATAATCCTTCGGGGGTTGAACAGGATATCTTTCTTTATCAATTAAAAAAATGTTTCCATCTTCCTCTCTAACATCCCCTTTCATAATAGCCAGTTCTGCTGTTTAAGGTTTGCAGTGGTTATATCATATTTGATTGTGTTTTGACAAGGTACGTAAACCATTTTATTTTTTTGTATTTGCATAGCTGATGCATGGTTTTGTTCCCACTCATAGTAGCATTTTAAAAAACCAGTCTGGTGGGAAAAAAATCAATGCTTGTCCCACAGACTAGTGCATGTACATACAAATGTTGCATTCTTGTGACATCATGCTATTCAACTGAGATGTTCAGTTATGGGTGCATACTGAGATTTTCAGTTACGTGTGCATAAATGTATGCACATAAAATTTTACCTTCTTGCAACAGTGTCTTACTAACCACAGGAAACTCTCCTAACACAGGTATATAAATTCAGCAATGGTGACTGGATACCATCGAAAGAGGGTTCCTATTTGTATCCCACTCCAGTGCCAGGTAGGAGTACTTATCTGCATCCATTTTCTCCCAACACGGGGCTTCATTGGATGAGAGAGCCAGTTACATTTTCTGGGCTGAAAATCTCAAACAATCTGGATGCACGAGGGACGGTGAGAATTTGTTTGCCAGTTTTTTTTATCTTTACTAATTAATTTTGAGAGAGAGAGAGTGAAATGGAGGAAGAAAAAGGTTAGGTTGAGAGGGAGAAAGGAGACACAGAAGACATGTAGTTGACTGTATCTACGAGTATATTTACCTGCTATTTCCAGTGTCATTGCTGCTTTATAGACAGTAATATCAAGTAAGGAGCTTTTCATTGCATTGGGAAATATATGGAGATCAAGAGAAATCAAGTCCAACACAAAAATCAGAATTTTCAATTCAGATGTCAAGTCAGTCCTATTGTAATGCTCTGAAACACGGAGAACTACAAAAACAACCAAAAACTACAGACTTTCATAAATGGGTGCTTGTGTTGAATAGAAGGGTGTCGTGGAATATTCTAATCCACATATATAAATTATCAAGTAAATATAAAGCCTAATAAATACATATAATAAAGAAAGGAAGAAGAATGGTAAAGAACAGTGCTGTCACAATGACAGTACTCGAAATCCCCTTTGTTTTATGCTTCGTCTGCAAATTGTAACGTTTCCACGTTAAATATAAGCCACTGCATAAATACAAGCGTTTCCACAACACATTAAAACGGGTATTGCATTTCTAAGAAAAACATTGAGAGGCAGACTGCGTAATGACCTAAATTAATCCTAACATTAATTATATTACGTTACCAAAACGAACGAACAGATGGACTCAAATAGAAAGAGAGAGGGAGGGCTGAAAATCAGGAACGCATGCAACACGCGTCGCGCGATACACAATTACTACTATCACGCGTGTAAGGCCACATGCACTAACTTTTTTTTTCAGACGGACAGTGATAAATTCACTACCCTTCCCAGAGTTAGGTTTTTAAATCCTGAAAAACGCTTATAAGGAAAGATGACAATAGATGGGTTTACGTTTGAAAACATTACAGTACCCAGACAGCACATCTTCGAAACAGGAGGTAGAAGAAATTGCATATTTTGAACGCAGCCACTTAGCTCTTTTAAATTTGTTTATTTGGGTTCCTTAGGGCTTGCTGACAAAGAATATGTAAAACGTTACGCAAATAGTCTAGGAATTAACAAGTTATAACCAAAATAAAATAGTGGGGATGCCTGACAGCATGAAATCATTTCTGCTCATAAAATTTTTTTATAACGTGTTTGAAAAAACCTTGCGTACGGAAATAGCCTACCATGTAAACTCCAAATTGATTGGAGCGCAACAAATATAAGACTAAACACGATTGGTCGGACTATAAATACTATCTTTGGTTGTTAGGGGAGACGTAGGAAGGTAGGATTTTTTCAAACACTTGTCGAAACGTGGCTCCATTGGCCAGACTCGCTGATATAATCACTTAGGAGCGTTAGTTCGAGACCACTAGTTCAAATAAGCTTGATAAAAGCAACAGTGCGTTGAAGCCAGCTCATATGTTTGCTAAAATAAAAGCCTGGAACATAAGCAGATGGGAATTTGTGCCAGAATTCATTGCTAGTCAACGTATCTGTGTTTATTCCATGAATTGTGGTAAGCTTGAAACATTCAGTATCTTTTAATGAAAATTGAATGTGAATTGTTAATTTATGCCTGTATATATGTGTAGTTCAGTAGCAAACATGATGTAAAGCCTATAATGCTCCAGCCTGAACAGAAGGTGTCGGAGGAAAGTAAAACGGCATGGAATGGCCAAACAGTACACTGACACCTAGATGATTGACTAGAAAGAAATAATGCTGGAATTGCAGAGGCGTAGTAACCATTAAGGAGGTTAATACTGGTATAAAGTATTTCAGATGAAGCTGACAGTTGGCCTAACGCTCTGAACTCAATGTTTGTGATGTATTGTGCTCAGTGTAGAACTAGAGTATCAATTAGTTATGAAGTAGAAGGTACATCCTTCTTGTTTTCAGGGACCGTGGTCTTGATGGTATTGAGCAGCACCTGGTCAGAGCTTTGCTGAATCCAGAGCACAGGGGAGAAATCGAGCAGAGGAGTCTTTTCCTGCCGCCATCACGCAAGATAAGCTGATGTGGCCAGCTGAGCTCAAAATTATGTACCCCCATCTTAAAATAACATTGTAACATAAACTTAAGAGGGGAAGTAAATTGTTTTAATATCAGGAACTGAGAACATCTCCAATACGAGTTCCAATAAAGACAAACTATTGAAGTCATGATGACAAATACCAACAGAGCTTGAACAAAACAAAACCAGTATTACCTCATATTACTACTACACAACTGACACACATAGGATACTTTTAATAATATATGTCACTACAATATTCATATTGATAAATTCTGTACATATAACTTGTAATTAAAATTGATTGTGATTCCTGATTCCCTTTGTATTTGAATCAGGACACATATTCATTCATGACAGCAATGAATACATATTGTTATTTGAAAAGTTATCAGTGACTCCTTTAAGATATCCTTGTAGAGTGTTTTATGTATGTGAGTGTCACAGTGTTGTCAAGTGTGGTGGAATAAATTAAATTGTTTATCTGTCTGTTGTTGTTATGACTTACACTTCATCATACACATACCCTAGACATACAACGTAGTCATCACACTATTCCAGAATAATTCTGACTGAGATATATATATATGTGGCAGCAAGTAAGGTTATCTATAATACACTACTCTTATTAGATATAGATACCTTCACAGCTGATCTCAGTCAGTACACTAAGTCCCCTATAAATATTTATAACATCCCACTTCACCACAAAGGGTTGAAAGGGTATGATAAGATCACTAACGTGAAACTGATGACAAAAAGCAGCCAAGTGCCAGTAGAACAAGAGCTGAGAAGAAGATACTGGCTATGGATAGGACAGACATTGAGGAAGTCTGTTGATAGCATCACATAGCAGTTCTTGTTCTGGAACCCCCATGGTAGGAGAGGTAGAACAAAGAACAGCAAATGGATAAGAGAGCTGAAGATTGGCATGAAGGGATGAAGAAGCCATGGAAAGGCTTTGAGCTGATGGCACAGGACAGGAGGACTTGGCGTAAGTTTGTTGAAGGTCTATGCTCCTTGTGGAGCTGAAGGATGATCATGACTGCTACCACTGCAACAACAGCTGCCACTGCAACAACTGCTGCCACTGCAACAACTGCTACCACTGCAACAACTGCTACAACTGCAACGACTGCTGCCACTGCAACTAATACAAAAATAACTGCTACCACTACAGCTAGTGCTATTGCTGTTGTGATTGATTTTCTGCTGCTGCTAGTACTGCTGCTGTTACTACCACCGTACTCCCACTTCTGTTATTATTTCTACAATTGCTAAAACTACTGTCTCCGCTGATACTGCTGCTACAAAAACTTGTGTCTTGTATAACTATTCACACTTACTGTTAAAGTCTGTAAATTTTAGTATACATTATATTTTAGATTTTCCTATCACTTCTTTTATGAGAATTCACTAACTTTATGAGATATTTGCAAATATAGACCATGTAAATTTGAAATTTCATTGCCTGATATATCCATCTTCATCTTGGGCATCTCTTTCTGTTGTTGAAAAACTTTGATGGTAACTGACCGAGATGCATTATACTGGTACCATGTACCAGTGATGTAGCTAGTGCCTCCACAGACCTTATGGCATGAGGAGGGACCCACCTTGGTTATCATTGGTCCTGATATACCTAACACTAAAATCTAAAATGACACAGGACAGGAAGATCTGGCATAAGCTCTACATCTCTTACCCTGGGAATACTAGAACAAGGGCTGTCTTGTAATGCTAGGAGCAGGCTTCCTCAAAGTGCGGCCCATCCATTGTTAGCATTCTCCTCATCTCTGTAGTGGTAGCAGTTATTTTTGTATTAGTAGCAGTAGCCTGTGCTCCTTGGGGAGTTGAAAGGTGATGACAGAATTAAATGAAATTCTCTTTTGTGTTGTTTTAATCTGCAATCTGTTCTTCTAATAATGGTACCTTTTTGACAGGCATGTATAAGATCATAAATTTGGGGCAGGAAAAAATTGAAACATAAGCCATCTCACTCTCATGTTTTTATGAAGATTAGCAGTGTATGAAGAGTGTTTTTTTTCCACCAAAATGTTGTAGCTTCTATCGTTCTTTGTTGTTGGTGCTTGTGGCGGTTCCTGTGAGCTTTTTGATTTACTGTTATTAATTCATTCTTATATATTGGTGTCAACTGGTTTTACTTATCTTTACTTACAAATTCTCCAGATTGTCTTACAGTCCATGAGGAAGTATATGACAAGCCTAATCATTTCTGAGCTGAATGGATCCATGAAGGTGAAGATACCACAACCAGAAACTGTGTTTGTTGCAGTCACACAGTATCAGAATGAGAAAATCACCCAGATGAAAATAGAACACAATCCTTTTGCCAATGGATTTCGCTTCATTGCCAGTAAAAGGTAATAAAAACACGTGAACTATATCTGTGACATCATGAGAGGGAAGAAGAGACATAGTCCACAACCAGACGATATGGCAAAACCTTTAAACCCAGCCCCTGCAGACCCAAGTAGAACAGTCCCAACTATGATGGTTTGGCCATGTCCGCAGAATGGGAGAGGATTGGTTAACGCGACAAGTATGGGAAACTAAGAGCCAGGGATCCAGACCTCCAGAATTAACCCAGAGTCTGCTGGGAGGATAACATTAGATAATCTCTGAAGGACCGAGGACTAGATTGAAACCAGGCCAGGAGGAAGACAGCCAACAAGATAGTATGGCGCTCTCTGGCAAATCTCTACATGCCAGGGTAGAAGAGGAACGACTAAGTAAGTAAGAACTATATCTGTTATATATTTAACTACTGCTTAAGAAAAATATTTTCCTTTGTTGGGGGGTGGGGGAGAGGACTAGAAACATTCACTCATTCATTGCCCTTCAGCTACCCAAGGAGTATAGGCCTTCATCAGACTCATGCTAAATGCTTCTGTCTCAATCAGTCAGCTGAAGGTCTTTCTCTGTCTTCCTTATTCTTTTCATTTATGTCTCCAGTTCTCTTCTCCCTGTGTTTTTTGGTCTTGCTCTACATCTCTTACCCTGGGAATACTAGAACAAGGACTGTCTTGTAATGCTATGAGCAGGCTTCCTCAAAGTGCGGCCCATCTATTGTTAGCATTCTTTTCATCTCTGTAGTGGTAGCAGGTATTTTTTGTATTAGTAGCAGTAGTTGTCGTGGTAGTAGTTATTTTTGTATTAGTAGCAGTAGTTGTCGTGGTAGTAGTTATTTTTGTATTAGTAGCAGTAGTTGTCGTGGTAATAGTTATTTTTGTATTAGTAGCAGTAGTTGTCTTGGTAGTAGTAGTTTCAGTCATGATCATCATCATCATCCTTCATAAATATTAGTATTATAACTCTGCAAACACCTTGTTCCTACTCCAGAGGAAACTGGATTGAATAGTAATGCAAATAAGCAAACATTTTTGAAAATAATCGAAATATTGTATGAAATTTTGATGCAAGCAGTTTGTGTCTTAAAAAAAACCCACCACAAACTGAAAATACTTGCATTCTTGAAAGATGTACATGTAAGAGTATTATCTAACTCAGGATCAACTTTTGCTCATTTAATTTGAATAATTGAGTAACAGAAGAATCAACTTTCCTACATCCACAGCAGGGATAAGTCCAAAAGGCAAATTTCTCAGGATGCAGGTTAGTAGCCCTTAGCTCGTCTTAGTGGTGATCATACCCATGAGTTAATGCATGTGTGTGCATATGCTTATGCATCTTTGTATGCATGTATATGTGTATAAAGTAACACTAATAACCCCTAAGTATATGTGTATGGGACCCAAAGATGCAGCAATAGAGAATGCAGTCAGCGACCCATAGCTTGACTGCTTGCATCAGGGTCAGCGAACCAGAGCTGACCAAGACCCTACTCCACCTCCACGTGTTGGTCCTGGAAACAGGCTGCATCACTGCAGTCTGGCTGAGAGAGTAGGGATCGCAGAGGGAAGGCAAACCCGGTCCCAAAAAATGCTGTGCTGAAGTCGGATGTGTCGACCGAAAAGTGCAGATATCACAGCTCTGGCGTAAACAGACACAACGCAATCAACGTCCTTTTCAGGACGAACCAGGAAGAGGAAGAAGAAGATATGTGTATGCACATGTTTATATGCATATCATCATCATCATCTACTTTTTGCTCATTACGGAGCATGGAGCCCCTGCTGCAGCTAGGCCACTTACAGGAAGCCTGCACCAAGCATTCACAAGCTCCTGCAGTAGTGGTTTCTGTATAAATTTATTTGACATGATGAGGTTCCCAGCCTCATCCCTAGCGCTGGACAACTTGCCTGAAGTAGTTGTGAATTTCTAAATACAATATATAAATTAGAATATAACAGTATAGGGCATAAAGGCAAAGATAGGATATTACTAAACAATTTCTGCTAGAACGGTTGGTGTCGCCTACGCCTTCAGATTATTATTTGTTAACGAATAGCCAAACAAAACGGTACCCAATTTTTCAAATTCGTCCTTGACATAAACACCCACTTTTCCTAGTTCTAAGAAATATTTGCCTAAAATGCATTGTGGAACGAGGAGGGGCAAGGATAGATGAAAATGCTAATTCGTTTCGCATTGATTTCAAACTAAAAGCCAACCACAGCACAGGGGCAAGCCTTGCCATAGGGGTTTCCCCAATACGATGAAAAAGTTAGAACTGTATACACTACGGTCATGGAAACATGTTTAGCTCTTATTGTGAATGACCTAAGCTCTCGTATTTCGCTTGATATTACATGGAAAAAGAGTGAACGAGAGGTAGTTTAAAAATAAACATCTAACATAGAAAAAAAGATAGAATTTTGAACCAAACCACATAGCCCCTTGAAAATCGTATATTCGTGTACCTGAAGACTTGCTGACCAAGAATATGTTGTTAGTTATCTAAATAGAGATCAGAGATACTGTCAGGTCAAGTCATATCTGCTTGGATTGGATCGCATATTTTTTGGGGAAAAAGTAGGTGACAGATAGGCTAAGATAGTACAGTGAATCCGATTGGGTGGAATTTGAAGTGAGATGAAATATTATTGGCTGACCTTTGAATAAACATAAATAGCCTAGTAACGTAGAAAGGTTTGAATGATATTTTTTGAAAGACGGTTTACCACTGTAATATTAAGAGTGATTGGCCAACTGAGTCGATATTGTCAGAACAAGCGTTAGGGGGGACGCCATTTCTTGAAAAATTCTACCAGCGATTGATGAGATCAGGCTGTGCTTTCAAATACAATTTCTAGGCAGCCTGGACAATAAAACAGATCGAAACTGTGTCAGTCATCATCACTGTGTATTTCATTGAACAAATTGTGGTAAGATTGACATTTATTAACATGTATTTTATATAAAAATTGAATGTGAAATAATAATATATGTCTGTACGTGAGTGGGTCTATAGCGACCAGGAGGCAAAGCCTAAAGATTGATCCACCATGTGATAGACTGTCAGAGAGGTGTAAAACTACAAGAATATGTATGAGTGTCATAAAGGAGCATAACACCTATCCTATTATATGGAAAAGATTACAGCTGGAATTGCAGTGGCGTTGTAACTATTAGGGGAGAGGAATACTGGTGTACATTGTCACATCGAAAGATAATGGTGGCATAGGTTGGTATAAGGCTATGACCCTTTTTGTTTGTTTGTAATGTACCTGTCCTAGAATGTGGACTATTAGTGTATGCTAGATATTAAGAAGGATGCATAACCTTCACATTTCAGAGGTCCTGGGTACTGACGTTAATGTGGTACCAAACGCTTGAAAACTGATTGATTCAGGACTTTGTCAGTATACTGCGAGCCCATGCTAGTGGCCATTGCCTATCAAACAGGGAACATATTGTCAAGCGAGCAGAGGAAACGTTCTACCTGTATTCTACTGCCAAGATAAGTTCTCGTTCGGCACCTGAAAGCTCAACTAACAGAACTTTTAAAAGGAAAATAAAGTGACAGTGAATAAAACTGGGACAAATATTTAATAGTCCCACAAGAGACAAACGAAAACAAACATAACTAAAAGGGTGTGATTTCAAACAACAACCTAGGGGTACTACCAGTATTCCCTTAAAGTAGGAGAATACAACTACAGACGTATATTAGAATAATATTTTTATGTATAGACAGAAGATCTACTGTGCTATTTGACTGATGTAAATGATTCTTTTGATTTCATTTTTGATTGTCAGTCCTGGTTCAAAATAAATTAGAATCAGGATAATAAATTGTAAGAATTCTATTTACACAAATTTCAACCACAGTCTTAAATAAGATACATTACACTCTACCTTCATAACCCTAGACACAACACGAAGTCATTTAATATAATAATATAAATACATTTTGAATGAGATAAAAGGGGTGGTAGCGGAAAGGTACCCTGAAAAGTTCACAATATTATTGGGTAAATTCAGGGACCTTCATAGCTAATCTCATTTATTACAATAATAATACCTAACAACAATTCATAACATCAAAATCCACCACAGTAGTAGTAGTCCTAGTCTTTCTTTGTCTCATCAGAGACCCCATGGAACTATAGCTGTCAACTAACTGCTGATCTGATCACCAGCATCCACCCCATACATCCGTTCATCAAACTGTACAGTCTTCCATCACCTGTTCTACTTGTTAGTTTATCAGCTTTTAAATAAGCCCATTCATTTATCCACGGATCTATTCTTTCATTATAGCAATTCATTACTAGCAATAACATGACAGTTCGTATAGTTCCTGGAAGTCTTTGAGAAGACAAAGAAAGAATAGCCAGACTGCTCCTTGAGGTGACTGGGAGGTTGTGCCCCGGGGGGGTTAATGGCCACATCATGTAAAACAAATAGCTAGAGACACCATCACTGCAAAAGTACATGAATGCTTTGGTGCAGGCTTCCTGCAATTGGGTCAGCCGCAGCAGTGGATCCCTGCTCCATAAAGAGTGAAATAGGAAATGATCATGAATGATGAATAACATGGTAAAAAAAAGTTAGCATATTAACAGGCTGTTAAAAAACCAAAGAAGGCAGCATCATCATTGACATGAAGAAAATAATTAAAAGTTTTAGTATTATAAAGATTGTTACAATCATCAAAGATAATGAAAATGTTAGTCAGCAACAATAATGATGGACCACAGTAATGAAAGAAGACATTATTAGTGCATTCATATGCACGAAAGCAGGAAGGGCATCAGAACCAGATAGTATCACAAATGAAATAATGAAAAAGTGAAATGCCTTTAAATGAGTTTGGAGTGAATGAAGCAACTAGTCTTCATGATGCTGTATTTAACATCGACAAGATTCCACTTGAGTTATCTCAGTCACTATTCGTTGCAATGCCTAAAAAGCTGTGAACCATCACATGTGAAGTATGTAGAAAAATGACCCTTATGTATCACATTATGATGATATTAAGTATTATCATGTTAAATAGAATCCAAACAAATTTCAGAATAGTTTGGATTTTGTTAAAGATGCTGTTTTCATATTTCATTAGCTGTAACTATTTTTAATGACAATAAAATTGTTAAAGCTTAAAAGATAAAAAAAAAGATTTCAAATAAGAAAACAGATCCATGAATTTATTGTGAGAATAAAGACAAAAAAATGTGCACATTTTAAACATTTAAGAATAGTGCAAATGTTGAAAGGTTGACAGCAGTAAAGTATTCTTATATTTCAAACCATCTCCACAGAATCTGAGGATGAAAGTAAGCTAGATGAAGTAAGCTCACAAGACCGTTCACCATTAGGATCACCACAAACACATGATTTGTCAACCAGAGTGAAACCAGAGATAAGGTCTTCTAATGCTTTGAAGCTGACAGCATATTTAGAAGAAAAACAAGAAATATTCAAACACCTTTTGCCAGTATATTTTGACCAGCTCAGAATGGGAACATTGAAGGAAGATCAGTTTGCTGACCCTAGAATGGGAACATGTAAGGAAGATCAGTTTACTGATCCTAGAATGGGAAGCTGGCCATCTACTTTCATGCCATCATCACACAGCATAACAAACTTACCCTACAGCGGCACAAGTGACTTTTCCAGTAATTCCACCAAGGGCGGTTTCATGTTTCCACTTGGTGAGGGTAATCCCCTAGCTCAAGTTAGACAGTTTGGAGAGCTGAATCGGTGTTCAGACATGGACCCACCCCTTTCTCTAGTAAAGAAGAAAAAGATGGAGGATCACATACTGTTAGAAGAATGTTATAGTGAAAATCCAAAGTCTGAATATAAGTCTTTCCCAGTGGCAAGACACTCGGCCAAAAGCAACCAAATATCCCAGAGAAAGTATCAGAGTATAGAGAACACTTCCTGTCAACTCCAGACTAAAATTACAGATGAACAGGATATTGAAAACACAAAGGCAAGTCAAGTTAATGCACAAAATTGGCATGATAAGACTATGCATAGCTTGGAGTCTCAGTTCTCATATGGAGGTAATGAATTTTTCCAGAGTATAAGGTCAGTGGAAAATAGGATAGGATTCTTGCCACCTACTAGCTCAATGCCTTGTTGGAGAACTGCAGACCATGATGCTACTGTACAGCCGGAGCAGACAACAACCAAATCTGTAAGAAGTGTAGGAAGATGTATATGTTTCTTTTGTTTGTTGTTCCTTTTTCTAATGGCTGTGAGAATGCCAGTTGTTTATATTATATACCATTCTGAACCTTCAGTTCTTGTTTTAGTTATTTTCTATGTGAATTCCACCTGGTTTCTGTATATATAATTCATTTTATCGATTTTCAAAATCTGACTCACATGTTTAGTGTCAGTGTCATTTAATTCTGTTTAGGCAATTATGTCCGTTTATAAGAGTTCTTCACTGTTATATTTTTTTTTTTTTTTTTTTTTTTTTTTTCGTACGCCCGCTAATACTCGAGGCGAAATCTCAGGTTATTACTATGTCTAACCTGACATTGATTTTACGTGAGTATCCCTTTTTACTTGTACAGAGACAGGTGTCCCTCGCCATTCAGGCAAATATAAAGCCAATCCTGACACATAGAAGTGAGCCATGGGCGATTAGTAAACAAGTGGGAAAAGCTCTAATGGACACAGAGATGTGGTTTTACAGAAGAGTGTTAAGAAAATTGTGGACAGCTAAAAAGAGTAATGAGAGTTTCCTGTGTAAAGGAAGCTTATTTCACACATTAGAAAAAAGCATTGCACTTTATTTTAGCATGTTAGGAGAACAGTTAGTAAACAAGTAGGGAAGGCACTAGAGGCCACAGAGATGTGGTTTTATAGAAGAATGTTAAAAATACCATGAACAGCCAAAAAGAGTAACGAGGATATCCTGAGGGAGGCCAGTGTGCAAAGGAAACTTATTTCACAAGTAAGAAAGAAGCAATCCACTATTTTGGGGCATGTTATGAGAAGAGGAAAGTTGGAATATAATATATCGTAACAAAAGGTAAGATTGAAAGGAAAAGAGATAGGGGAAGACAAAGAGAGCAAATACTGGACAGTTTGAAATCGTGGCATTGAAGGAAGGAAGGCAACAGAATTGATAAATTGTACTGGAGACAGGAAGTTGTGGAAAGACATGATCTTCTATGCCACTAGGCATGGTACTTGAAGGAGAAGAAATCTGGAATATATCATGACAAAAGGAAAAATTGAAGGGAAAAGATGTAGAGGATGATAAAGAGCATTGAAAGATGTGTTGATAAACAGATAAACTGAAGGTAGAAAATTGTGGGGAAACATGATTGCCTGTGCCACCAGATATAGCATTTCAAGAAGAATAAATCTGCCCATATTTAAATCGCCTTATTTTTCAGTCCTGTCATTTGTACTGTTCTTTTCCTCTATATTTCTAATTTTTTCCTCACCTTATGCCATTATTTCTTTTAGTTTATGCATTTTATCTTCTTTCATTCAGTGTTGGACTCTCATTTTTTCACTGTTAACAAGTTCCTTTAATCTTTTTCATTGTAATTTAACTCACTGAAGCATAAGCCTTCAGTTCATGCAACTGTCACCTTTCTTCCATCATCTATTTGAGTTGGTTCTTTCCATATCTTATTTCTCTTTCTTCTGTTACCAGGTCTTTTCTTGGTGTAATTTTGTGTCTCCCTATGTTTATTTTACCATGGAGATTCCAGAACATGAACTGCTTTGCTGTTTGCTAGCTTCTTCAATGTATGTCCCATCCACTGTCATCATTTCCTAACTTTTTGTTGTTGCTGATAATGGGTCTGGTTCTGTCCATCAGTTCCACTTCAGCGACCCTGTCATATTATTTTAATCTTTCTGTTATCCTTCCGCCCTTCCTGTTCATTCCATATGGAGCATAATCAATAATATTTCTATTGAAAAAGCTTGTCTACCTTGATGGCCTTTACTAGAGTGTCATCCTGGCCTGCAGCTTTTTTAAAAAATCTCATTGAAGCCCCATAGCTTTCATTAACTATTCCTTACTGAGTTTTTCATGGTTGTAATTTTCTGTGCTGACTTGATGTACCTGGTGGAATCCTTTGGAGCTGGTTTAGCTAGAAGTTTCTTAGAATGTTCCATCCATCTTCTTTTATTTGCATTTTTTATATTTCTAACCACTAATCTATTCATTTGTTTCTCTTTAATGTTGCTGTATAAATTGCTCACATTTCTTGTGATAGAATTCACTGCTTTTTGTCTCTTCTGATAATTCTTCTTACTTGTTTGTTTGTTTTTGTGTATATTTCTTAGACTCAGGAATTCTGGTTATAATATATTTTGAACCTACATTTTAATTTTCCTTTCATTTTGTTTTCCCAAGAAACTTGTCTTTCCTTCTCTCCATATTTTTAAATTCTGTTTCCAGCTGTCTTCTGTATTTTTTCATGTTGTGGATGTTGAAACATTTGACCATATTAGATTAATTATTAGTAAATTCCTTATCTTGTTAAACATTTTTATTTCTTCTAATTATCACTTGGTCCATGAGAAGAATCTATTTATTCTAGCAGTTTATTTTGTGCACATGCGTAGGTCAGTCTTTAGGCTATTTTCTACTTTCTTGCAAAAATGTGATACTATTATTCTCATTATTTTATGCCTTCTTAGAATTCTGGAAATCACCACCCTGAGCACCGGCTTCTAACAATGTACAAACCAGAAGTGACATTGAAGAATGGAGATTCATGGGCCTCAACACATGAAGTAGTGGTCAGCACAGAAGGCAGGTAAGTCTAATTATCAGCTTGATTGACTGCTGTTTATCTGTAGGGAGTTTCTTTCATGGTGGTAGAGAAACCTTGATGTGTGGTAATATTTCACACTTACACACAGAGAGGTATACATGTATAGGCAAGGGTGGGGTGAGCGGTCAGGCAGTCTGGCAGTGCCCACGTACCCACAGCAATAGGGGGCAAAAAGATGCAGAACCAGTAATCTATGTCACATAGTTGGTAAGGAGGCCCATATCCTTGTCAGTCCACCCCTGCACAATCGGTCTTTGTAAATATATGTGCACACACATTCAAACTGTTCTGTTTGGAAAATTACACTCCATAATCCTCATTAGCTCATGCAGGGAGAATAAACTGCGTAACATACCGTTAAGTTTTAACACACAAAAAAAAAAGAAAGAAGCTATCCTCATGTTAAAAGGCAATGAATGTGTCTGTTTCAATAGGCTAATATAAAAATTACTGGCTTCTAAAAATTGACTTCTGAACACTTTGATTTTTATGTCAGCATAGCAGGCTTTCTCTGGTATTTGTACACTGCTGGGACAAGGGCAGATGCACATCAAAGGCTTCTGTGATATTTTCTGTAATTTTAAGTTACTGATAGTAGCATTCAGTTGATGTTGTCAAATGGGGAGTTGCTGTGATTAATAGTGGTATTGTCTATTGGCCATTATGTTTTTCTTGTGGTCAATTCATAAGTTTTGATATTGTTACAAGTGAGAAACCCAACCCCTGCAGACCCAAGCAGAACAGTCCCAACTGAGATGGTTTGGCCATTTCTGCAGAATGGGAGAAGATCAGCTACCACAGCAAGCATGGGAAACTAAGAGCCAGGGATCCAGACCTCCAGGACGACCCAAAGTTCGCTGGGAGGACAACATTAGACAATCTTTGAAGGACCGAGGACTAGAATGGAACCAAGCCAGGAGGAAGACAGCAGATAGAATAATATGGCGCTCTCTCTTACAAACCTCTACACCTCACGGTAGAAGAGGAACGACTAAGTAAGTAAGTACAAGTGAGAATGAATACAAGCTTAAAAAACTCATTCTTGAAGACTAAATTATAAAAAAATGCATTCCTTTCAAATTAATTGTATCATGAACCCAAACACTACGTGCTGTGCAGCCCATGTACCAGTGGTGTAGATAATGCCTCCACAGACCCCATGGTGTTTTTTTGGGGGGGGGGGGGGGGGGGGGGGGGGGGAAGAGAGGGGCCATGGTTAACATGGGTCCTGATAGATCTAACATTAACAACTCTTTTGAATTGTTTTAAGTTGCAAACTATTCGTCTGATAATGGTACCATTTTGACAGGCATTTATTAGTTCACAAATTTTGGACAGGAAAAAATAGAAGCATAAGCCATCCTGTGAGGTTCTCACTCTCATGTTTCTGTAGAGGTTAGCAGGGGTGAGAACAGTGTTTGTTTGTTTGTTTTTTCAAATTCAGGGTGAAAACGCTTTTATTTTCTGCCTGAGTGAGACCCATCTAGCAATAAATTATCCTTGACAATGGAGTTAACTGAAGTAACTGATAGTGACATTTTGTGTGCAGGTCTCCATATGTGTGTGAGCTTTTTAAAGCATACCGTAAAATCTCGCATATAATACACACTCGTGTATAATACGCATGCTTGATTTAGCCCAAAATTTTCTGGTAAAATGGAAATTCGTGTATAATACGCACCATAATTTTTCAAGATTTTATTTTATGAAACATTTGTTAAAAAACTGAAAGTATAATAACAAACAGAAATAGGTACGCAACACTTAACTTTTAGGTACTTTGGACTGAAAGACCATGTCGCTTCATAAAACGAACTGCCCATCCATATGACGCTTTAAATGTTGTTGTGCCTGCACAAGATTTTTTAAGTTCCAGAGCTTTAAGTTGGATTTCAATGCATGAAATACCGATGCCTTGTTGCCTTCTATCCACTACCCACTCCAATATTGTTTTTTCTAGGTCTGGAAGATCTGATGGTGACCCACGATTCGCCTTTTTCTTACTAGGCAACACTTGCAGCACCTCTTTGTTTTTTCGTCATGATCGAATGTTACACTCGTTAATGGAAAAATGTCGACTTGCTGCCCGATTGCTGTTAGATTCTGCATATTTTACCACTAAGAGCTTTTCTGCTGCAGTATAACATTTTCTCGAATTCATTTTTAGGGCTCAAAATAATAAAACGACAAACTTCACAACCAAGCTTAATCAAAACGGATTGAAGACCAAGAGTGCGAAATGCGTTTTGCGACAATGTCTGACATATAAGAAAACACAGGGCACATTCAATTTCGCGCCACTATCACTGTTAAATTGTGACAAAAACTTGACAGACTTTCCAATGTAGGTTACGTTCGAAATCGAAAATGAGGTATTTTTAGTACTCGCGTATAATACGCACCCGAGTTTTAGCGGGCAAAAATGAGTAAATATTGTGCGTATTATACGCGAGATTTTACGGTATATAATTTCCTATTCCACGTAATGTTTCTAGCAGTTTCTGTGTTTGATCAAACATTGCAAATACACAAATTTACCTTTTACTTTTTCCATTGGTAAATTTATCCAGTGTTTTCATTCCTGTCTCTGTGCTTATGACCCATTCGTGATAAAAATGAGTCACCTTGCCATTGCCTACATTAGGTATCCATTGTTCTTATGAAGAAACACAGCCATGTAAACTGAGAATAATAACGCATTTTCAGTATGTTAATACTGGATTTTTGTTGATAATTTCTGGGCTGTACCTTCTTTAATCTAGAAGCAATGCTGATATGGAGGAACCTGGTTTTCAAGTTGGTGGTAGCCATGCATCAGTTATCTAGGCACTACCATGTACTCATGGTTGTAGACTCACCAATGTATGTTTAAGTTTTTCTGGCAGTTGGGGCATCTATATTTCAGTGATTTGAAGCAGTCACATTTTTGTATTGACCCACTCTATCTCTGGGCAAAGACCTACTGCCCTGTTCCAGCTCTGAGCTCCGTTCCAAAGCCCTGCTATATTTCATTTAACCACACAAAAATCATCTATCATATAAATCATTCACCAGTTAGCAATTTCATACAGCCTGACATCCGAGACAAGCATAATCATTACTGCATTGCGTTTATTCACTCATCCATCATCTGCCAATTTATCCACTTTGTTCCCAGGCCAATGTTTCCATTTCTATCACTGTCTGTGAAGAAATTGGATCCTGATCGTCAGTACCACATCGGCTTAAAACTTGTCCAAAACTCTCAGTGGTTCTATGATTACAATGATCATGAGTGGACACCATCACTGGAGGCCACAAGTGAACAGAAAGGCACTATCTACCCACACCCGGACAACCCACAGAGTGGGTGTCAGTGGGGATCAAACGTTGTCTTTGACAAACTCAGGTTGAGCACCCTCAAACAGGGAAAGAACATGGTAAGGATAAATACATGTTACCATGAGACATAAAATTATCTTCTTTTCCAACCATCTACGATCTAGCTAAGTGAACTTTTACTTGTTCCGAAGTTTTGTTCATTCTTTTTTTCGTTTTGTTGATTATTTACTTTCTTGTTTCGGTATTTCTTTTCGGTTTTACGATTTTCTTGTATTATTATTGTTCTTTTTTCGCTCATCACTGTTGGTGTTTACTTTTTCCATCTACTTGTATCGCTCATTTCGTGTATGTTTCTTATCATCGTATGTTTTTGTAGTACCTATATGTAATTCTTGTCTTTGTCACCTGTTTGTGGCTGACGAAGGGTTATACCTGAAACGTCCCTTGTTTCATGTGAACCGTTATTTGTAAAACTGATTCAATACCGTTTTATTGGTTTATATACTAATAAATATAAAAAAACTGCTTTAAGCAAAACCTTTCTAAAATTAAAACTTGGCCCCTGCTGCTGTGCTTAAACATGCCCTGGATGGTTTAAAGTCTGCTTTAGCTTACGCCATTTAGCTTTTTCTTTTCTTTCATTGTGTTTCCTAATTTTTGTTTTGTTTGTTTTTTGTGTGTTGTTGTGTATGCAACAATTCCAGTTATACAATATTCAATCTTCTGTTATGTCTGTCATGAATATCCCAGTGTACCTGAACCACTGTTTTCTATTGTCACATCATTGCATCTGTTTTTGCAATGCTTAAATATGTTTTCTTCACTCACAATATATTGTTATCTACTGATGTCTACCAATGTTTTTTTTTATCTACTGTTGTTATTGTTATCTACAGTTATTATTGTTGCCTCCTGTTGTTATTTTTACCTAAAATTGTAATGTTTATCTGGAATCTAATATTTATATGCCTTTGTAATTGGGAATTCCCTTTTCTTTAATCATCTAACCTTGTTAACATGTATCATTTTTAATGTCAGCAGCTATGGTTGTTCATTTCTTTCATCCTTTTCTCATTTATAGTGTCGTTGTAATGTTCTTGTAAGCACTTAATAATACCATAAGTGGTATCATTTTAAAAAGCCATTAGTGGTATAATTTTTGTAATTGTAATAAGTCTTAACAGTTATCATTGTAGGAATATTTTCTTCTGTATTTTATGAACAAACTCACTCACAGGTGAAAGTACAACTCAGACGTCAGTATTTGCCTGTGGTGACCATTGACTCCGAAAATCAGCTGTGGGAATATCCCTTGAAAGATGCCATTTTTATCACAGTTAAAATAGACAGGTAAGAATATAGCAATTATTGGATCATATCATGTTTCACGTTACGATTTAATATGTGGGGATAGTGTGAATGGGTGGCATCCGATGGATTGGTAGGAGTGGGATGTGTGAATTAGTCAAGAAATTGACTTAATGGATGGATGATATGAAGAACTGTTCGTCATCATTATCACCATTTTCCTTTTTGCTCCCAATGGAAAATTGGAGCCACCACTGCAGCTGGTCACCTTGCAGGAAGCCTGCCCACAACATTCATATGTTCTAGCAGCGGTGGTTTCTGTAACAATTTGTTTTACATGATGAGGTTGCCAGCTACAATTTGTTCATTAGTAGGTGGTTAACAGAATATAGACAATGAAAGAAAGTTATGACTTCTAGCTGTCTTATCAGTATATCATATCTTTCATTCTTTGTAAATGTCATTATACAGAAATGATTTATAGAATGTGGGATTCTCGCCAGTGCTGTGGAGTTCATGCACTGTGCTGAGATCATCTTTGTCTTATCTAAGGGAGGAGATCAGAGCACTGATGGAGTTGTCTGTGTGCAATGAAGATGGTCCTTAAACCCAAAACCAAACCAAATGTCATCATCAAAATACCAATATTAAAAGGCAGTCACCCTGTGAAATGAGTAAAATCATGTCACATAAACATTAAAAGCAAGATCCCAAACATATACATATGTATATATAAAACCAGGTGCCATCTTCACATTGAAGGTCGGCTGCAATGGATCTCCAACATCTTCTGTCTCTTGTCTTCATGGTGCACTCTGAGACTATTTCCTGTTCATCTTTTGGTGTAATCTTCCCACTTATAGCACCGTCTTCCTCTTGCATGTTTTCCTTCAACTCTGCCTTCTATTATGGTCTTCAGTAAATTGTGATGTCTTTTTCCATGGCCAAAATATTTTAGCTGTGTAATCTTGATCCCTTTCATTAATTATCTTTTCATTCCTAGGTCTTCTTCTTCTTTGATCCTTAGCCGCCGACCGTCAAAGCAGTCAGTGGCCATCATGCCTAGTGGCGTCTTGTAGGGCAACAACAAATTGATTCCACTTTGCTCGGTCGGTGGCCATCCTTTGTACAGTGCCCCAACTCTGGTTCATTCTTTGCATCTCAGCCTCCACAGTCCTCCGCCAGGTTGTTTTTGGTCGGCCTCTCTTTTATTTTCCTTCAGGGGTCCAAAGCATAGCTGTTCTTGTGATGGCATCGGGGTCTCTTCTGAGGACATGGCCAACCCAGCTCCAGCGTCTGCCAGCTATGATGGTGTGCATGTCCTCTTGCTTGCTCCGAGTAAGCAGATCTTGGTTGGTGATGGTATTCGGCCAAAAGATTCGGTGAATTTTTCTTAGGCATGTTGTGTGAAAAGAGGACAATTTCGACATTTCCTTCTCTGTAACTCTCCAGCATTCCGCACCATAGAGAAGCACAGAAAGCACACAGCTCTGATATAATCTTAATTTTGTGCTTGTGCTGTATTGAGAGGACTTCCAGATGTTGTTTAGGCTAAAAAAGGCTGTTCTTGCCTTATTCATTCTGATGTTGATGTCTTTGCCTGCCCCGCCATCTGGTGTTACTATGCATCCTAGGTATGTGAAGGTGTCTGTCTGTACCAGTTGCTGATTCCTTACTGATATGGGCTCAGGGTTGCTCACATTGAGCAATGAGCGTCTAGGACCTCTTTATTCATTTTCTTCTCTTTCTATGAGATGTGTCCCATTTTTCTATATATCCACCTTTCAAAGGTCTCACTTCTTTCTTTCAATTGCTTGTTCATTGCCCATGTTTCTACATCATACAATAATAAAGAGTGCGGTATGTATATAGAACTTTATGTATATATAGAACTTTATGTATATATAGAACTTTATGTATATAGAACTTTATGTATATATAGAACTTTATGTATATATAGAACTTTATGTATATAAAGAACTATGTATATAGAACTTTATGTATATATAGAACTTTATGTAGTTCTTGGAGTCTCTGAAGAGACAAAGAAAGAATAAAACTGCTGCACCCTGAGGCATGTTGTACAAAGTGACTAATGTGAAGTTGTTCATGGGGCTGGCAACCTAATCATGTAAAGCAAATTGTCACTGAAACCACTGCTGCAAGAGTATGTGAATACTTGGTGCAGGCTTTCTGCAGGTGAACCAGCTGTAGTAGTAGGGGTTGCATGCTCCAAAGGGAGCATAAAGGAAAATTATATATATATATATATGTGTTTGTATGTAAATCGAGGCAATAGTATGGCACACAGAAATAAGTTATAGAGCATATTTGTAAGGGACTGATGTTTCAGAGCTTTAAGACAGAATATTTGGTGGAAGGGATGCCAGTGGCATGTCATAATTAGTCAGAAAAAAGGTACTATCCATTATAGTACTGGCCTTAGTGAGGCATATTCTGTGGGATAGGGTTTCTAAGAAAAAGACACACTAATGGTTTCAAATTTGTGGTGTGGAATTTTTGTGATTGTGTACATATGGTTTGTTGTTTTATATGTGTGTTTGTGTTGTGTGTTTACGTGGTTTTGTTTTGCTTGTGCATTTGTGGAGTTTGACGTTGTGTATTTATGATTTGTGTATGTGTGGTTTGTTATACTTGTGGTTTGATAGTGTGTATTTATGCCTTTTGTTGTGTATATTTATGGCTTCTGCTGTGTGTATGTGTGGCTTTATGCATGCATTTGTGGTTTGATGCAACAAGTATTTATGGTTTGTGTTGTCAGTATGTATAATTATGTTTTATGTGTGTATTTGTGGTTTCATGTTTGGTCGAGCAACTGAAATAGTATGTATCCTCTTTCTAATCATAGCCATCATCAGCACCATTATCATCATCTTCATTCCTGTCATCCACCACCATATATTTTTGGTCCACAGGTCACCTTATCTAATGTCGAAATTGAATCTACATCATCACACTTCTAGTCCTGAGATTGAGAGGTAAACTTATCTTTCAACCAATTCATAAATGTGTTTGCTTGACTCTGCTCAGTATGTTTGCCATTTTTATTATATTGTTACTTGTCAAATGTTACTGTATACCACTGATTACACAAACTTGTCATGATATTATTGTATACCACTGATTGAACAAACTTATGATATTACTGTATACCACTGATTGAAAAAACTTATGATATTACTGTATACCACTGATTACACAAAATAATGATATTACTGTATGCCACTGATTACACAAACATGTTACTTGTCAAATGTTACTGTATACCACTGATTACACAAACATATTACTTGTCAAATGTTACTGTATACCACTGATTACACAAACATATTACTTGTCAAATGTTACTGTATACCACTGATTACACAAACATATTACTTGTCAAATGTTACTGTATACCACTGATTACACAAACATATTACTTGTCAAATGTTACTGTATACCACTGATTACACAAAAATATTACTTGTCAAATGTTACTGTATATCACTGATTACACAAACATGTTACTTGTCAAATGTTACTGTAGACCACTGATTACATAAACTTGTGATGTTATTGTGGACCACTGATTACACATACTAGTGATGTTACTGTGTACCACACACACTTGTTGTGATGTTACTGTATACCACTGATTATACAAACCTGTTGTGGTGTTACCGTATACCACTGATTACACAAATCTGTCATTATGTTACCATATACCACTGGTTACCTTTCACTTTCCTAACATCTATGCTCGTACATTCACTAATCATCCATGCTTACAGCTCATGTAAAAAGCTTGCACTTTTCTATCATTTATACATTCACTAATCATTTAATAGATGATGCGTACAATCAGTACAAATCTAAAAATCTTTCATATATATACTTAAATTAGACCATAAGGTCTTTTGTTTTTGGACATGTACTGTAATATAACAGATGGACTCTGTGTCTAGGTTTAACAAGATGCACTTCACCAAAATGAGGCAGATTGTATTAAACAAATTTTTTTTTCATCATCATACCTTCTGTGTATTCTTTAGTGAACTCTATAACGTCGCAACACATTCCAGATCTTAAACTATAATGCCTCTTATACATTTCACTATTCAACCATGCAACCAGTCACAACACATCAAGTGACTTTGCACTTTCTTACCCTTTAAACATTCACTATTCAACCATACATTCAATCACAACATAGGATCTGTTAAAGCATACAGTCATAACTCACGAAAAAATCACGCAGGGAGGATTAGCGAGTGTGAATCATTTACTAGTGATAAATATTCTGGAGGAACTGAAAGTTCTGGATGCTCTTGGTCTAAGTAACTTAAAGAGTAACCCATAATAATGATAATGATGATATTGGAAATGATTTTAATAACGATGATAGAGATGATTATGAGAGCGATAATGATAGTGCAGTAATAGTAATTAAAATAACCGAATTGGGAAATATATTCATTTTCCATCTCTAGTTCAAATGCAGAAGATTTTTGTGTTAACAGCCATGGTCTGTAGATTTTGAAGAGATTTCATTTACTTTTGTAGCTTACTGAATGAAAACATGATGCATGAGATCATATCTGAGCTCAACATCATCCCAAGGTCATCAGCCACTGCCCTTCAGTGGTTAGCCTCCCATTGGGAGTCACCAAAATTGGGGAGCAGATGCTTTATCTAGAAGTGGCAGTAAAATGGAACAATTCAACCACCCATTGCCATATCAGGAAGCTAAAACCATCATCCACAACAAGTACAAATGCTTGTGTAAGAAGGAAGGTGATATGTACAACAGAGATGACCCAATCCACCAGCTTAATAGACACCAGCAGACCATCATTTTCAACCTAAGAACTGGCCACTGCAGATTACTAGGACATCTCTAATGCCTCAGAATATTTCACACGAATGATGTCCATGTGAAACCAGAATCCAGACCCCTGAACACATTTCAAAAACTGCCAAACCCATGATGATGTCTGACCTGGCCAGTATGTGCTGAGCTCAGGCAGAAGCTATGGGTCTGCCGTGCTGAGCTCAGGCAGAAGCTATGGGTCTGCCACACTGACCTTGAAAAGATTGGACTTCATCCTGGCGACAGGCGTGCAGATTAAGCATGACTACAAACTGAACACAGAAGAAGAAGATAGCTTACTGAGCGAAAAACGAAAATAAAGAAATGGTATACTTGAAAGACAGGAAAAAAAGAAATAAAGGAAGAAGAAGGACACAAGATGACAAAAAAGTGTGAGAAGTAATACTCAGTCTCGAGATTTGATCCACGTTGAAAATACTTTGGCCACATAAAAAGGCATAACACCTTGCAGAAGACCATAACAGAAGGGAGAGTTGAAGGCAAATGTGCAAGGGGAAGACAGCGCTATAAGTGGGAAGATAGCATCAAGAGATGGACAGGAAAGAGTCTATCAGAGTGCACCACCAAGACAAGAGACAGAAGATGTTGGAAATTCAATACAGCCAACCTTCGTTGAGGAGATGGCAACTGATGATGATGATGAATGGTGTCATTCATATGAACCTGGCACGAATCTCGAGTGCCTGTTACTTCTTTACATTTCATATATTTAGTGTCTTCTTTCTTTCCTTTGTTTTCACTATCTTTCCATATTTCTTTAACCTTCCCTTCTTCCCTCCCTCGCTTGCTTTCTTTCTTTCAAGTGCTTACCAGTGATTTGTGTTCATTATTTGTTTATGATTCACAGACTTCTAGCTTTCTTCTTTATTTATTTATTTCATAGTTTAATGATGAAAATAAGAAAATGCAGTTGTCGTAATTTTGTAACAAAGTTTCACTTCTTTGTTTATTATGGTTGGTTATCTTTTCCAGAGTCCTTGGCGAGAGTTTGGTGAGACTGGCCCACAGAAAACAAACAAGTATTTATAATATATATTTTTTTTCTCAACAAGTGTTTCCTTCAGTGCTTGTAATAAATTATAATAGATTTGTCTAAAACAAATGACCTCAGTGAATGAAAGCTATTTTAGCTCAGGTAAGCAGAGGATTTGAAAAATATCTGGATACTGGTAGTTGACAGCTTTGTGTAGTTTCTGGGGGCCTCTGAACATACAAAGACAGAATAGAACTATTGCTGCCTTAGACATGTAGTAAAAGGTGACTATTGTAAGGTTGTGCATAGGACTGGCCACCACATCATGAAAAACTAATTGCTACAGATAAAACTATTGCTGTGCTTCTTGCAAGGTGGCCAGCTGCAGTGGTAGCTACATGCTTCTTAAGGAATGAAAAAGATGAACAAAATCATTGTTTGTGAGCACAGAATGTGAAGGAATGAAAAAAAAATCGTTTATGAGCACAGAATGTTTATATTGAGGTAACTCAACTTATTTGAATACTACAAGTAAAATTCTTTTGTGTATGGGTTAAAAAATTGATTTGAATACTGCCCCACACTGATACTACTACTTTGCCTTTCGGCTGTCTGTAGAGCATATATCTTCAACAGATCTCACCAGCCTGTCTGTCCTTGGCTTTCTGCATGTCTTCACTGTTTTCTTATTTCAATCTCCAGCAGTTGTCTTGTACTTAGAGGTATTTCTCTGTTACTAATATTTTTGGTACTCATAAGCTGGACTCGTGCATGCTACAAGTTGACTTACTTTTTTTCCCCTGTGTTTCCTCTTTTCATCTCAGTCTTTGTGTTACATTTGTTCACTTTTTGTTGTTGATTGGTCTGGTCCTTTCTGTCAGTTTAGATAGTTCACCCTGTAATGCCATTTTTGTCCTTTTCTGCACAAGAGTTCATTTCTGAATGTGTGTAACTTTTTTGGTTTGCAGAAATGTTCTCCATGTTTCTGAGCTGTGTAGTAAAAGTATTGTATGTAATAAATAATTATAAAAATTGTGGTCACATACTGTACAAAACGTGTTTATAAATCATTAACTGACATTTTTTTAATGATTCTCATCAAATATACTTTATTTATGTTGATGAAGAATGTTTGGCATATTTTCATTTTGCTGAATGCTCATTTTTTTCTCAGTTCTTCTGTCTTTAGCTATTTCGTTCAAATACTGGATATTGCGTTTCTGTAAATTACTTTTTGTTCTGTCAGTCATCTTCATGAATGTTGTTTTGGCTTTGAACATTTTATTTGTTCTGTATAAATATTGTTCATCTCTCTAGCAGCTTTCATTCACTTAACCTTGTACAATTATCTAATTCTGTTAGTTGAATTTGTTAACTGACATATATACACACAAGTTTATCAGTCTGTGGTGGCCTGTTTTGATGTTGGAAACTTTTTATTATTATTATGATTGGCTTTTATTTTCCTTTTTGCTTCTTATGGGGTATGGAGCCACCACTGCAGCTGGTCTCCTTGCAGGAAGCCTGTACCACGTGTTCATATGCTTATGCTATGGTTATTCCTGTAGCAATTTGTTTTACATGATGAGGTCACCAGCCTTATGCACAACCTCATATTAGTCACCTTGTGTGACGTGTCTGAATTAGCAGTAGTCACATTATTTCTTTGTGTCATCAGAGACCTCTAGGGACAACACAGGGCATTATTAGTTTTACCGCATTATTTATTTTATGAAGGAAAATGTTGGCTCTGAAAGGAAGTCTGATTGGAGTTCTGATTATGTGTGATTTCCTCATTGATCTTTTGCTGCAATGGATTCCCATCTTCTGGTAATTACCCGAACATTCTGTCTCAGATTTTTTTCCATCTGTCTTGATATTCCCATCCAGCTGGAATCATGGCAATTGTCTTGCCAGTTTTCTTTCAACCTATTCTCATTTAAAGTATTGAAGATAAGTGCTTTGGTATTTTAAATGTCCAAAATACCTAATTTGGCACATTTTGGTCATGTATTTCTTTTTAAAAATGTTCTCAGACCCTCTTTATTTCTTTGTTAAAAACAAGCTTAACTATTTAAACTTAAGTGTAAGTTATAGAGCATATTTGTTTTTGTCTTACAGATCCCAAAAGGAAAACTGCAGATGAAATAGCTGAGGATCCAGAACAAGCAAATACATTTGGCAACAATCTAGCACAGTTATCTCCTCTTGATCTGAAACTGAAAAGTGACATACCACAAACACCACACCCAAAAGTACATAATTTGATTCCTGCAACTTGGTCCTTTTCATCATCATCTTCAGTATCATCTGTAACATCCACTGCTTCAGCTGTAGACTCAGCTGTACCAGTCAAATATGACAGGAGTCTTGACTCTGGTAAATCTGACAGCATATTAACCTTGAACATCAAAAATCTGTGTGACCTGGAAGATGACACAACTTCCACATGTAAGAGCCACAATTTCCTTCTATTACCTCGCAGGGAGAGTGATGTGAACAATGTTGTTTCCACTGCCATTGTAGAAAGCCCTGCATCTTCTTTCCATTACTTGCCAGATAAGCTGGAGACAGAAGCAGTAGTGGGTATGTCTACAGTTCTTGGAGTTGTTTCTCATTGAAACAAGTGACACATTTCAGTTCTGATTGTGTTCTCTGAGTCGTAGCAGCAGCATATGCTACTTTGGCTTGGAAGTAAACCCTAGGAGTGAAGAGAGGAACTCACCTACATTAATTTCCTATAATGCATTAGACCTCTCATAGTTTGGTCATAATTTAACAGTCCTTTCAAAATCATCTGAACCAGTTGTATCCTTTTTTAGTATAAACTATGAATAAAACAGGTTTCCTCAATGTGTGTCCTATCCATTGCCAGCGTCTTTTTCTCAACTCTAGTTCCACTGGCACTTATCTGGTTCTTGTTCTGCATTTGTGACTTTGTCATATCATTTCAATCCTTCTATTCTATGATGCTGTGAGTGGTGGTGAGATATTATGCATTATTTAAAACAAAACAAAACCAAAAAAAAGTGTTTCGCCTCATTTTGGCGAGACATGCTCCATTCAACCTAAATACAAGTCCAAAGGGCACATGTCCAAATATAAGACTGGCTATCAGGTTTAATATCAGACAATGTGAACAGTGGAGAGGTATTAGGCATTGTGAAAACTGGAGAGGTATTAGGCATTGTGAGAACTGGAGAGGTATTAGGCTTTGTGAGCAATGTGTGAAATGTTCACAATGTGGTAATTGTGAGAAATTTGGAAGTTATAAACAGTGTTGAAATTGTGAAGAGTGTGAGTGTAAATAGAGTGTGAGCATTATAAATAATGTAGACATTCTACACAGTGTGGGGATACAAGAAATATGAAATATGGGCATTGTTACAGTGTAGGGCACTAATGAGGTGTGTGGGCAGTGAGATTTTTGAGATTGTGAGAAATGTGGACAGTGTGAAAAGTGTGTGCCCAAGAGAAGTGTCACATTGTGGACAGTGGGATATTTTTAGCAGTGGAGGCTTTGGGAGCAGTGTGAGCTGAGAAAAGTTTGAGACTTATAAACGAGGGCACAAGAGAAGTGTAATAGTGTGAGCATTGAGACAGTGTGGGTACTATGATAAGAGTAGCATTGGGATATTGTGGGCATAATGATCAGTAGAGCCATAATGGGCACTGAGGAAATATGTTAAATGTAGACAGTGGGGGCACTTTAGAAACAGTATGCGCACTTTAGATGATGTGTCCACAGTGCCTGTTGTTGGAAGTACGGGGACTATGAAAAAAGTGAACAGTGGAATATTGAGGGCATTGGAGATAGTGCATACTGAAAGAAACAGAAACTGGGTGTAGTTGGCAGTTTTGACATCCTGATCATCGCAGGCACAGTAAGATGTTGATACAGCCCGTGTAATTTTTTAACAAATGTGTGTTGCCCATTAAGTAAAATTTATTTGTGAACACCCAGTACGGTATCACTCAAGCAGAAGCCCTCTACCTGTTATTCAAAGGTGAGCACATGACCAGTATATGTAATAGCACAAGCCATAATTTGAATAAAGATTTAAGATTGCTCTTTTAATATATTGTTGGTTTGAGCTGGTTGTGTTGAGAAGCTGTCTTATAATTATAAAATGCCCAGTGTTGTTATTAACAAAGAAAAGATAGATGGCAATAGTTGTGAAGAAGAATTTGTCATCAACTGTCTTCCCCCAGTGTTGAATTCTAGCTTTCAACATGGAAAACATCACCCAGTTGTTCAACACAAATGCAAAATCTGTCCAACTTTATGATATGGAAACATACCATGTCATCAAGAATATAATGTTCGTACTTCAGACCTTCAAACTGAGGAAAGAACAAGCAGGATTTAGAAAGAACAAGATGTGTAGATCATATATTTACCCTCAGGAACATTATAGAGCAGTGCTCAGAATGGCAAAGACAGTTGTACATTAATTTCGTTGATTTTGAAAAGGCTTTTGACAGTATACATAGGGACAGTTTATGGAAAATACTGAGGGCTTATGGAATTCCAAGCTGCATAGTGTCAATCATAAAAAGCCTTTATGCCAACTTTACGTGCAGCATTGGGTAGAGCAACCTAACCTTTGAAGTGAAGACCGGAGTATGACAGGGATGCCCCTTATCAACCACTCTATTTTTAACAGTCATAGACTGGGTGATGCGCCAGACAACAGAGGGCAATCCAAGAGGAATAAGATGCACTACATTTTCTACATTGGATGATCTGGAATATGCAGATGACATTGCACTGCTAGCACATTCACATCAACACATCCAGGAAAAAACGGATAGACTTAATAAATATAGCCAGCAGGTGGGCTTGAACATCAACCTAAAGAAGACAGAGGTCATGACGCTCAATGTGAGCAACCCTGAGCCCATATCAGTAAGGAATCAGTAACTGGAACAGACAGATGCCTTCACATACCTAGGATGCATAGTAACACCAGACGGCGGAGCAAGCAAAGACATCAACAACAGAATGAACAAAGCAAGAACAGCCTTTTTTAGTCTAAACAACATCTGGAAGTCCTCTCAGTACAGCACAAGCACAAAATTAGGATTATATCAGAGCTGTGCACTTTCTGTGCTTCTCTATGGCGCGGAGAGCTGGAGAGTTACAGAGAAGGAAATGTCGAAATTGTCCTCTTTTCACACAACATGCCTAAGAAAAATTCTCCGAATCTTTTGGCCGAATATCATCACCAACCAAGATCTGCTTACTCGGAGCAAGCAAGAGGACATGCACACCATCATAGCTGGCAGATGCTGGAGCTGGGTTGGCCATGTCCTCAGAAGAGACCCCGATGCCATCACAAGAACAGTTATGCTATGGACCCCTGAAGGAAAACGAAAGAGAGGCCGAGCAAAAACAACTTGGCGGAGGACTGTGGAGGCTGAGATGCAAAGAATGAACCAGAGTTGGGGCATTGTACGAAGGATGGCCGCCAACCGAGCAAAGTGGAATCAATTTGTTGTTGCCCTACAAGATGCCACCAGGCGTAATGGCCACTGACTGCTTTGACGGTCGGCGGCTAAGGATCAATGAAGAAGAGAAGAAGACTTCAGACCTTCACCACTATATGTCTTCGCTGCATTTTCCGTATCAAACATCCAAATGTAGTAATTAACACAGACGTTTGGATGAGATCCAGATAGTCCATCTACAGATTAAAGAGAGAAAGTGGAGGTAGAGAATAGGCTCAACCCTCAAGAAAATAACAGCGTGCCACCACTACGTGAGTACATGAAGCATTTTGATGTAGGCTTTCTGCAAAAGACGCAATGCACTCATTGGGTAGCGTTGAAGGAGAATAATGATACTGAAAAATAATCATTCATTAATTAGAGGAAGTCATGTCATGAAGCAGGGAGCCATGCTGGTGTAATAATAGTTGCCCATCGCAAGCGAAGATGGCGACAGCTTCAGACTTGAGTTGTGACACATCTGTGCCGTGATCTCATGTGGCTAATTAGTCCTATTTTGGCCCTACAGGCCCTGCCACATACAGGGCACACATGGTTAGAGTCGATAATAGTGTTGCTGTGCATTCTGACCTTTCTTGCAGCACGCTTGCCTTCTGCCTTATCAGCTAAATTCTGTTCTGCAATGCGAGCGCCTTGAGTAATGTTTGTCCGCCAGGTAGAGCGATCCTGTGCGATAGTCTCCCAGGAGGAGACATCAATTTTGAAGCTGCTCAATGATTCTGTCAGTGCGTCTTTGAAGCGTTTCTTTTGTTACCCTACTGTTCGCTTACCCATGGAGAGTTCACTGTACATCAACTGCTTTGGGAGGCGTTTTTCAGGCATGCGAACAACATGTCCGGCCCATCTAATTTGGGCCCTCTGCAGCAATGTGTAGATGCTTGAGATATGTGCTCTGTAGAGGACCTCAGAATTAGATACTCTATCATGCCACTTGATCCTGAGAATCCTGCGAAGACAGCTCATGTGGAAATGATTAAGCTTCTTGGCATGTCTGCTATACACTATCCATGTTTCACAGGCATACAGGAGGGTAGTGAGCATTATTGCATGATATACTTTTATGTTGGTGGCGGCACTAATTCATTGTCGATCCCAGACATTTACTCTTCGTCTTCCGAAAGCCGCACTTGCCTTGGCAATTCTGTTGTTGACCTCGGAGTCGATATTCGCATCTTTGGTAAGGGTACTGCTAAGATAAGCGAAAGCTGTCCACCACTTGGAGACGTTGGTTCTTTACTGTGATATTTGGTTCGCAGTAAGGTTTCCCAGGAGCAGGTTGCAAACATTACTTGCAATCACCCGATCGCCAGCGCAGTGTGGTAACCATTACACCAGCATGTAATGTTGCAACCTTTTGCAAGCTGGTGTAATGGTTACCACACTGCGCTGGCGATCGGGTGATCCAGGTTCGAGCCCTGGCGAGGACATTTGAAGAAGTATCGTCGATCGGGACTTGGACTGGAATAATTCGAGCCCTGGCGAAGACATGTGGAGGAGTGTCGTCGACCAGGGACTGGAATAACCTGAACGGCTCCTAAGCCGACCCAGCTCTAATGGGTACCTCCGAAATCTGCGAGTATCTGCCTGAATGGCGAGAGGACACCTGTCATTGTACAGGGGAAAAAAATGGATACTCACGTAAAATCAGTCTCCGGTTAGACATATTAACCAGAGATTTCGCCTCGACTAATAGCGGGCGTAAGTTAAAAAAAAATGTCATGAAGCTTATTGGTTTTACTAGTGTGAGGTTGTGTGTTTGTGTGTGTGCATGAGTGTGCAAGTGTGCATGCATGTGTGTGTATGAATCTACTATTCAGGAATGATAATCATTGTCATCATTACTAGAGCTGTGAAGTCATCATCATCATCAATACTTTACCATATAAGGAAGGTCCGGGGTTCGAATCCTGGGTAAGTGTTGCCATCATTTTCGACGGAGTTTCATATGTCAAGTTATTTGTCGTATTTTCACCCTAGTCAAAGGTGGATAATTATGTCTTTACTTTGCGATGTCAGGTTGATTTGGGGTTATCTTCCCTTTTGGTTCTTTCAGTGCGTTTGACCTGTATGAAAACAGGGTCAAAGGTAAACAGTTTGGGGCTTATATGTTAGAAGATTACCTAGTCTGTGAACTACAGCTCACCGGTCCTACATTTCAGAACTTATATTGTTGTGCTCAAGGTAGCCATCCAAGACTATTAGTCTTTATATTATCTAGAAGTCCAGTGACGAAGTTATATTGTGGGAACCGCAGATTGGCGGTATTTATGTCTACATAAGCATTACTGCAGGGTTGATGTTAACCTGCTTAGAAGAAGTACACAGATGACGTCATAACGAGGCCTGTGTTAAGGCTAATATATTACAGCCTGATAATGTGCAATTGGCGGGGAAAGCCAAGTTGTACCTGTATGTCAAAGTGATTAAGGTATCTGACGCGTTTAGTCAGAGATACCAAAGCGGCATTGTGAACTGTCATTGAATAACATTACCATTGACCATATACGAATATTGGAATGCTTACCAGCCTTTTGAATGCCTGATGTATACCTAACGATTTCCGGTCAGCATGACCTTGTTTACACTGACTGTTCCTGTTGATGCTACTGTGTGTGTTACCGTCAATAAATGGTTTGAAATGTGCCTGCAGTGTCCAAGCATCTTTGATTACTGCATGTGAGTGTATGGGTTGCATTATACAACATATACGAGCCTAAACACATTCGCGCCTTCATTTGCACCCACACTCAGCTCATCATTACAAGTACTACACATCTTAACAACATGTATACTGTCTCGTGCCAGTGATCGCTTCTACAAGAGAAAAAAGACAGTTACATTTCTGGCGGACCAGTTCCGTGGGCTCTTCTGCTAAATTTATGATGTCTCCAGTGTGGTCCAGAAATTTACATTGGTAGACCAGATCTGTGGGTTTAGGCTGGACAGAAAAAGAGAATAACACACATACTCTACACTTTCAAGTTTTGGCTGCACAGGACAGAAATAGGTCATCAACTGTTGACCCAGATAAACAGTGTTATAATGCTACACGAACCACAACATGACAAGTACTGAAGTGGGCATCTAGGCATTTGCTACGTGGACCACAACTGCAAGTCAAGTCCCTATTGTAAACGGTACCGCTGGTCGTTCACACGTCTCAGTCAACAACAGACTTTTCAATGTACGAGCGTTCAAGTTACATGTTTTGAGGTCAAGTTCCTGTTTGTAAACAGTACGTGAAATTGTAAACATTCGATGTGCAAGACTCAAGATACGAGAAGGTCATAGTAACTTTATGTTCGTGAAGACCACTAGTAATATGTTGCCGTCATTTTCGACGGAGTTTCATATGTCAAGTTATTTGTCGTATTTTCACCCTAGTCAAAGGTGGATAATTATGTCTTTACTTTGCGATGTCAGGTTGATTTGGGGTTATCTTCCCTTTTGGTTCTTTCATTACTTCTCCAGTCGGAGTCCTGGTATCACCTCTGTTGTCGGGTTTCTGCACGACTAGTCAGAAACAATCACCAGCTCTTGCAGTAGTGGTTCATGCATATACTGTTTTCATATGTTGAGGTTGCCAGCCTCATATATAACCTGTAAAGAAACTTGTAAAATTTACATTAGTAAATAAATTGTTTACACTTACCCCAAAATTTTGGGAATACACAATCTCCTTGCACAGATTTAGACTCAACACAGCTCTGTATTAGATGCTTCGAAATCACTTAGGTCTGGAAAATTACAGTTAATTCCTCTGATGGCCTGGGAAAACTTTTGTTTAATTCCTCTATAACTTGGTCTGGGAAATTAGAGTTAATTCCTCTGATGGCGGGTGTTCTGCGAAATCACTGGCCTGGGAAAACTTTTCATATATAACCACATTTAATGAAATAAGAAATATTCAACAAAAAAAAAAAAAACAACAACAACAAGGAAGTTACTAGTCATTCTCTAAACTTTATACTGAACAAACATGTCATCTTGTCTATACCAATTGGTACATCATTGAGTCAGTACACTAACAGATCATGTAAGAATAATCGTGGAAAGAATTCAAGTACGATATTTGCTCCAATCTGACAGAAAACCTGACTGGCGCCTAATAAACAACTGGCCCTGTCAAAACTGTGGAAGAGAGCAATAAGGTCCACGTACCTCAATAAGGACTTCCTATGTAGTGAAAAGAAAACAATGATTTAAAATATTAGAAAAACAGGAAATACGAGTTAGATAAACACAATATGAGATCGAGAAACTTTATAACTGAGAATAAAGATTATTTACATTTTCACACATACCGGTACGGTACTGTTACCCTTTTCACATAGTTAATGTTTTTGAGTGAAAATATGTGAAAATATGAATAATTTTGTATTGCAGCTTACGTTTTCTACTTAAGGAGACAGGAGTGAAGAATGTTGTTTTTAAATGTTCCAGTCCAACACAGTTGAGGGGTTTATACACCAGTTAAAATAAAGATAAAATATAGATGTACAGTCTATCAACATTTGACCGGTTCATTTATAAGTTAGTTTGGTTTGGTTTGATATATAAGTTAATAAAATAAAGATGTGGCATATATATGTCAGTGTGACACATATAACAGGTTTATATACCAGTCAATTAAAATAGGTGGATTACTTAAAATATGTCAGTACTAGCAATAACCCGTCAAAATTGACAGGTTTTTAATTATAGTGTGTTGTTTCGGTTAAATGTATTACAGACGGTACTATTACCACTGTGGTAATGTCATTGCAGGCGACCGTCATTAGATATTTGTAGTGAAAACTATATGGATGTATTAAATATGAAGACATAGAGTAACCTTCCTAAATGACATGTGGAGCAGTGATAATGATCCAATGAACCGGAAATTGACTAAATAACTAACATTTCTTTTATGACAACATGTCTCGTAATTGGTCGGGCATCTTTTAAAATCTTGACTTTCCATAATCAAACTGTTCATGCACATCGTTATTTGCGCACTTTTCTATTTTCGGGAGAGTACATATAAGGGAAACAATACAATTATTGTCTAACTTTCAACCACAGTTGCATCCCCTTAGCTGTGGTTGAAAGGAAAGTTAATGTACTCTCTCGAAAATAGAATAAGTGCGGAAATGACGGTGTGCATGATGTGACCGACCGACGTACTTCGGCAGGAATTATGGTATTGGATATCACATTCGACTGGCTCATTTATCAGTTTAAAAACAAAGACATGAAATTGATATATCTGTGTATCACATTTGACCGGTTTATATGCCATTTTATAAAACCAAGACGTTACATAAACATATCAGTGAATCCAATCTGACCAGTTCAAAAACCAGTTAAATGAAAAAAACAAAGACGTCACATAAACATATCAGTGAATCAACTTTGACTGGTTCATTTACCAGTTACATAAAAAAAAACAAAAAAACGACGTGAAGTAAATATATCAGTGCATCACATCTGACCGGTTCATATACCAGTTAATAATAAAATTTAAAAATTGAAAGTATGCACCAGCGATTTCTGAAATATGGCAGTTCTTTGCACGGCTGCCAGATAGGAGTGTGTTGTTTAAAACATGCGTTATTGCCCTTTGATGTCACGCATGCGCTTTAGATTAGAAACTAACTTTGCCTAACCTTGTAGCGACAAATTGCTTAACATCTACGCCTTCTAGAAAGAAAAAGACAACAAACATAAGCAAAATACAGAACTCACACAAGCTTGAAGCAATAATAGTCATTAAACTTCGAAAAACAGGCAGAAAACTTATGGCGGCCAGAGATTCAGGGGAAATAAATCGTTGAACCAAAAGTGAGTGATGTTTAAGAAGAGTTCCGAAGATGTTCAAACATAAATAGAAAACCAGGCAAAACCACTCGAGCAAGGCGCTCAGGAAATTACAGCACAGCTTGTTTACAATTTTCATTCATTGGTCTAACACTCTGTCATCAGCCCCGTAAGCTTTCACCCGAAATCTCTATAACACAAATGTGGAAGTTTACACAACAGAAATATAAGAAACACGAGTTACCCCGCGCTTATAGCATCACCTGCCACCGTCGCGCGTGAGTACCTCAACAGATTCGCAGAGCGCCACTCTTTATGACATAAACGTATTGAAATGACTTGTGAGTTAGCTTTTAACTAAGACACGTCAGATAACTGGGACACACACAAAGCAATGTTAGAATCCTATGTTCTTGGTGCTGTAATAACTTTCAGCCACATTAAGCGACAAAGAATAATATGTTTTTAGCTTGTAACTTGAAATAAGGCATGGTTCACCATCTCCGTATTTTGACTCGTGGATTTGAGGTTTGGACAGGAAAAGCGATCAGAGAGTCTCTTACTTTCGTTTTAAGTCCGGCCACGTGATTCGATTGTGGCGGTGAGCATGTGTAAACATGGGGTAGGGAGGGAATGCTCGTTTAAGCGCACTCAGATATTGTTGCTGTTCGGAGAGTGGCTCGGAAAACAACTAGTAGGTGGTATTTACGTGTTCAGTGGTTGATTTGGATCCCGTATTATAGTAAAACAGCAGCGCCGTTGTACATTCTTACATTTTTAAGATTGCAGCATTTTTCAGTTATTCTTTCGTTAACAGTTGGCGATGGCCGGCAAGTGAGTGAGTAGAGGGTGGGGGTGCAAGAGAGATAGTTTTGGGTAATCATAAAAACAGGATAAGAGATGCGAAGCTGACGTATGTACATTTCTTTGTTTCCTTGTGACAGCAGCTAGACGGGAAATATAAAGAATGTGACAAGAAAAACGATAACATGAATCTTTGAGATAGTTAGAAATATAAACACGGCATGAGAAAATGATAGAAGACGAGACAGACAGTAAGAAATCGACGGAAAGTTAGAGATAAAGGAAAAGACAGAAAGGAAAAAAAAAAATGAGACGAGAAGTAAAAGAATGAGAAAATGAATGAAACATAAACAGACCATGTTAGGACGAATTAAGAGAAAATCTGAGTACTAATGTAAGGAACAGCGCAAGGAGAACGCTATTAACTAATACTGTGGCGGTGTCTGTGCAGAAACAGAAATATTTTTTATTTCTTGATGGTGGAGTAAGACGAGAAACTAATATATTTTTATTTCTTGATGGTGAGATAAGAACAGAAACTAATAGATTTTATTTCTTGATGGTGGAGTAAGAACAGAAACTAATAGATTTTTATTGTTTGATGGTGAAGGAAGAACAGAAACTAATAGATTTTTTATTGTTTGATGGTGAAGTAAGAACAGAAACTAATAGATTTGATGGTGGAGTAAGAACAGAAACTAATAGATTTTTATTGTTTGATGGTGAAGGAAGAACAGAAACTAATAAATTTTTATTGTTTGAAGGTGAGGTAAGAACAGAAACTAATAGATTTTTATTGTTTGATGGTGAAGGAAGAACAGAAACTAATAGATTTTTTATTGTTTGATGGGGAGATAAGAACAGAAACTAATAGATTTTATTTCTTGATGGTGAAGTAAGAACAGAAACTTATAGATTTGATTTCTTGATGGTGGAGTAAGAACAGAAACTAATAGATTTTTATTGTCTGATGGTGAAGGAAGAACAGAAACTAATAGATTTTTATTGTTTGATGGTGAGATAAGAACAGAAACTAATAGATTTTATTTCTTGATGGTGGAGTAAGAACAGAAACTAATAGATTTTATTTCTTGATGGTGAAGGAAGAACAGAAACTAATAGATTTTTATTGTTTGATGGTGAAGTAAGAACAGAAACTAATAGATTTTTATTGTTTGATGGTGAAGTAAGAACAGAAACTAATAGATTTGATTTCTTGATGGTGCAGTAAGAACAGAAACTAATAGATTTTTATTTCTTGATGGTGGAGTAAGAACAGAAACTTCTTCTTCTTTGATCCATAACCGCCAACCGTCTAAGCAGTCAGTGGCCATCACGCCTGGTGGCGTCTTGTAGGGCAGCAACAAATTGATTCCACTTTGCTCGGTCGGCGGCCATCCTTCGTACAGTGCCCCAACTCTGGTTAATTCTTTGCATCTCGGCCTCCACAGTTCTCCGCCAAGTTGTTTTTGGTCGGCCTCTCCTTCGCTTTCCCTCGGGGGTCCACAAAGAACAGAAACTAACAGATGTTTATTTCTTGATGGTGGAGTAAGAACAGAAACTAATAGATTTCTATTTCTTGAGGGTGGAGTAAGACCAGAAAAAAAAAATATTTTTATTGTTTGATGGTGGAGTAAGACCAGAAACTAATAATATACAGTATTTTTATTTCTTGATGGTGGAGTAAGATCAGAAACTAATATATTTTTATTGTTTGATGTTGGAATAAGAGCAGAAACGTATATACACCAATACCTCACTCTTTCGACAGGTTAGGGACCAGAGCTATGACGAAAGTCGAAAATCGACGAAAGTCGAAGCATAGCCTTTATTTAGCTTACAAATGCATTAGGGCCGCCAAAAAACGTAAATAACTAACTATATAACACTTGCGAATGCGTGCAACACCTAGATAAACAGAAATAAACATAAGAGTAAAGAAAATACAGTAAAAAATAAAAAAATACGTAAATAGCATCTTACTTTAAAATCATTCTTGAGCAAGTAGACGATGAATATATACAGTATGTACAGTTTTGAATGTTGGTAATTTAGGGGGATTCTAGACTTAGAAAACCAGATGGAGAAAATTGAGTAGGTTCATCTTCAGAACTGGAGGATTTCAATCTAATTCTTTTAGGAGAAGGGCACTTTAAGGAGATCTAACTGGCCCTGGGGCTGATGTTGATGGCTCGGAATCTGAAGGGTTAGAGGGAGGGGTGACTGAAGTTGGTTGTGGCGGTTGCGTCTTGAAAAAGGAGAGCAAAGACGTTTACCTCATTGATGTCTTCTTCCTTTCCCCAAGAAGTTCTCTGTAACAGGCTATTTGGTGTTCTAGCCCACTATTTACTTTTGAACTTCTGTCGAAATTTATTCTACGTTGAAGATCTGCTGCTTTGTGTAGCCAACTTCTTCTATAATTTTTTTCAAGCTTCACTTGAAAAGCTCCTGCAGCTGCGGTATCTGCGCTAGTTGATTCTCCCTCCACTGCTATATTATGCAAATTTGACCTTTTCTTAAATTTCTCAAACCAACCCCTGCTAGCTCCAAATGTCTCTTTAGCTGATGTCTCTCCTTGTTCAGCCTTCATTGCATTAAATAAAGTTTGTGCTTTAGCCTGGATAAGATCTTGGCTTAGAGGAATGTTGTGGCTGACTTGGTCTTCAATCCACACATTTAACACTTTCTCCATCTCACCAATTAAATTGTGCCTCTTTCTAATAAGTTTGGTATGCACTGGCGTAGCGTTTTTAATTTCCTCTAACACTTTAGCTCTGTTCTTTACAATTGTGCTAACTGTAGTGCTTGGTACACCTAGCCTGCGGCCTATTTCAGCATTTAAGATGCCTTGTTCATTAAGCTTGATTAGCTTAAGCTTTTCTTGCAAATTGAGAACCTTATGGGTTCTTTTAACTTTGTCACTACACTTAGGACCCATTATAAATATATTAAAGCACAAAAAAATGTAGTACTGTATAAGGCCTAATCACACAAAAAAGTACAGTATGAAAACTGTACACGTGTCTTATAATCACGATATGAACACTGTCATTAGACTGTTATCACTAAAATAACTATGAACTGTTTACAGTATAATCACAAAAATAATATAGTATGAATAGTTTTGTTATTTTAATCACAAAAATAAGTAGTATTAATATGTTTAATGACAAATATAAGAGATTCAATGCTGACAACTTAAAAAAAAAACAGTGCACACCGAACGATTTCTGTTCAAAGACTGAACGACGAAAGAATCAAGATGACGCGCAGTTGTGACCAAATGCGACGAAAGAGCGAAGCGAGCGACGAAATTTGGAAACGTTGTTAGAATTGAAAACCGACGAAAGTACGAAGCGACGAAAGTCGAAGCGACGAAAGTCGAGGTATCGGTGTATTATTATGTTTTGACTGTGGAGTAAGAACAGAAACTTACAGATTTTTATTTCTTTATGGTGGAGTAAGACCAGAAACGAATATATTTTTATTGTTTGATGGTGGAGTAAGAACAGAAACAAACAGATCTTTATTTTGCGATGGCCGAGTAAGAACAGAAACAAATATATTTTTATTGTTTGACAGTGGAGTAGGCCTAAAGACAGAAATTTTTTTTAAAATTATTTGACATAAATTGTTTGTAAAAATTTTGTTTGATGGCCAAGTAAGAACAGAAACAAATATATTTCTATTGTTTGACTGTGGAGTAAGAACAGGAACTAATATATTTTTATGCTTTGATGGTGGAGTAAGAACAGAAACAAATATATTTTTATTGTTTGACAGTGGAGTAAAGACATAATTTTTTTTTTATTATTTGACGGAGGAGTAAGAACATACAATTTTTTTGGTGTCGTTTGATGGCCGAGTAAGAAAAGACACAAATATATTTCTATTGCTTGACTGTGGAGTAAGATCAGAAACAATTGTATTTTTATTGCTGGACACAGAGAAATATAGTTTTGTTGTTTGATGGTGGAATAAGACCAGAAACTAATATATTTTTATGATTTGATGGCGGATTAAGAATAATGGATGGGTGTGAAAAAAAATCGAAAAAAGGTGATTCGTCTTACGTGGACAAAAGACAAAGAAAATAGCCAACGTTACGGCCACAAGGCCTTCGCTAGGGAAAGGAAAGAAAGTGAAGGCTAGATAGGACACATAAGAACCTAAATAAATATAAAAATAAAACCTAGGTACTTCCCTAAAGGCATCGAAGTCCAAACACTTGCTGCCCGCGAACAGACGAGCGTGCACGGAAAAGGAAATGACTGCCACCACCGGATGTACACAATACATACTAAGAATCTAAAAAACGAAACTGAACAATAAACTACCCAAATGTAATATTAGTGGGGACTGGAAATAGAAGAGGACAGAATGAGTTGGAGATAAATAAATATGAAATGAAAAATCAAGACATATTAAAAACATTGTATTATATATTATTGTTAAATCACGTTTTCTTTGTTAAATGCCGTGAATGTCCACCAGTTGATAAATGTAGATGTTGGGACTGGTGGGGTAAAGTGTAACGATTGTCAACTCATTAAACCCAGCACAGTTTTGGTCATACAGGTCATCTTGTCCTGGAACGTGATGAGGCTCTGACAAGAATGTGAGTGTAGACAATGAGTGTGTATATAAGTGTCAGAACGCGAATGGTAGAATGATTCGATAGAGTTGACAGGTTGGTAGTACATCACTCATACTCACACTGTTCGAATTCAAGAAGTACTGGAACTACGGTGGTCTTTTTATAACATTTAATGAGACGCACACTTGGACAGTACGTGTATGGTTACAGGAACAAATGTCGACATAGACAGCATAATGTTGGTCACAGGAATATCATCTTAAGTTAGCATTCATGCTTGGCAAATATCATAATGGAGCATTCGTAAATAAGCATTCAGAGTTCCATCATGTAAATCATCTGGCTTTACTGACTGGGCACGTCAGTCCATAACCAATATATAGGAAGGCTCCTAGACTTAACCTCGTCTAGCGAATATCCCTTCACGTAAAGTTCAATATATATATATTTTTCATAAAGATATAGGAATCCCAGACATGGGTTCTCACATGTAGCAGTGATCTCTTGGTTCATCGAGCGATAGTACAGGCATCCCTTTTTCTCACTCGATAAATACAAAGTATACGGATTTCAACATGGCTGTTCTTCTCTCGTGAGCTTCACTCACTATTGGATACAGACCAAAATTGGTCATTCGTTAAATGTCCTCATTTCTTCATAGCTTCTATCATAGAGGTAATTGAATAGTATCATATAATCTAGTGCTGATACATAGGAATGTCATCTTCCTTTGAATAAATATTCTTTCCAAAAGTACCACTGTGCATCTGCTTATCGACAACGATGACGAAGCCCAAGTTCATAATAAATTGTGGTTTTACCTTTCTATGCGAAATATAACTTTGCCATTCCTTGGCAAAAGAGAATAAACACTGGGGTAAAGTACATACAACATGTCTAAATGACTATCACTTTTCCCCATCTACTTATAGATCACTTTCTCGGCGATAAGCCGGCTACAACAAAATTCGACATCCCGACAGGATGACAGCCATGAATCACACCCCCTGCTAGCGATACTTCCGCTGCATAGCCTTTGACCTTTTCTAGCGACAACCAACATAGTTCGACTTAGAAATGTAAAGATATACACCTATAAGACAGACTCGTCCTACTCATACAAACACTACGTATAAATTCAGGCCATAGATATACTGAAGCAAGAACAATCTATTCCTACCCAGGCAAAGAATAAATCGCAGTAGGCCTAGATCCGTCCGCGGAGTCCGATCGAAGATGACGGAACTCCTTTCAAGGGAAGTAACTCAAAAATGACTTCTCCTTAAGCACTTAAAAAGGAAATACTTTGTTTACAAAATATTTGCGAACATAATAAGTATATAAATGTATTATATTGCAAGATAGTAAAGATTGCACTTTACAGTCTTACCACACCTCCCGGGAAAAAAAAATAAAATTTTTTTTTTTTAAAATACATCTAGGAGCAACGTATAATAGGCTCACAACGCAAGAATACTGCACATATGAAAATATCAGGAATAACTATAATTCCTAATATGACCGGTGAGAATATATCTCAAAATCTGAGAGAAATTGTTTCTCTACGAATAAATGTTTCCAGGAAGGTGTGATCTACGTATAATACAATTCTGGTAATTATACAATGCATACCAAAAATTCACACTATAATCTTAAATTTATGATTTATGAAGAAACAATCATCAAAGAACAGCGGTGAATAAACATCAATAAACCGCTAAGTAGAGATACCATCATTCTATTATTAAATTACAAATGTGTATCTTAGTAAAGAAACAAAAAAAATAACTGTTGTAAAGTTATACATATTAAAAAGATCCAATATTTAACAGTTAAGTGGCATCATGTGGGCATCTGGACAGAATGTCCGCCATCACATTTTCTGAACCACGGATAGCTCGTACAGAGAAATGAAAAGGTTGAAGAGCGATTGCGTATCGAGTTGATCTCGAGCTCTTCAAGTTCTTACTTTGGATAGCCGTAAGAGCTTTTTGGTCAGTTTCCACTACGAAATGCGCGCCCAGAAGGAATCTTTGGAGTTTGAGAATTGACCAAACCATTGCCAATAATTCACGGTCTAAAACCGAGTAATTCCTTTCTGCAGCATTAAGTTTTCTGGATATATACATTACAGGATGCAGAGTTCCAGAGTACTCTTGCATTAGTGCCGCTCCAATCCCAGTGGATGAAGCGTCACTACGAAGAACAAATGTCTTATCTGTTGTAGGTAACACTAAAATAGGTGGTGATGAAAACATAGTTTTGATCTTCTCTAGCGAAGATTGGCATTCATGAGACCAGTGAACCATGTTAGGCGACCCTTTCTTTAATAGTGTAGAGAGAGGTGCCATGATAGAGGACAGATTCGGAATGAAACGTCCATAAAATTGTATGAGACCTAAAAGACTTCGCACTTGCTTTTTAGTCCTAGGGATAGAGATGTTAAGTATCTTAGTGATATTATGGTCTTCTGTCTTCAAGAAACCGTGACCTACTCGATGACCTAAGAAAGCAATTTCGCTAAAGCCAATGCAAGCTTTAGATGGTTTTGCTGTCAGGTTATACTCACGCAGAGTTGATAATAATTCAACTAACCCTGAATAGTGATCTTCCCAAGTATCGCTGAAAAGACAGATGTCGTCTAGATAAGCAATGACATCTGACCGATACGATAGGATTCGACGCATCATGCGTACAAATGTAGCTGGTGCGTTCATAAGGCCGAAAGGCATAAAATTCCATTGGAAAAGGCCTCTGGGAGTAGAGAAAGCGGTAAGAGGTTTGGCGCGTTCGGATAATGGAACTTGCCAATATCCTTTAGACAAATCAAGTTTAGTGAAAAAATGCGATTTAGAAAGACGAGTAAGTAGCTCTTCTAGTAAAGGCATAGGTTCAGCATCGAACTTCGTAACTTGATTCAGTTTGCGATAGTCAACGCAAAGACGTATGTTATTGTCTTTTTTTCGAACAATAACCATCGGCGAAGAATATGCAGAAGTGGATGGTTCGATTATTTGTAAATCTATCATTTCATCTAACTCCTTTTCAACCTGTGTTTGGAAATGTATAGGGATAGGATAAGGTCTAACCCTAATTGGAGTATGTTCAGTAAGAACAATGTCATGCTCAATGACATGAGTTTGTCCAGGGATGTCAGTGAGGACATCCTGAAATGTTTGTAACATAGACGAAACTTGTCGCTGTTCTCCTAGAGACAAATCAGGAGAAACAGTAACGTCTTTCCATGATTCACTAGAATGAAGTGGGATCATTGGAAGCGGGAGATTAACATCCGAAAAACTTGTTTCCTCATCCTGTATTACAGACAGTGATGAGTAATGACCATGTTTGACATGAGAATCGTCCGTTGCCTGGAAAATAGGCTGTAGATAGTCAGGACGTTCATGGAACTCCGTAAGCATATTGATGTGGAAGGTTTTATGCTTCCCGTTAATATCGACGATGTAGTCAACATCTGAAATTTTCGATATTATATCGTACGGACCTTTCCAACTAATAAGGAGTCTGTTTTCACGACAAGGTAGCAAAACAAATGCTTTGTCACCAGGACAAAGTTGTCGTAAAGTTCTCTTCTTATTAGCAAATTGTCTTGCCTTCTGCTTAGCAAATTCAGAAGAGGACGTTGCCAATTTGCATGCTTCGATAATCTTTTGTCTCAGGGCGATGACATACTCGTAAGAAGATTTTGTGTCATCGTCAATATTGTCAGCTGTTATAAGATCATGCAGCAAAGATATTGGGCCGCGCGGTCGCGCGCCAAAGACAAGTTCAAAGGGCGAAAACCCTGTATGTTCATTGGGGACCTCTCTGTACGCGAAGAGGGCCGCGGGTAAAACCCTATCCCAATCTTGAGGATGATCCTCAGTTATCTTCCCTAATAAGTTCTTAAGTGTTCTATTTAGTCGCTCGACCATCCCATTGGACATAGGATGATAGATGCTACTCAAAGATCTCTCTATCTGTAGAGTAGACATTACTTGAGACATGGTATCCGATATCAGTTGGGTGCCATGATCTGATAATATTTCTCCGGGGAATCCCAGCCGAGAAAATATAAGCCAAAGAGCATCTGCAATGTCAGCGGTAGTAATGCTCTTTAGAGGGATAGCCTCTGGCCAACGTGTGCACATGTCTACACACGTTAAGATAAACTGATGTCCTCTAGCAGATTTGATCTTGAATGGACCAATGATGTCTATCGCCATTTTCTGGAATGGACGAATAGGAATATCTGCAGCCTGAATAGGCGCAGCATGACGAGGACCTTTGGATTTGACTTCTTGACATACTTTACAGGATCGACAATAGATCCGTATGTCCTTGTTCACAAAAGGCCAAAAGAAAGCCGCAAGAACTCTTGACTTTGTACGGGAAAAACCCATGTGACCAGCACACTGAGAGTCGTGTGCATGTTGTAAGATCTTAACTCTCAAATTCTTGGGTACAAGAATCTGAGAATGACTTGACTTAGTGGAGTCTTGCACCATACGTACAAGTACGCCATTCTTCATTGTAATCCAAGATTTACAATTTGAATCTTTATTCGGATCACCTTTCGTTACAAGAGTGAAGAATTTCTTAAGAGTCGGATCTTCTTCTTGTTGTTTTATAAACGAGTCACGAGAAATTACCAAGGGATCATCTTGGTTATGCACTTCATTATCTTCAACAGATGAAGTTTCAGGCATATTGAGAGCTTGAGCTCTAGTGACTACCGCATTAGCAGATTGCATATTTTGATTTTCCCAAACGGAAATTTGCTCCGGAGTGCATTCTTTGACTCCGTGAATGCGACCGATGATAAGATCAGCGATCGGATTCGGCAAAAGACATGCGCGTACATCTCCTGTGAAGAAAGGAGTAGCAATGCTAATGATAGCGGTAGAGTATTTCTCTATGGTGCCGCCAAATGTTACGCATTTGACTACTTTGCCTGTAGAATGAGAAGGATCAATGAGTGACTGCCTAACCCCAATAGTTGTGCATCCAGAATCAAAAAGTACTGAGACTGGATTGTCATTTACTAAACCTTTGTGTAAGACAAGAGAACCTCTCCCATCATGCGCGATTGACGCAGGAAGAGCGGGAAGAGGATGGCCACAGCTTAAAGTAGACACTGTGGTTGGCTCAAATAACGTTTTGCATTGGGGGCACTGAGATGCTCTCCCAAAATCAAAAGCGGCACATGCCATATTATTAGAGTCATCATTATCTTTATTTTGTTTATAGGCTTCGTGGGACTCTTGCTGTGCAGAGTTCGCCTGGTAATGAGCTTTATGTTTTTTGAATTGTGCTCTACCTCTGTTATTATTGCCTCTGTAATTATCATTGTTTCCACTATTATAACCCCTACTCGGGTTTGAATCATAGCTCCTTTGGTTACTATCATCATATTCATTATAATGAGTATCTCGGTAATTATGATCTTGTTGTCTCCATGAAGGAAAACTTGGATAGTTTCTAGAATGACTTCCTTTGCGAAAGTTCCTGTAATTATGACCACCCCTGAATCGAGGGCTGTCAGCTCTTCTCCAGGTATTCGAAGAAGAACCCTGAAATGATTGGTTACCTTGGTTCTGATAACTGTAATAGTTACCTTTTTTATTAAACCTATTTTTAGGTCCTTGGAATTTGTGAGAGTGATTAGGGTTATATGGTGTTGCAGAAGCAACTGGCATACCTTCTTTAACCTTACTGTTGCTAATAGCTACGTCCGGATGTGCAGTGACGTATTGGGTACAATACTGTTCCATTTCTTTTAGAGACTTAGGTTTACGCTCATGTAAGAATTCCAGGAACGGTTTATTTATACTTGACATAATCTTGTCTCTGAGTATCAAGTCCATAAGGGCTTCATAAGTCTTTTCTGTTTTGGATAGCTCAATCCAACGATCAAATGTAAGACGTGTCCTTGCAATGAATTCTGAGAATTCTACACCTGCCTCAGGCACCATTGTCTTAAACAACTTCCGATAAACCTCTTCAGACAACTGATACTTCTTTAATAAGGCTGCCCTAATAACATCATAGTTATCTTTGTCAGCCTCTTCAACCAAACTTAAACTAGTCAGAGAATCACCTTTCAGATTTTCTGATAACTGGTTAGCATATTGTGATTTGTCCACATTATGGGCTCGACAAGAGCGTTCAAATCTATTGAGCCAGAATGTTATGTCATCACTGGAAGGGTTGAACGCTGGTACCTTGACCTTGTAAGTAAAGGGTTTACCATTACCACTAGATGCTTGATTAACATTACTTATGTTTGTTAACTTTAACTTTTCTAACTCAAATGCTAAAAGTTCTTTTTGGTGTTCATGTTCTCTTATTGCTTTTTTCTCTTGAGCTTCAGCTTCTCTTTGTAATCTTTTCTCTTCTGCAGCAGCTTGTAATTTTTTCTCTTCTGCAGCAGCTTGTAATTTTTTCTCTTCTGCAGCAGCTTCATCTTTTCTTTTCTCTTTTTCCATTTCCATCTGGAATCTTTTTTCATCAGTCTGTATCTGCAATTTCTTTTGTTCATCCTCTCTTTGTAATTTTTTTTCCTCAGCTTCTAATTTCTTTTCTTCAATCAATGCTTTTCTTTCTTCAGCAGCTAATGCTTTGTCATATTGAGCAACTGCCCATTCTTCTAATTGCTGACCAGTCTTATCAAGAGCTTTGCCTTGTGTGATAAAATAATCTAATGTAGACATCTTGTCTAATAAGATCAGTAATTTGCAAAAGTAAATAAATTCACTTTCTTAGTCTTAATCAAAGACCTTGTATGATAACTTTGTAACCTGTGGAAAATAGTACTTAACTATCCCAATCACTGTGGGAAACAAGCCTTACAAAGGTCTTGTATAAATCCTTATATAATAACAGCTATAAGTTGCTGGTTCACTCTATAATATAAGTGCAGTGCACCAGAAATAGTGTTTTATATCATCAACTGTGTACCTTTAGTAATAGCAATTAACTATCAGTTGATTCTTGTATATCAATTTATATGATCAACTATATTTTAAATAGTGTATGTCGATCAGGCACAAAACAAAATAGTTATACAGAAGAACATGAAAACATTTGCGGAAATGAAATAAATCAAATGGGAAAAACAATAAAAGATAAACCGCAAGAGGATAACAAATACAAATAACGCCACAGTATATAAATATAAATTGAGAATAGAACTGAAAGATAGAATAGGGTAGACCAACAAATTACAAACAAATCAAAACAAACTAAAGAACAGAGGAATATTACAAAAACAATAATGAGTACAGTCTTCACAGCTAACACTAATAGCAACAGCTGTCGCAGCAAATTTTCAATCAAGAAAATTGCACCTATAGAAACGCACACATCAGACCCTCTATTACGTGGGATACTCTGTTGTGTGACACCGCCCAACCAAAACAACAACCCGCTGGATACAAACAAATATCACATATAAATATTTAAACATAAATACATAAATGCATAAATAGTATGGCAATATGATGTAAATAGAGTGTTGCAGAAAGAATGTGTTGTAAAGAAGGCTCAGTTACACTGCCTAATAGTACAGTACTGTGGTACTTTATTAAACAAATACTTCTGGTCTAATTATTTTAAATTCAACACAGAAATAGAAGCTCCATCGTTGATGTGAATGATAACAATCGATGTAGGACTTCTCAGTTCAATAACACTTCCTTTCGCAAACACTGTCAAATATTCTCCAGTCCTGATGTGTAATGTTCCATGTTTCAACCAAGCTTGCTGTATAACACTGTCAGTTGTATGGCAAATGTCCAACGAACCAAATGTCAACAAACGCTGACCTAGTTACTGCATACTGTCGACAGGACAGGTCACGCTGACATCACTGTAGAGTTGTACTGCTGATGTATTTGTGTGTCGTAACAGACCACAAGGAACGGTCTGGTCTCAGTAGTTTACTTCTCAATATGGTCACTGTGCAGGTTGACCCAGGAAGCTGGCACCTGTAACCATACACGTACTGTCCAAGTGTGCGTCTCATTAAATGTTATAAAAAGACCACCGTAGTTCCAGTACTTCTTGAATTCGAACAGTGTGAGTATGAGTGATGTACTACCAACCTGTCAACTCTATCGAATCATTCTACCATTCGCGTTCTGACACTTATATACACACTCATTGTCTACACTCACATTCTTGTCAGAGCCTCATCACGTTCCAGGACAAGAGGACCTGTATGACCAAAACTGTGCTGGGTTTAATGAGTTGACAATCGTTACACTTTATCCCACCAGTCCCAACATCTACATTTATCAACTGGTGGACATTCACGGCATTTAACAAAGGAAACGTGATTTAACAACTATATATACAGTTGGGCGACCACAGCTGAGGTTCAAAGATGTGTGCAAGAGAGATATGAGGGCACTGGACATGGATCCAGCAACATGGGAGGATGAAGCTGCCGATCGCACTAAGTGGCGATGCTATTTACGGCGCCACCTCCGATTGGGCGAAGAGAGGCTCACACAAGAAGCAGAGGTGAGGAGAAAACGTCGAAAGGAGCACCAGGAAAATAAGCAGCTGAGGGCTGTCACCTCAGGGGCGCATTCCCATAGTCAGTTATGACTGAAGGGGCTATTATTATTATTATTATTATATTCATACATATTATTAGAGGGCGGCAGAAAAATAGGATAAGAGTGGAAAGGGTCAAAATAGAACAAGAGAGGAAAGGGTGACCTCAGATAAAGGTGTGTAGAGTGTTAAGACCAGCTGGTTTTAGACACCCCATGCGGTGGATAAGACGGTTCTCAAGCTGTTCTCGGCTAGCAGTGTCAGAGGAGCAGGATCTGATCGCCTTGACCTGGATGTCGATGGGACCATGGTGGTCAGGACCATTAAAGTGTATGGCAACTGGTATGGATTTTTGCTGAGAGATGTCATTCAAGTGCTGGCTGAATCTGTCCCCAAGTCGTTTGCCTGTTTGGCCAATATAGGTTTTGCAGCAACGTTTACATATGATCGTATAAATGACATTGCGCGACTCAAACGTGAAGCTAATGGTGATGGTGTACGTAGCCTCAGGAAAAGACACCTTGAGGGTTTGGATGACATACTTGCACGTGTTACATCGTGTCCGACCACAGGGTAGTGTGCCAAAGTGAGTGGCATTCTCCTTTGGGAGACGGCTGTGAACAAGAAGATCCTTCAGGTTCTTGTCGCGTCTATTTGCCACCAAAGGTGCTTCACCGAATACTTCTTGGGTCACAGAATCTGCTTGGAGGATAGGTAAGTGGCGGAAAAGGATCTGTTTGACTGCAGTACTGTGTGGGTGATAGGTCAAGATTAATTTGACTATCCGAAGTGGACTTATAGTGAGGGTTGAGGGCCTCCTGACTAGAGATGGGGAGAACACGTTGGAGGGCAGAGGTGAGAACATGTTCCGGATAAAGTCTGCTACGGAAGAAATCCAACATCTCATTGGCTCGGAAGTGAAAGTCATCGTCGTCTAGGCACAAACGGCGGAGAAGTTGTGAAAATGGAAGGGAGTCACGACAAGCCCGAGGACGAGAAGAGGTATACAGGAGGTAGCTGGGCATCTGTCGGCTTGTAGTATACTGAGTTATTAAGGCCGGAGGGCGTGATAGTAATAGTAATGTCAAGAAAGTTGACAGATACTGTGAAGATGAGGGAGGTAAACTTGATGGTGGGGTATAAGTGGTTGACAAAGTCGATGAAGCGGGATAAATCAGCCTCGGACATATCTGTGAGACCTATGCCATCATCGATATATCTGCGGGAAAACCCGGGGAAAGGACCTGAGTATTGTTGCCATATCTGATGCTCCAAGTGGCCCATGAACAGGCAGGCATAGCTAGGACCCACCTTCGTTCCCATGGCAACACCACTAATTTGGTAAAAAAAAACTGACCATTGAATTCAAAGGAATTAAGTTGAAGGACCAGTTCAGCAAGACGGAGAAGAGTGTCAGCTAATATAGAAGGACAAGTGCGCTGGTCAAGAAAAAACCGAAGAGCTCGGAGACCATCAGAGTGGGGAATTGAGGTATACTTTTCTTTGTCTTTTGTCCTCGTAAGACGAATCACCCTTTTTTCGATTTTATTTCACACCCATCCATTGTACTCCACGTCTTACCACAGTTCCCTTCATCTTCCTCGGATTAAGAATAAAAACAGACAGTGAGTATTGCTTGATGGAGGAATAAGAACAGACAGTGAGTATTGCTTGTTGGAGTAATAAGAGCAGACACAAATAGACTTTAATTGCTCGAAGGCATAGTAAAAAACAAAAACAAATAGAAAGTATTGCTTGATGGAGGAATAAGAGGAGACACAAATAGACTTTAATTGCTCGAAGGCATAGTAAAAAACAAATAGAAAGTATTGCTTGATGGAGGAATAAGAGCAGACACAAATAGACTAATTGCTCGAAGGCATAGTAAAAAACAAAAACAAATAGAAAGTATTGCTTGAATGCAGAGTAATAATAGTAACAAATGTTCTTTTAATTGCTTGATCCCTGGCTAGGGAGAAATACAGAGAGAGAAAGAGATAGAAAAAGAGGAGAAGGAATCAAAGATAAATGTCCAGATTAAAACACAAGCTCATGAACAGATATATACCATTGTTCGAGAACATTCTATTTTCGTCTGTTCGTAACGGACAAACTAATTGAAAAGTGGAAGAAAAGAGGGATGAGTAAGACGGAAAGGAGTTAAAGGGGAAAATTGGAATACAGGATAATTAGAAACTACAAGCGAGAGCTGCAGAACTAAGAACGTTTATTTGCTTGCACTTTCTATAAATCCATTAAACACGGAAAGTCCACTGACTTTCTGAATCCGTCTGAGAGGAATAAAGAGCAATCCGAATGAGAAACAGTTGACCAAAACAAGTTGACGGTGGACTTGGAGGCCGAGAAGAGAAGCATGTGAACCAGAGTTGGAGTCCGGCACGAAGGATGGCCACAGACCGAGCAAAGCGGAGATAGTTTACTGCTACCGTGCGAGACGCCAGCAGACGTTGATAGTCATTACCTGCTTTGTCGGGCAGCCTCTACTGATCCAAGAAGAATGAGAAACAAGTATAATCAGATCAGATGTCATCTCTGCACCGAAGGTTGGTTGTCATGGTTCTCCGGTAGTTGTGGTCTCTTATCTTTACTTAAAGTGGTACTTAACGACCATCTCAATGTTACCTTCTCGCTTGTATCAATATTCTGTCTGTTTCTCCCTAATATTGTTTAATAAAGTAAATTTCTATAAATAAAGCAGTAATCCCACAACAACATGGACTAACAGCAGCCAAAGCGACACAATTGGCTCGGGAACGCAAACTTCAGCTCACTATCACGCTTCACGGCAATAATGGAAGGAAAAAATGAGTTAATAAAGTAAACCATGACATTACATCTCGGGTCGATATAAACAGGCGTGGTATTTTAAATGTTGATATTGGTTGATATCTTCTTCTGCTTCTTTGATTCTTAGCCACCGACTGTCAAAGCAGTGGCCATCACGCCTGGTGGCGTCTTGTAGGTCAGCAACAAACTGCTTCCACTTTGTTCGGTCAGCGGCCATCCTTCGTACAGTGCCCCAGCTCTGGTGCATTCGTTGCATCTTGGCCTCCACAGTTCTCCGCCAAGTTGTTTTTGGTCGGCCTCTCTTTATTATTTGTTGATATCTTCTTCTTCCATCCTTAGCCACCAACCGGCAAAGCAGTATGTGGCCAGTACGCCTAGTGGCGTCTTAGGGCAACAACAAATTGATCGATCTATCGCTGTTTCCACCACGCCTAGTGGCGTCTTTGTGGAACAAAAACAGACCAAACAATCTATCATTGTTTCCGTAATCAGATTGGTTGGCAAGCAGGTGATCAGCCCACTGTGCGAAGTTTTTACGGGATGGGGTAAACAGCCCCATGCCCATACCCTCCTTAGTCGCTTTTTACGACATGCGTGGTAGGGTGCAGTGTTACTATTCTTTGCTCCCCTTTCGGGCCCCGGTAACACACGGGTGATTTGTTGATATGTTTCACCTATATTCATGAAGGTAATTCCCTTTCGCTCCCAGCTTAACATGGGCCCATCACTGTAGCTGGCCGTATTTATGAATTTGGAGTCGCACAATCTTCAAGAGTTTGGAACGCATGATTTTTTTTTTCCAATTGCCAGTCGCTGAACATTATTGCACTGAAATGTCTTTCGTAACTCACACTGCACTAAAACAACAAGGCCAGTTTTATAGTCCACAGGAAGCTGAAGGCAGTGGCATTCTAAGGAGAGTGCAGTTTGCACTGGGTGACAACCAGGAAGCGGATGACATAGGACACTATGTCACAGGCCTGGTTACGGCGCCAATTAGAAGTATGTCGTCGTGCTTCACTGCACCAATTAGATGTACTGTATGTCACCGGCCTGGTGACGTGGTTTAAGTTTAACTCTCTCCGTTTATCTTCCAAGTTCAAGTTAATATTATCACTGGTCAACTCCGCCAGAGATGGTAATTCTTGGATGATACTACTATCCTTTTAATATCCCAGGTTCGTTCAGTTCCTTCTTTGATGTTAGTGTAGTGTGACGTACGTCTAGTTTGACAAGTGAATTCTCCCTGATATGATGTATGATTTAAAGGGACTTTTAGCTTTTCATAACATTAGAACCCCTGAACATTTGTTGTAACTTTTCGTTTGCCAGAACTCATTCCACCGGGACTCATTTAGTAGGCGGCACGAGATCAAAGAGACGAACTGAGGGATTTTAGGGGAGACTATCGGCGCTATCAAAGACCGTAGTTGTCCCTGCTACGAGACGCAGTTGCTTGCCGCTATTTTCGCGTCTCGGTGTCAAATCGCAACCGAGCGAACGGGGGAAAGCGAAACGGGCAGCAGCGAGCGGATACGAAGACCAGGGTGCGGTTTCTTCTCTTGATTTGGCGGTCAGATCCCCAAAAGTTCGTGAGATCAAATAAGCTGTCAAGTTTATCATGTCCCACTCAACTTACATTCCATTTTAGCTAAATAGACCATGAAGAACTAGACACGTTATCACTCGCTGGCCAGACCTTTACAGAAGCACTAGCCTTATTGAAATCTTGTTATAGATTTTCCCCTGGATTTTATATATATATTTGCAGTGTTTTCTATTCTGTGCAGAGCGGTAATATATATATATATTGTGTAAAGTGATCAGTGGTCTAGTTCAGTCATTCTATTTCAATGGATTTTGTGTTAATTTAAATCTATTAAATTAAACCATCTCAATAGTTCCAGTGGTAAATATAATGATCTATCTATTATATTATTTCAAAAGATAATAGATGCTTAAATTAACTTTTAAAGTCGCGAAGGAATTTATAATTAATAAATTCAGTTAAGTCCTAGTTTTATAGATGTGGGTTTTTAACCACTAGAATTCGCGCAGTGTTTATTAAATACATAATAAAATACTCGAGTGTATTATAGGCTTAACGGGAAATTCATCGCGCTTTAGAAGGTTATTTGTTTTCGGTATGTTACATGTCTTTTTTTTCTTTCATACAGAGTGATCGTAACCTGTGCGATCCCAGCATTAAGAAAGCAATAAAGAAATCAATCTAAGCAAGGCAAAGCATAAACAGTGTGTAGAGTTCCCCTGACGCAGAACTTGTTGAGACTGTGTAAATTTTTAATCTTTGAGGCGATTCTATGTTTGGAATTCCGCTATCTAACTTATAGCAAAGAAAGCACACCCAAAGACAAATTTAACGCACCATCAAACAACTTAAGTCGTAACGGGAAGAAGAACACTGGCCCGAGCTTTGTTAGTTTACTGACACAGAGAGATAATTCATAATTTCCTGAACAGTGATGTGACTAGTTTTCTCACTGGACTTAAACCATACCTCACGGATAAAGTGTACCAGCACGCGTAAGAATTTTATTATCAGCGGCATAGTCAAATAGACCACACCATCCTCACCCCGGTATCAGAGACCGTGCCCTCCCATAGAAACTGTTATTAAGAAAAGAGACACAACTACAGATTCATTTTCCAGCGATTACGGGATCCTTTTATGTGCTGACCGCCTACCCGCTAATCTGGGGCTAGAACTTGAACAAACACTCATACATTTAGTTTGAGGTGTAACTGCTGTTGTGTTATTCTATGGAGTGCAAGATTTTTTCACAATCGGTAAGTGAGAGCAAGATGAGTGAAGGCCTTTGCTAGCGCGTGTATGAATGACAGGAAATTAATTCTTTTGTGTGACCATTTTGTTAACTTGCTTACCTGGTAATATATATCTTTTCTGTATACCCTACATTGTTCCTTTAAGTGGGATAGTTGATAATTTGTTAACTCTGTTTAAAACCACCTCCTTTCCATTTGCTTAGTAAAGGGAAGAACAGCTGGGAAGAACAGGTTTTTTTCTATCACCTATACCTAATTTTGTAACACCTCTTTCAGAGTAATTAACTTCACTGTTAGGTTAACGTACCTATGTTCCTGATATTATCTATCTTTGGACTGGGTTTATCTTTGTCTAATAAGCGGGAAGGGCTTAGTCGATACCAATCTTCTTCACCCCTTCCAAACTTGTTATTTGCATTTGTGTACTTATGATAATTTATGTAATATCTGATATTTTTTAGTGATTGATGTTTAAAGTGAATAAAATCACATAAACTCATTTAGTTCTGTGTGTTGGATATACCCAAAGCCCAACTTTTCCCCTTATTCGTTTAATATAGTTTGTATCAACGTCGCCTGTGTGTGTGAAAAAACACCAAATCGGTGTGCGCGCAGATGCGGGTCTGGAAAACTGGCAACTAATTGTTTGACCAGGAGAGTGAAAGAGAAGATTGAGAGAAACGATTTGTCGTAAATAAGTCTGTCTTTACTCTCCTCCAGCTCGCTGTGAAGCAACTATTAAATCTCTACATTTTCTATCACTGAGCTTTCCATCATCATTTTTCACTCTAAACCGGACCACTATTTCTAAGACTCTTTTCTCTCAAAATAAATTTACGACAATATTTGGCCGGCTCGCCGGGATAATTTTGAGATACATTTGATGCACACATATTTGTGGGCTGGTTCTGGGATCTTGAGCTACATTTGAGGCAATCGCATAGCCGGGATAAAGATATTTTGAGTCTGATTTAGTTTGGGTCTAACTAGGTAGAGTGTGAATGATTTGTCTTTGTGAATTAGGGAAAAAGGAAATAAATAATTACACCCCTAGACAAACGTTCTTTAAGTATTTGGGTTGTCCACACAGCATATTTACAGGTTGTTTTCTCTCCACAGCAGTAGAAAGTACAGATAAACAAATATATTTGCTATTATAATTATCCTCTGGCGGAGATAATTCAATTTCTTTCTTTATAAGAGTTGCTGGGATTGCGTGATTGTTTTACAGTCACAAAGTTTTTGAAGTTAAAAAGAGTTGAGCTTAGCTAAAGACGGATTGTTCTGATTTTGAAAAATTAAGTTAACAACGTCTCATCTCAATAATTGACTTTAGGGACGGAGTTTGTTGTCAGAGATTAAAAAATTTTGTGAAAAATATTTTTTTTTTTCTTTTAAATTGTTTTAATATAAATTTTTCTCGACTGTTAGTAAAAGTAGATTCTTTTCCAGTGTAACTTACCATTTAGTGGCATAGTCGCTTGCGTTTAGAGCCTTAATTGCCAGATAATAGCAGCGATAAGTTTGCACAGTACAGGTAGGAGGTAACACAGGTAAATTTATACTTGTGTTTTTTTCTCGTAGCGGTTCAGAGTTCCTCCCTTTCGCGTTGCTTCTTACTAGTTCTCTAGGCATACTTCATCTTATTCTTTAACAATGGCAGAGAGGATAAAGATGAGGTCCATCTTGAGGCTGGAAGCGAAAGAGGCAGGATTAGATGCAGAAGCTGCAAACGCGTTTATTAACCAGGAATTGGAAATATATGACGCGGAGCAACAGAGAGCCGAAGCTGAGAGGAAGGCGGAGCAACAGAGAGCCGAAGCTGAGAGGAAGGCGGAGCAACAGAGAGCAGAAGCTGAGAGGAAGGAAGAGAAAGAAAGAACAGAGAGGAGAGAAGCCCAGGAGAGGGCAGATAAGAAAGAAGCGGAAGAACGTCTTTTGGAACAGAAGAAAATTGAAGCAGAGATGGAAACTCGCAGAGAGAGAGAGAGAGAGACAAGGAAAGACAGCATCAACTGGCGCTTAAGGCTCTAGAGAGTCGGGGCGCCTCTACTTCGACTAACGGAGAGCCGTCTTCGCCCCAGTCTCAATCAATGGACCTCTCCAGTACTCAATCTGCCCAATTAACTGCTATGTCGTTTTCTTTAGAATCTTTTCCTAGCCCTAACGAAAAAATTGACAGCTACCTAGAAAAATTCGAGAGACTCGCGAATCTTTATGGGTTAGAGAGTACCCGCTGGGCGCTCAAACTTTCAACGTCACTGAAAGGCAATGCTTATGACGTGTACACAAAGCTGGGACCGAATCAACATGATTACGACATGTTGAAAAAGGCCTTACTACAGCAGTTTGAGATGACTGCCCGAAAGTTTCTGCAGTTGTTCAGAAACAGCCGAAAAGAGAGCACGGAAACATTTCCCCAGTTCTCTTCACGTCTCACGGGTTATCTGACAAAGTGCATTGAATTATCTGACCTACCTCTTTCATATGAGGGACTCCTCGAACTTGTTCTTGTGGAGCAGATAAAATCCACTTTGTCGAATGAAACACGTAGATTTTTGGCGGAACAGGGGGCAGTCAGGCTTGAAGACATACTCAATAAAGCCGAACGCTATAGCAATGCAATGGCCGAACTTCCCAGCACTAAACGTAAACCCACCGATGAGCCATCTCGAAAACAGAATCTAGAGCAGGCATCCTATTCTTCCACTTCCTCTCAACATTATAACCAACGAGATAACAATACCCAGAAACCCCCCCAGGAAAAATCGAAATTCTACAAAACCCGATACCCCCCCAACACAAATTCTGATCAACCCAACAAGCCTACGTGGCAGCGCGGCCACCAAGGTCAAGGAAAAGGGAAGACCCCTACACCAGGAACGTCTGATCAGGGCAAACAAACCGGTGCAAACCGCATTGGATGTTTGCATACAGCCTCGAAAGGTAGAGTCAATGTCAGTGATTCTCAACCTGAGGGGGACCGACCCTCAACTCGAGGAACTGTAATTTTGAACGGTACCTCTACTACTTGTCTTTTTGACACTGGATTAAGTTTTGATTGTATTGTCGCTAGGCACCTAGTCAAACCCGGTCAGGAGACAGAGGAAACCGTCAAACTTAGTGGAGTTTTCAGGAGTGATGCACCCAGGACGCTTCCTATCGCACTGGTAGAAATACACTCTGACTTTGTCAGAGGAGTTATTAAAGCGGCCATAATGGATGATCCGATCTACCCAGTTATCCTGGGATGTAGATATGTGTTCATTGGGAGACCTAAGGAGCCGATTGTGGCAGCGGTAACCACAAGAGGGCAAGCCAAGAAGGAGAGGGAGCCTGCGCCAAACTTGTTGCCGAATGAACTGAAGGAGGCGCAACAAAAGGACCCTACTCTGGCGCCCTGCTTTAAAAAACTGCCCATGGCTAAGGACCCCAGACACAACGGAGACATTTTTTCTAAGGATGGTGTATTGTATCGTAGAACGGGCAACCCGGACACGGGGAATAACCAGCTCCTAGTACCGACGCAGTACAGAAACCAGATCTTAGAAATGGGGCACTCTCTTCCCTTTAGCGGACACATGGGACAAAACGCCACTATTCAGCGAATAAAAAACCACTATTGGTGGCCAGGAATGAACTCTGACATTGTCAGGTATGTGAAATCCTGCGCCCAGTGCCAACGGGTAGCACCCAAGCACTTGACACCCCCAGTACCTATGGGGCAAATGCCAATAGTAGGGACTCCATTTGAACGGGTTGCTGTCGACATTATTGGTCCTCTGGAAAAGACCAAAAGAAGGAACAGGTTCATCCTGACCTTAGTTGACACTTGCACTATGTGGGCCGAAGCCGTACCGCTACCATGCACTAATTCCAAGCATGTCGCAGAAGCCCTTGTGCAAATTTTTACACGGTTGGGATTCCCTCAACAAGTTTTGACGGACAATGGATCCCAATTCCGTAGCCTGTTAATGGAGGAGATCTTTAAGATCTTGAGGGCCAAACATATCCACACAAGTCCCTACCATCCGGCCGGAAATGGGCTCGTGGAACGTTTTAACGGTACCCTCACCATGATGTTACGTAAGCTGGGTCAGGAGAAACCGGAAGACTGGGACCAATATATATCGGCTGCCTTATTCGCCTACCGAGAGGTACCCCAAGCGTCTACGGGTTTTGCGCCAGCTACACTTTTATTTGGCAGACCTATTAAGGGGCCACTAGAAGCCTTACTTCGGTCCCTGACAGACCAGAAGGCTGACGAGACAGTCGTCTCTGCAAGCAAGTATGTATCTGAGCTTAAGGAAAGGCTAAAGCTAGGATGGGATCTAGCTACTACCAACCTTAAGAAAGCCCGCGCTAAAATTACTAAAAGATACAACAAAGCTGCAAAAGAGAGAGAACTACAACCAGGGGAGAAAGTCCTATTGCTACTTCCAACCGGAAGCAATAAACTTCGCATCGGATGGCAAGGACCGTTTACCGTCCTTAAAAAGATCTCACGTACCAACTACAAGATCTCCATCAAAGGAAAGGAGAAGGTCTTCCACATAAATCTGCTAAAGAAATATTTGGAAAGACCGGTGCCATCCTCCGAGCATCTCCTGGCTGTCGCCATAGCAACGGAAGACGAGGAAGATGATGATGGTTGCATGGAGTATCCATTGCAACCCACAGAATCCTTTAAAGATGTCAAGTTCGGCGACAATCTCTCACCAGAACAACAAACAGAAACCAGGGCTCTACTACTAAAACAGTACAGTGCAGTCTTAACGGATGTACCTGGTCGAACAAATCTCATTGAATTTGATATGAAATTAACAAACGAGACCCCTGTTCAAACCAGAGTTTACCCCATCCCGTACGCTAAAGCTGATGCACTTCGCGGAGAAATAGACAAGCTGCGTCAGGCAGGAATTATCAGTGAGTCTACATCTCCTTACAGCTCGAGTGTAGTGCTGTTGCAGAAGCCCAATAAGGAAGTTCGGCTGTGCATTGATTACAGGTTGCTAAACGCTGTAACGGAATTCCAGCCCGAACCTCTCCAAACTGTTTCTGAGTTGTTCACCAAGCTCAGCAAAGCAAAGATCTTCTCCAAGATTGACCTCAGCAAAGGTTATTATCAAATACCAGTCAAGGAGGAAATTAAACCTTTGTTAGCTTTCAGCACTAGTGAAGGACATTACACATTTAACGTGATGCCGTTCGGTTTGCATAACGCACCAGGAGTGTACACCAGGATGATGAGGAAGCTTCTACAACCTTTGCAAAGTCCCCATATCCATAATTTCATGGATGACATCTTAATTGCATCGGAAACCTATGAAGAACATATTGCTACGGTTGCTATGCTCCTCAGGAGACTACAGGAAACGGGTCTCACAGCCAGACCTAGCAAATGTCTCATCGGGTTTGAACAGTTAGACTTCCTGGGGCACACTATTTCTCACGGATGCAGTTGGCCTATTAAGAAGAACGTGGAGAAAATAGTGGCAGCAAAAAGACCCCGAACGAAGAAAGACGTACGTTCCTTCATATCGCTATGTGCATACTATCAGAAGTACATCCAGAACTTCAACGGACTGACGGCACCGCTGACTGACCTCACAAAGAAAGGTTGTCCTGATAAGGTCATATGGGATCAAAAGTGCGAACACGCGTATAGCACTTTGAAAGGACAGTTGTCTGCATACCCCATCTTGAGGTTGCCTGACCTCAAGAAACCTTTTGTACTGAGAGTCGACGCGTCAGGTCAGGGCATCGGGTCAACACTGCTTCAAGCCGATGACAGCGACCTGAACATGCTATTTCCAGTTGCCTATGGCAGTCGGAAATTAAATAAAGCGGAACGGAACTACAGCGTAGTTGAAAGGGAATGTCTTGCTCTGATTGACGGTATCAGACGCCATCATGAGTTTCTTTATGGTACATCTTTCACGGTGCAAACAGACCACGCTCCGTTAGCATTTCTTGGTGCCAATAAAGAATTTAACGCAAGGATCATGCGTTGGGCGCTTCTTTTAAGCGTTTATTCTTTCAAAGTGGAATATATTCCGGGAAGACAGAATGTCGGGGCTGATTTCCTGAGTAGAAACTGGTCTACAGAGGAAGAAGAGCAAACTGAAGATACCACTCATCCTAAAATCACCAATCAGGTCACCTCCATTGTCAAAAAATGAAACATGAAAAATGGTTTCATGTCTAAAAGTGGGGACGATTGTGACGTACGTCTAGTTTGACAAGTGAATTCTCCCTGATATGATGGATGATTTAAAGGGACTTTTAGCTTTTCATAACATTAGAACCCCTGAACATTTGTTGTAACTTTTCGTTTGCCAGAACTCATTCCACCGGGACTCATTTAGTAGGCGGCACGAGATCAAAGAGACGAACTGAGGGATTTTAGGGGAGACTATCGGCGCTATCAAAGACAGTAGTGGTCCCTGATACGAGACGCAGTTGCTTGCCGCTATTTTCGCGTCTCGGTGTCAATCGAGGAACCGAGCGAACGGGGGAAAGCGAAACGGGCAGCAGCGAGCGGATACGAAGACCAGGGGGCGGTTTCTTCTCTTGATTTGGCGGTCAGATCCCCAAAAGTTCGTGAGATCAAATAAGCTGTCAAGTTTATCATGTCCCACTCAACTTACATTCCATTTTAGCTAAATAGACCATGAAGAACTAGACACGTTATCACTCGCTGGCCAGACCTTTACAGAAGCACTAGCTTTATTGAAATCTTGTTATAGATTTTCCCCTGGATTTTATATATATATTTGCAGTGTTTTCTATTCTGTGCAGAGCGGTAATATATATTGTGTAAAGTGATCAGTGGTCTAGTTCAGTCATTCTATTTCAATGGATTTTGTGTTAATTTAAATCTATTAAATTAAACCATCTCAATAGTTCCAGTGGTAAATATAATGATCTATCTATTATATTATTTCAAAAGATAATAGATGCTTAAATTAACTTTTAAAGTCGCGAAGGAATTTATAATTAATAAATTCAGTTAAGTCCTAGTTTTTATAGATGTGGGTTTTTAACCACTAGAATTCGCGCAGTGTTTATTAAATACATAATTAAATACTCGAGTGTATTATAGGCTTAACGGGAAATTCATCGCGCTTTAGAAGGTTATTTGTTTTCGGTATATTACATGTCTTTTTTTTTCTTTCATACAGAGTGATCGTAACCTGTGCGATCCCAGCATTAAGAAAGCAATAAAGAAATCAATCTAAGCAAGGCAAAGCATAAACAGTGTGTAGAGTTCCCCTGACGCAGAACTTGTTGAGACTGTGTAAATTTTTTAATCTTTGAGGCGATTCTATGTTTGGAATTCCGCTATCTAACTTATAGCAAAGAAAGCACACCCAAAGACAAATTTAACGCACCATCAAACAACTTAAGTCGTAACGGGAAGAAGAACACTGGCCCGAGCTTTGTTAGTTTACTGACACAGAGAGATAATTCATAATTTCCTGAACAGTGATGTGACTAGTTTTCTCACTGGACTTAAACCATACCTCACGGATAAAGTGTACCAGCACGCGTAAGAATTTTATTATCAGCGGCATAGTCAAATAGACCACACCATCCTCACCCCGGTATCAGAGACCGTGCCCTCCCATAGAAACTGTTATTAAGAAAAGAGACACAACTACAGATTCATTTTCCAGCGATTACGGGATCCTTTTATGTGCTGACCGCCTACCCGCTAATCTGGGGCTAGAACTTGAACAAACACTCATACATTTAGTTTGAGGTGTAACTGCTGTTGTGTTATTCTATGGAGTGCAAGATTTTTTCACAATCGGTAAGTGAGAGCAAGATGAGTGAAGGCCTTTGCTAGCGCGTGTATGAATGACAGGAAATTAATTCTTTTGTGTGACCATTTTGTTAACTTGCTTACCTGGTAATATATATCTTTTCTGTATACCCTACATTGTTCCTTTAAGTGGGATAGTTGATAATTTGTTAACTCTGTTTAAAACCACCTCCTTTCCATTTGCTTAGTAAAGGGAAGAACAGCTGGGAAGAACAGGTTTTTTTTCTATCACCTATACCTAATTTTGTAACACCTCTTTCAGAGTAATTAACTTCACTGTTAGGTTAACGTACCTATGTTCCTGATATTATCTATCTTTGGACTGGGTTTATCTTTGTCTAATAAGCGGGAAGGGCTTAGTCGATACCAATCTTCTTCACCCCTTCCAAACTTGTTATTTGCATTTGTGTACTTATGATAATTTATGTAATATCTGATATTTTTTAGTGATTGATGTTTAAAGTGAATAAAATCACATAAACTCATTTAGTTCTGTGTGTTGGATATACCCAAAGCCCAACTTTTCCCCTTATTCGTTTAATATAGTTTGTATCAACGTCGCCTGTGTGTGTGAAAAAACACCAAATCGGTGTGCGCGCAGATGCGGGTCTGGAAAACTGGCAACTAATTGTTTGACCAGGAGAGTGAAAGAGAAGATTGAGAGAAACGATTTGTCGTAAATAAGTCTGTCTTTACTCTCCTCCAGCACGCTGTGAAGCAACTATTAAATCTCTACATTTTCTATCACTGAGCTTTCCATCATCATTTTTCACTCTAAACCGGACCTCTATTTCTACGACTCTTTTCTCTCAAAATAAATTTACGACATGTAGTGACTTCTCATATATTGGTAGTGTGTACAATAATGGCATAACTTCAGCAACATGTAAGGACCAAATCAAACTCATGCTGATCCATTAAAACTTTTAATAACACAATACTGTTAACAAGCATGACAAGGTAATTCAAATGATGGAGCTCGCATATAGTCATAAATTGGATCCTTGGACATTATGGGTACTTCTTACGTGAGCTCTATATCTTGTAGACTTTCATATTCCTCTTTAACATATTATCTACTTTAGACATTCTTAGTCTTCCAAATCTGCCACTATATACTTGTGGTACCTATGCTCCTTAGTAACATTCAGTTTAATTTAATATATTTATAGAATGTTCTTGCCGAACTGGTTAATCATGCCTATATAAACGTTCCTAAAGACAAGAATCAGTCTTATGCATAATATATACTCACAGTTACATACTTACTAGAGAGAGAGAGCATAATTGCGGTTCTCATGTGGAAATAAACACTCACTGTTTCTTAGAAGTAATATCTATCTCTTGATAGATCAACCTTTACTTAGAGTCTTGGTAGATCAACCGTTACTTAGAGTTGCTCCTCCATAACATTCAGTTTCCTTTAAATATTCATAGTGTTCTCTTGGCAAACTGGCTAATCGTGTCTCTGCAAACGTTCTCTAGCACATAAATCAATCTTAAGGCATAAAATGTACCTACAATCATATACTCACAAGAGAGAACTTAATCTCTGTTCTCCTGTCGAAATATACACCTCCTGTACGCTACAGAAATAATATCTATCTTTTGATAAATTAACACTTGCTTGAAGTAGCTGGACATATGTATATACTCGTGAGAGCCAGTCTGTACAACCACAGACATACAACCTGTCCGCACAGCTGCTCGAATCTCCTAAGCACTAATGACCACTGGTCATCTCAGCGTGGTGTGTTCCCTTGCCACTCTCTGATTCGTTAATCCAATACTTTTGGATTAAATTCATTGGTCAAGCTTCGCTGTTCTCGAACATTCTATTTATGTCTCTAGATGATCACCCACTTTTAGTAAACGTGAGCTGTTACCTTGAACTGTTGTCAGTAGCAATTATTATTTTTCATTCATTATTTTTCTTTGTGAGCTGTCCTAACTGTTTATCTCATTCTAACAATAGCACAAATTGCCAAATGCTTTAGGGACACCTCTGTTTGAATGGTAACGAATATATGTCATGGCTTTAACTAAGATGGTGGTTCTGCCCTGAGTCTGACAGTCTGTTGTTTTTGTAGGCCAGATATTTGACCATCGTCAAATAAATAAAGCTGGGACTATAGCGAAAATATTCTTAGCAAACGTACAAATATGTAGAGGCGGATAGACAGACGGAAGAACATACAAACCGAACTGTCAGTTAGTCAGACATGCAGCCAGACAGTCATCCAGAAAGACAGTCAACCAGACAGCTATTCAACCAATTACACATATAAAGTCAGGCTGATAGACAGCCAACCAACTAAACAGCCTGTCAAACAGACAACCAGACGGACAGATAGGCAGCCAGCCATTCAACTAGCCAGATGGACAAACTAACCACCACCCCAAATTCAACCAGCCTAACAGCTGTGCCAACCCACCAGCCAGCTAACCAGCATACAAACAAGCAGACATACGGAATATTAGCAGGATGCCAACAGCAACACAAGTGATAAAAAAGAACAACATGCAGGAGAAAAGCTTAACGGCCACACAAAGAATGAGAACAAAACAGTAGTAAAGAATCCAGCCTGCAGAAACAATAGAAAATCCTAGTAATAAAAAGGCACATCAACACAATCGTTATCTTTGAGCTCCGCAACAACTTTTAAAGTTTTAAGAACGCCACAGACAGCAAAATGGTGGAGTAAAACTGAAACAGAAAACTGGTGGGAATGAAGCGGGCAGAATAACGGAAAGTAATTTATTTCGACGCCGACAATTACATCAGTGGGCCCTTCGTTTACAGACACGAGCAGATGTAGCGTTTCTTTTGTTGTTCTTGGTCCAGGTTATCTGCTGACAGTTAAGTGTGGCGTTCTCTAATATCTGCTCTAAACATCAGCTTCACCACCCACGATCCAACACTGATGATCGGTTCGCAATATCTTCCACGTCTTATCTGAAAAAGTTATCCGTATTCACCAACCTCTTTCACTTTTGTTCCTAAAAAAAATGAAACAAAAAACACAACAACTGGCGATTGTACTTACGCTCTGTTTTAAACAGAAGTTGATAATAAACAGAATATATGTTGTTTTCGAAGCTTTTGTTCTTCGGGCGTACATTTTGTTTCCCCTTTAAGTACACAATTACTAGAATATCAAAAACAGCTCTGTCGTTACGTACGGAACCGCTGGTAGAAATGTGGGAGCAAATCTGAAACTATGATACGAAGATCAGTCACCGGCGAGGAAAGATAACACCGCGTGATACCGCCCCAGTTTCTGACATTAATTGGTCTATTTTTTGGTACGAAATTAGAAGTTAAATAAACATCAACAGCTCATTGAACGCATGAACTCCATCTGAGTTCTCGTTGTCTCACCTTCTAACTCAGAAACCAAGTGGAACGCTCAATGACCGTGACACAAAATCTGTGAGAAGTTTGATAAGACCTGTGAGATAACAGAAGCGAAAAAGAATAATCAGACCGTCGGGGCATGTTTTAAGATACGAAAATTTTACTCCCTTTTTTTGTTGCGAATTTCAGCTGTTACTTAATAAATCAAGGGAAATGTGACGTCCTGATATTTTAAAAATTTAATTGATTATTTTTTCCCGTTCTCGTTGGCGAACAAGGATGACTGTAACGAACAAGGATGACTGTAACGAACAAGGATGACTGTAGCGAACAAGGATGACTGTAACGAACAAGGATGACTGTAACGAGATAAAACTGGTCTATCAGAGATATGAAACAATTACGCCCCCGAGGTCTCGGCAGGAGTTTAAAAAAGTAAATGTTGCGCCCCCCCCCTCCCCATAGCATATACTGCCGTAGGGAGGCGAAGTGTTAGAGACGTCACTATACTATGTCCAGCATCGAGACGTGGGGGTGACCTATTTCCTTCCTCGCTGCCTTTTCCTTCCCTAACACACGAGCAGAGCCATGTACCCATTTACAGCTAGGTAGACTGGAGCGTGACGTCACCGTGTTTCGAAATCAGCATCTTTGCCGCGACAGGTCAGCTCTCTAATTACTCTACCATTCAGACGCTCGTCAGGGGTTTAGCTGCCATTATAAAAGTTCTGTCGTCAGGTTGTCAGGAACATGTTGCTGTCGAGTATACGCCTCTGAATTTACTTACAATTTGTCGAGATAGTCACAGAATACCTATGTTGCCACTGACTCGAGTTAGAAGAGTTGACGTTCCTTCTTTACAGAATGTGACGGTATTGCATCCCCTGCTTTGCAGTAGTGGTCCAACAGTGGCCAAAACTCAAGAGTATCTAACATGGGCTTCAAAGGTTTCTACCTTCGCACAAGATTACTCTTGGCAGAGATGTAGATAGAAGGGTGATGACACTTCTATTACAAAGGGAGTCTTCACAAGATATTCAGAATAAGCGAGAAGAATACTGCTTTGGCTTAGTATGTTAACTCTGTAATTCTGCCGACGCTTTTGTGAAGGATTTAAGCACTTCTTAAGTTCAGCTCGTTTAAGCCCCCCACCCCTGATTTACTCAGTGGTATTCTATTATTCTAGTATAGCTCTATTTAGAGTGTGTGTAGTAATTTGACAAAGACAAACATGCAGTAACTTTAAAATGATTAAATCGAAGTTAAATTTCTTACATTACAAATAACAAAATTTAATAATCACTTTAGGTTTTAGCAGTTGGAAATAATTTGAATAGTTATGGATCAAGAAAAGTTATCATCACAGTCTTTAGGGAATGTGAGATATTACAAGAAGTTCAAGTGGCAGCATATATTTGAACTTAGCTGTCAATGACGGTTCTGCTCCTTCTTATGGGTTGGTTCTTTTCACTCTGCTCGCGCTCGTCTCTGATCAGGGTTGTCGGGAGTAGCTCGTTTCCCAGAAACGTCAAGGAGAGTCTACCACGTGGATACTTCGTCTTAAAGCTTAGGCCACGGTTCCCTTCTTGTTCCAGAGAAAGTACTTTCTGCTGGTACCACCAATAACTATGGTAAAAGAATAGGACTAAACGCTCCTCTGAGCATGGCGTTTTCCAAACCATAGTTATGGGTTCCTATCTTCCCATACCACCATCCCAATTACTCAGACTTTACCCTCGATGAGAATTAAATTTAATCCCTCAGATAAAACTTTCTTTTAAATAGAATAGCTTTCATAGTTACTTTATATTTAAATGAAAAGGTTAATATTACAGATAGAGTCTGTTTACATATACATTTCCACTGATTGGAAAGTGTTCACAATACAAATTTAATAGGTTTTAATTTATGTTTTACACTGATTGAAAAGTTTGAAACTTCCATTACTTTAAAATGAATATTTTCACATAGACATTTACACTGGTTTAAGCTTGAAAACTTACATTAATTTTAAAGTGACTGTTTATAGGGACATTTACACTGCTTTGAAAATGTAAGTATTGTACTTAGAATGTACATCATTTCTTTCATCTTTACCTCCCTGCTCCATAGGGAACCTGGAACTACTTTATGCGGTTAGATCTCTTTACGAAACTAGCAATAAAGCAATCACCAGCCCGTGCAGTAATGGTTCATGAGTCATCATTCTATACGCTGAGGTTGCCAGCCTCAAATGACTTTGACATCCACAAGCGATTTTCACACATTAATATTCACATGGTAATATATACATATATATGTTAGTTCGCATGTTAGTCATAAAATATGAAATGTAAATCACAACTTACGTCAAGCCTGACTCACAGACTTTTTGCTCAGATGAATAAAAGAGACTTGAATCGGCCTCTTACACGCGTCTGGGGTGTCGTTAATTTTAACTTCAATTCCCTCTGACTCCGTGTCTTTCTTCAGTTTTCTAGTCCCGGTGTTCCTTATTAAAATGTAGAGATTTCCTGTGTTTTGTAAGTCTTATTTGGTTCTCCAATAAAAAGTCCAGTTAAAAAAAGTCTTCACTCTGGCGAGGTCTGATGTTGTCTTGGCGAGCGTGAAATTCACAGTGAAATAAAACTGCGAAATGGTCAGACTATATTCCTATCTTCCCATGCATTTTTGTTATGAATCTAATCAGAAAGATCCAATCATTTCAAATCATGCAGATAGGGTGGGATGATTTCAAAATAGTCCCACGTGAAATCAGGTGCGTGTCTGCAAAGGTCACGTATTACCATATATGGATATCTGATGACTTGCATACACTCTCACAGGCAGATCGGTAGACACACATGACAACATGGGTAAGCTGTAATACTTATTACTTTATTAGAAAGTAATGTTGTCATAACAAGTCGGCCCGGAAGCGATTATGTCACACTTGTCTGCCCACATGTGTCACACAGACAGTAATCTCGTCATCTGTCGTATGAGTACGCAAAAACTCAGTGTCTGCCCATCTGGGTTACCAAACGAGTCGTCTTATCAGTAGTTCAATCTAAACACGCCGGCGACTATCTATCTCAGTTGCTCACCGAAGCCAAGATGACCGGGTAACAAACAGGTGACATCACAGAGAGGAGTATCGAATGGTTTGATCAAATCAAATATCTGCTACTTAGCAGAAAAATATCGAAGAAAGAAAGAAAGAACGAAAAGTGCGATAATTGACAGCACATAATAAAAATCAGTACCACAAATGTACAGATACTGCCGGAGAGAAACAAAGATCGATAGGGGCCGTCCCGTTTTGTCATACAGATGATGGCGAAGACGTTGTGCGTTCCTTGAGCACAGACTGCACGTTCTATGTCTGTCTAAACATCTGGCCGAAGAAAATGAGAACAGAATGATTTATGCTGTTCATTACAGTACAGTATTGACATGTAAACAGTGAATAAGCAATTACAAGAATGAATTGAGACCCATATATTGCTGCAAGACCAAACAGTTGAAAGTGGTCCAATAGCAGATACTGGAGTAGGGGAGTAATGTAGTAGAGAGTTTACCGTGCTAGGGGCAGCTTCTTTTGAGATGGTATGACCAGCTTTCTTCCTCCCTGCCTTTGCCTTCCCTAACTCAAGAGCAGAATCATGTACCCATTTACAGCTGGGTAACTGGAGTATGACTACAGCAGGTTTCAATCACGGAACCCATTAACTTTGCCGCTGAGCGGCAAACACTCTAACTGCTTAACCAATCGGACGCTTAACGACAAGAACGGGCACATGGCTGTCCAGGAGAAACTCTATGGAGATGTCACCAACCTGAGCGTAACCACCGTTTTCTTCTAACATGTTTAAAGTGACGATTGAGGGTGTTCAACGAAGAAGAAGCTATGAATAAACTGAAGAATGTCTGAATTTCATTAAAATATTATTGTGTTTTTGGTTAATAAATGGGTGTCATGGGGGATAAAAAGCTAAAACTAATAAAAAGAAAAAAAACGAAAGAGGTAACAGTGAACGAAAATAAAAATATCTTATACAAAGAAATAGAGGCTGGTGACGTTAACACAATCAATCAATTCCCTTTTAGCTCCCCAAGGAGCATAGGCCTTTAACAAACACATGCCAAGTCTTCCTGTCCTGTGCCATCCGCTCAAGTTTTCATTTTCTCTTGCATCTGATTATGGTTATGGGACAGAACAGCCAAGTCATTTGCAAAATCCAGATCATCAAGCTGTTTAGTCAGATTCTACTGGATTCCATTTCTGTTGTGTGATGTCGATGTTTTCATAACCCAATATATTGCTAGTAAGAACAGAAATGGAGACAAGAGGCATCCCTGTCTCACTTTCGTTCTAATTCTAAACGGTTCTGTAAGTTGTCCTGCATGAAGAACTCTGCATGTCATGTCTTCATAGGTCTTCTTTATTAAGTTAATGATCTTCATGGGAACTCCATAATGCCTCATCAATTTCCAAAGCGATTCAAATTAGAATATAACAGTCTAGTGCATAAAGTCAAAGATAGGATAGTACTACAAATTTTCGGCGAGAATGGTAGTCGTCGCCTACGCCTTCAGCGTATTAATTGATAACGCATTGGCCGGACCAAAAAGGGTACCCTATTTTTCAAATTCGTCCTTGAGACAAACGTACCACTTTTCCAAGTTCAATGAAGTATTTGCCTAAAATACATTGTAGAAGGGAGAGGGACGGATAGATAACCAACGCAAATCACGTCTCACATTGTTTCTAAAAATAAAACCAACTTGCTAGCCTTGCCCTTAGGCGGTTTTCAAATTACGATGTAAACGTTAGAAAATGTGGACACTACGGTCATGAAAACACGCTTAGCTCTTGTTGCGAATGACGTAATTCTCGTGTATTACGAGAGACTCTCGTATTTAGCTTGAAAGTACATGGAAAAAGAATTGAACAGGAGGTAGTTTAAAAATAAACAACTAACATTGAAAAAAAGATAGAATTTTGAACCAAGCCACTTAGCCCCATAAAAATCATATATTCGTGTACCTGAAGACTTGCTGACCAAGAATATGTTGTTAGTTATCTAAATAGTCCATTAAATAATCAAATATTGGTGATAATACATAGAGAATCGGAGATACTGTCAGGTCAAGACATGTCTGCTTAGATTGGATAGCATATTTTTGGGGGAAAAAATTAGGTGAAAGAAAGGCTAAGATAGTACGATGAAGTGGATTGGATGAAATTTGAAGGAAGCCGAAATATTATTGGCTAACATAAATATACAAATCTAGTTGGTAGTAGTAACGCATAGTGGTTTGAGATATTTTAAAAAAAATAAAGTTTCATTCAAAAAAAAAAGAGATGCTTGGTCTCATTGGCCAAAGCCTTTTACTTTAACGAAATAGTAAGCTGCTCGCTGCCATTTTTTCAAAATATTCTGAGGAACAAGCAGCGATGAGCAGACTTGTGCTTTGTTTTAAAATAACTAACAACAGAAAGCAGTCTGAACAGAGGCAGTGATGAAAGTGTGCCATATTCTATTGCCTAATTCATCGTTACTTGTTTATATTTCCTTAATATGTGTGGTAAAGTGGGATGTTATAAATATTTATAGGGGACTTAGTGTACTGACTGATATCAGCTGTGAAGGTATCTGTATCTAATAGGTGTAGTGTTTTACAGATAACCTTACTTGCTACCACATTATGCCTCAGTCAGAATTATTCTGGAATATTGTGATGACTACGTTAAATGTCTAGGGTATGTATATGATGAAGTGTAAGTCACAACAACAACAGACAGATAAACAATTTAATTTATTCCACCACACTTGACAACACTGTGACACTCACACACATGTAACATTCTATAAGACTATCTGAAATGAGTCACTGGTAAATTTTCAAATATCAATATGTATTAAGTACTTTCATTAATATTTATGTCCTGATTCAAATACAAGTGAACCAGGAATCACAATCAATTGTAATTACAATTTATATGTACAGAATTTATCAATATGAAACTTGTAGTGACATATTTTATTAATATTATCCTATGTGTGTCAGTTGTGTAGTAGTAATATGAGGTAATACTGGTTTTGTTTTTTTCAAGCTATGTTGTTATTTGTCATCATGACTTCAAGTGTTTGTTTCTGTTGGAACTAGTATTGGAGATGTTCTCAGTTCCGTTCATTAAAACAATTAATTTCCCCTCTTATTTTTATACAATGTCAGTTTAAGATGGGGTTACATAATGTTGAGCTCCGCTGGCCACATAGGCTTATCTTTCGTGATGGCGGCAGGAAAAGACTCCTCTGCTCAATAGCCTCCCTGTGTTCTGGAGACACCTCACTGGTCACTATCTGGACCCAGGAGTATGCTGTCAGCCTCTAGGTTCAGCAAAGCTCCGACCAGGTGCTGCTCAATAGCTTTAGGACCACGGTCCCTGAAACAAGAAGGTTGTACCTCCTACTTCATAACTAGTTTATAATCCATTTACAGACTGAACACAATACATAACAAACACTGAGTTCAGAGCGGTAGGCCAACTGTCAGCTTCATCTGAAATAATTTACACCAGTATATTCCTCCCTAATGGTTACTACGCCTCTGCAATTTCAGCATTATTTCTTTCTAGTCCATAAGATAGGTTTCAGTGTACTGTTTGGCAATTCCATGCAGTTTTACTTTCCTCCGACACCTTCTGTTCAGGTTGGAGCACTATATAGGCTTTACCTCACGTTCGCTACTGAACTACACATATATATACAGACATAAATTATCAATTTACATTCAATTTTCATTAAAAAGATGTCAAATATTTCAAGCTTACCACAATTCATGGAAATAACACAGAATTACGTTGACTGGCAATGAATATAGCACAATTTCGATCTGCCGATGTCCCAGGCTTTTATTTAGAAAAATATGCACTGGTGCTCAACGCACTGGTTCTGTAGTAAGTTTATTTGAACATGTGGTGGTGACCTGACGCCTCTGATTGACTATATTCGCGGGTCTAACCAATCGTGCCATGTTTACCCAATCGTTTGAAAAAAAGTACTCCTACTCCCGTTTCCCTTGACAACAAAAGATAGTATTTATAGCCCGACTAATCGTGTTTAGCCTTACATTTATTGCGCTCCAATCAAATCGGATTTAACATGGAGACCCATTTCCCGTACAATGGTGGGGTGAAAATCTGCCACTGAGCGATTCTGATTTGGGTGTTGTCTGACACCCTCACTATTTTCTTTTGGCTATAATTTGTCAATTCCTAGACTATTTGCGTAACACTCAACATATTATTTGTCAGCAAGTCCTAAGGAACCCAAATATATAAGTTTAATGGGGCTAAGGGGCTGCGTTCAAAATATGTATTTTCTAGGATAGTCGTGTAGTTGTTTTTTTATTTTTTATGTTCAGAACCGCCACCTGTCCTGCTGTACTGTCAGACTAATGTCAGGATTTTAGACATAAAACAGTAGAATGTCAGGTTTCCTAATAAGCGTTTTGTGAGTTTTTAAAAACTAACTCTCGTCTGGGTAGTGTTTTTTTTCACTGTCGATTTGAAAAAAGCTAGTGCTTGTGGCCTTACACGCGTGATGGTAGTAATTGTGTATCGCGAGACTGTGTTAGTATTGCCTGCGTTCCGGCTTTCAGCCTCTCCCTTTCTTTCTATCTTTAGTCCATCTGTCTTTCGTTTTTTGGTAACGTAGGGTATAAAACGACATGAATGGAATTTTAAATCTAGGTCAACTTGCGTATCTCAAGGTTTTTCTTAGAAAGGCAGTACACGTTTTATCGTAGAAAGCGGGTATTGAAGCAGTAGGCTTTTACTATCAACGTGAAACGTTACAATTTGCAGACGAAGTAGAAAACAAGGGGGATTTCGAGTACAGTCATTGTGACAGCACTGTTCTTTACCATTCTTCTTTCCGTTTATTGAATTTATGTGTTAGGCTTTACATTTTCCTGATAATTTATATATGTGGATTAGAATTTCTCACGACAATATGTGGTAAGATTGATTTTATTGACTTTTTAATTAAAAAGGGTTGTGTAAAAAAAGAAAAGGCCATGTAAAAGATTGTAATTAAATGGTTCCATGGCAGACTTAGGCATGGCCTAGATGTTGATCCATCATATAAGGGACTATCTAAGAAGTTTAAAACTACAGGACCAAATATATGATGGTCATACAGGAACATCACACCTATCTTATTGCATGGAAAAGATTACTGCAGCAATGACAGAGGCGTAGCATCCATTAGGGAAGAGAAAAGAAAACTGGTACAATTTGTTCCATCAAACTAAAGTGGAGAAGCAGAGTTGTCAGAGAGAGCTGACCATGTTCTTTTGTATTGAATGTATGTTTACATGAAAATTGGGAGGAATTAGTTTGATATTAAGACAGAACCATAACTTGCATCGACAGGGGTTCCTGCTGGCACTTGTCTGATGCTGGTACTCGATGATAGAGAAATTCAGCACGATTTCTAAGAGTCTCTGGTACCTGTTTGTATTAAAGAAGTTCAAGATCAGAGGAGACTGAAGTGTTTGGCCAATCCAACTGCAACTGCTGTGATTCCAGGATAAGTACAATATCTGGCCTGGGACAACTTATCACGACTAAAGAAAAATCTCCTGTATAGACAAAAACGTTCCTCCAAAAGACTAACATAAACAATTCTAGTGAAACATAAGAACATTGGATGATAATCCCCAACCTGCCTTCTAGTACCAGTAGTTAAAAAGAGTAATTAATATCAACTTGAAAATGTGTAACAATGTACTATAGACATATTGTCTGTTGTATGTAAATATCTTTATATATATATTTGTAAATATATCTATCCATCTAAATTGACTCTCATTGAACTGTAGTCCTGACCAAAACTACTTTAGGCTCAGGACCAATAAAGTTTAACAAAAGAAATTTTAAATATAAAATTTAACAGCTGGAGTTAGTTGAGTTTATCATAGTAATTAGTATATGTTTGTATATGTTTTTGTATTGAGATTCTTTAAAAACACTCTTACAATACCCTAGACACTTTATGTAGCTTTCAGTCACGCTAGTCAATAAAGAATATAACTTAGAGTGAGATCGTAGGATGGTAACAAGAAAGGTACTCTGTAACACAGTTGTCCATTGTTTACCTCAGAGACCTTCACAGTTGATCTCACTCAAGTACAGCTATACGCACACCATTCTTCTTAACATCAAAACCCACCACAGGTCTGACCAACACACAAAGTTAAGTTTATTTTGTTGTTTATTATCATTTAAACTTGACAAAATCAAATATCTAAAGAAAGATCAGATAACAATCAGATTTACATACATATGAAATAGCAGAATAAAGGTGCCCTCCCCCTATGGAGAAAAAAAACACCCAAAAAGTAAATAACCCAAAGGTCAAAGGTTAGCATTATGTTACAGAGTAGACAGTAAAGTAAATAGATTCCTCCTATATGCTACCCAGTAAAGTTAACAAGTTTAAGCAAATCCAGTTTTGGTAAAGTCCCTGTAAGAAAGAAAAATATTCACTCTCTCTTTCATACAGTGGCCACTCAATCACTCTTACCTACTCTTGGTGATATCCCTTGGAATTACAATTTTTCCTCACTATATAAAATGTCATGTTTATTTCCCAAATTGGCCCCAGTCCATCATCTGTCAAATAAAGACTAGTGAGCTGAATGCCGAACCTGGTGTGGGTTTTTCCTGGATGAAAAAATGTCACCGTCAATAGTTGATGTAGAAAACGTGATCTTGGGGTTCACAGTTAAAAGAGGAAAATACTTCCAGTATTGGGAAACAGCTGGTTGCTAAAAATGTTACAATTGATAAATGATGATAATCCTATCGGCTGGATCTATGGTAGAGTGCCGATTCTGAAACAGCGTAAATTCTGTATGCTTACGCTTGAATACGACTGTCAGAAGTCAGGAATGAATGTTATTTTTTTCACCACCCCAGTGGGCTTATAAAATTGAAAAAAATATTGCTGGGTTTGGAAAGTCCAGTTAAATTTTACCCGTTAAAATGTTTCTCATGTATCGTTGGCAAATATTTGCTCACCAATGAAATTGGTGACGCACAAGCCAAGAAAAGACAACATTAACCAATCAGTATAAAGAAAAGACCAAAAGACCGCTGGACGCCCTTGATCAGGTCAGAAAATCAGAATGAAAATCCCCACGAATGCTATTAACACATTTTCGACAATGGTTCTAGAACTACGTGCTTACACTATCCAAAAATTCTGAGTGACAACTGATAGAAGGTTTAAGAAAACACAGTTTATATATCATTATGTTTTTCTGATTTATAGATGATGTTACTTTTCGCACTATTGTGTGAGTAACGGAGAATCAGAAACATGAGTTCCCCAGATACAAGTTTACGGTCGACTTCTCTCGGGCGTTCAACCGCCATCAAAGACTTATATCCGTGTAACGGAGTTCTCGAAGATTTTTGCCCGTGAATCGACATCAAAGCTCAAAGCACACTCGGGAAAATCCTGGATCTCCCCTCGTGGACTTCAAAGACTCTGTGTTTTTCACGTGCAGTCTGTCAGGTATCGTATGACTGACAGATAAGCTCGCGTGAGAAAACTAGGTAAACAAACATGATTCGCTACCTGTTATGACTGACAGGTCATGCAGTTTGTAAACATTGCGTTAGCTTGTGTTCACGGAAAAAGAGGTCGGACGAAAAGTACGCTTGTGTAAGTAAAACACAGGTAGAAAAAATGCGTGGTTTTGCTAGCAAATCATAGAACGTTACGAGGTTACAAGCCTGTCAGATTACTGTAGGCTCTCTTTCCATTATACGTCACAAGCGGTGAATTCCATTCCAGACTTTGTTCAACTATTATTCTCAATGTGGCTATCTGGTCTGTACAGGATCTGTTTTGTCGAAAACCTGCTTGTTCATCTCTCAGTTTCTTGTCTATGGACTCTTTTAATCTCTCAAGGATGATTCTGTTTAATACTTTTCCTGGCACTGATAGTAACATTATTCCTCTATAATTTGTGCACTCTTGTAAATTTCCCTTCTTAGGCAACTTGACCAGATAATCTTCCTTCCATTCTGCAGGTATTTCCTCTCTCTCCCAGACTTTGCCAAGTAGTTTGTATAATATCTCTGTAGAGGTATCAATATCTGTTTTGATGGCCTCTGCTGGAATGCAATCTGGACCAGCTGCTTTTCCATCTTTCAGAAGCTTTATGGCTTTCTTTATTTCTTCTCTTCTGCGGGCTGGATGTCTGGGGGATTAGTTGGAGATGATCTATTGAGAAGTTCCTCAAAATGTTCTGTCCATCTCTTCATTTGTTCTTGTATATTACTAAGCAATTTTCCATTCTTATCTTTTATAAGGCCATTTGCTTGCTTATATTTCCCTGTTAGCTTCTTTGTGTTGTTGTACAGGTCCCTCATATTTCCTTTGGCTGCAGCTTCCTCTGCTTCCCTTGCCAAATCATCAATATATTTCATCTTGTCTCTTTTGATGTTTCTTCTTACTTCTTTGTTTGCTTATATGTACACTTCATGAGCCTTGGCTTTGGAGCTTCTGGTTTTGCTTCTGTTTAAATCTGCTTTCTTGCATTTCCTGTCTTCTAATTTACTAATTGTTTCTGTTGTTATCCATACTTTGTGCTGACGTTCTCTTTTTCTCAGTACTTCTTCACATGTCTCGTTCTATATATTTTTTACTTGTTGCCATTGGTCTTCCGTATCTGTTTCATCTTCCTGCTGTTGGAGTACTTGGTATTTGTTGGATATTGTGATTGAAAATTGTTCTCTTATTTCTTGATTTCTTAGATATCACACATTATACTGTTTGTCGTGGAACGAGTTGTGTAAACACACTACTTTGTTAAATCACTATGTCGAGAGCCCAGCCAATCAACGCACAGTTGCTGAGCCGGAATAAATTACAAGAAGTTACGCCAGGAAAAAACTTAAGCCCTGTTTTTTCGGATGTGGGTCGTGGCCATCTTGTTCACGCAAGATGGCGGACGAAAACTGAATAAAATTAGGCTGTACGAGCAAAAGACGAAACTGCAGGAAACCAATCAGCTTGCTCCGCCAGGAACCAACCAAAAGCTTTGCTTAAGCATTCACCTACCTATATAATCGGGCGAGATTTTATGCAAAGGCACGCAATACCGAACACGAAGCCAGAGACGACCGACTGTGTGAGAGGAGCTGTCAACCTGATTTATTGCTTGCCTGAGAGCATTGACCTGCAGCCTGCTTCGCTAAGTCGAGTCAAAATCTGGCCTGTTTAAATCTTGGAGGGTAAATATAAATTTACTATAAACTGGTAGAAAAATAGGCCTACAGCAGATACACCTGTATATATATATATATATATTTAACATATATTGTTTTACTATGAACGTATCAGTTTACTGATTGTATCTTGGGGGAATTAGGTATAATGATTTTATTTCCTAATATGATTGAGTAGACGAAGACTAATAGGACTCATACTGCAATCTATTGTCTCCTATAACTTCAGTCTATTGTCTCAGATAACTCCAAACTGAAATATAACCAAAACAGTCCTTGTTAGGACTCAACCTATTTTCTCCTATTACTTCAATCTATTATCTCAGACCAACTGCAATATAACCAAAACAGTCCTTGTTAGGACTCAATCTATTGTCTCCTATAACTCAATCTATTGTCTCCTATAACTCAATCTATTGTCTCCTATAACTTCAGTGTTATCTCAGATAAAACCAACTGAAATATAACCAAAACAGTCCTTGTTAGGACTCAATCTATTGTCTCATCTAACTCCAATCTATTGTCCCATATAACTCCCACCTGATATATCACCAAACAGTCCTCGTCTCATATACTCCTATCATTAGAAAATAACAATATTGTTAGGATATATGTTACCAGCTAGTATAGCACTTGTCAGAGAGGGCCTGGAATATTATAGGGGGAAGAAAATGGTTGTATCACACCTAGGTGTACATATTATGGAATGTATTCATGTATTGAATGTATTCATGTATTGAATTTATATTATTGAATGTATTCATGTATTGAATTTATATTATTGAATGTATCCATGTATTAGTTTATCAGAAAGAATGTTTTGCAAGTAGACACCTGTCTTGTCTCGCTATTGCTAAATCATACTGAGCCATGTTGTCATTCATTCTACATGCAGACACTGAGACACGCTCATATCATATACAATAGAAATAGGTGGGCTTGAGGACAGAAATTAGCCCCTATTTTTCCTTGTTACAGGTTTTATTCGTGTCATAAAAACTGAGATCTTGGGTCGTCAGTCCAGCTGCCTGGAACTCCGCAGGAGCATAGAGATTGCACAGAATCTACATCTTCAGTCCCCCTCAGTCTTGGGTGGGCTAAAGGAACGATCTTCAGCCGGTTTTGTGTCAACCAAACCAAGAACTTCTAAGAGATGAGTACACATTAGTACCATTTCTGTCAGCATTGTGAGCAAAAATTAGTGTCAATGACGAGAAAGTGATTTAGCGTAGAAAGAGACAATAATAAAAGCATAGCCGATAAATGTTATATACTTAATTAACAGCACAGCTGATACATTTACTATAAGTGATTAACAGCACAGCTGATATAAATTTGTTTCATATAATTGGAAGACTTGTTATATATATATATATATATATATATATATATATATATATATATATATATATATATATATATATATATATATATATATATATATATATATATATATATATATATATATATATATATATATATATATATACTGAAGCACATTAAAAACGCACCACCTGTATAATCCAGGAACAGAGTGTGAAATGTAAATATAAGTGTGTACAAGTTTACATATTTGGAATCTTTATTCATTTTCCTATGAATCCATGCTAGTCATTAATTTGTACATTTGATTGTTATGAAATTCATTGCATTCTGTGCAGGCAAGGGAGAAAACCAAAAATACAAAAAAATGTACGTGCGTTATCCTGCTGGAGAAGCTGCAAGTCTGGATACATTGTGAACGCAGGAGCAACCAGTGCATCCAGAACCTCATCTCAATATGTCACAGCATTAACATTTCCACGGAAGACGTGAAGAGGCAAGCGATGGTGAAAACTGAATCCTCCCCAAATGTGAATACTGCCACCTCCAAATCGGTTGACACAGCAATCTGCAAAGCGCTCTTCACACCGTCGCTAAATCCGCATACGTCCATCTGCAAAGGATATGTTGAATCTGTTCTCGTCTGTGAATAGGACAGCATTCCACTGCAGTCTAGTCCATCTGATATGTTGCTCTGCCTATTGCAGGCGCTGCTAACGATGTCTGTGAGTCAAGTTTGGCCCAAAATAAGGTCGTCTTGCAGTAAGGCCTGTATCTCTGAGTCGTCGTATGACTGTCATTCGAGAGACTTGCCCATGTCTACCCACTATTGCTCTTGCTGTTTGACTTGCCGGGAGAGTACGATTCCTTAGGTGACTCAGCACAATATGACGATCTTGCGCAGGGGTAGTAACTCGTGGTTGGCCACTCCGAAGTCTATCCCGGGCACTGCCAGTGGTTCCGTAACGTTCATTGAGACGTACAATAGTGCTGTGGTGGCAATTCATCCTTCTGGCAATGGCCCGCGAGCTCATTCCGGTCTCCAACATACCAATAGCTCGTTGGCGGTCGTTTTCAGATAGTCGTGGCATTTCAAGCACATGTACTGGGTGTTTTGTCTCAACGGCCTTTTTATACCGAGTATACTGCCAGAACGCGTACACATTTTCAGGGTCATAGCTGTTGGGAATCGTGTTGCACGTGTAACTTTCATCGTTTTCATGTAGTCTGTACACACACCCGTGGGTTGAATCTTGTACTTTCCATTCCAGCAGCCATTCGCTCTCTACCTCATGGCAAACACGGGGAAAATCCATTCCCACACTTTTTTTTGCCAGCTTCTCGGCATCAGTATATATAATAGTGGTGCGTTTTTAATGTGCTTCAGTATATATATATATATATATATATATATATATATATATATATATATATATATATATATATATATATATATATATATATATATATATATATATATATATATATATATATATATATATAATATATATATATATATATATATATATATATATATATATATATATATATATATATATATATATATATATATGAATCATATGTAAACTTACAAATCCATTACATTCCATTTTTCAACATTCACCCTTCAGCACAAGAGTAGATAGTGTATATACTAAATAAATAATAAGGAAATTGTATTTGAAGACTTGTCAATTTTTATCATTGTTAAGTAAAATCTGTTTCCTTGTCTTAATATCACAGTTAGTTACACAGCGGAGGTGGCAAGTTATGTCGGTCTCCTCTCTACTAATTTTTCGAGATCAGAACATTCACAGCCGTAACTAATTTGTGATACCAGTAGTTCTCTCAGACACTGGGACTTCACCATTTTCTGCAGAAATTCTTTTTCTGTAATTGTCAGTACTATACTGACCCTAGAGTCAAATAAAACCTCACGCCACACTGTTGTCTATAGCTATATACTGTTATACATTTCTTGAGTTTTAATTTTGTTTTAGCCAACAGAAGATGGTGGTCTCATACAACATCTGCTCCTCTACATATTTTCACATCATGCAATGATGACCTAAACTTCTTACTTATGCATATGTGATCAATCTGATTCTAAATTCTGTGGTCTGGTGATATCTATGTTGCTTTATGTATTCTTTTATGTGGAAATATGCTGCATTCTATAGCTAGTTGATTTGAAGCACAGAAGTGAGCTAATAGTTCCCAATTCTAGTTCATCATACCTAATCCATGCTTTCCCGTGATTTCTTCAAAGTCGATGTTGTCTGTTCCTATTTTCGCGTTTAGGTCCCCCATCAAAATTGTGATGTCCTTTCTTTTCTTACTGTCCAAGACATTTTGTAGTCTGGTGTAAATGTCTTCTTTCTCAGACTCTTCTTTATCGTTTGTTGGTGCATAACACTGGATGATGTTTATATTTCTTTTTGGCTGATTTAAACCTTGCTGTTATAATTCGGGGTCCCATTGCTTCCAATTCTATAAGTGCCTTCTGTGCTTCCTTAGACAGCATTAGAGCCACCCCTTCACTGTGGTGGGCTCTTTCCTCCTCATGTCCTGAGGACAACACCATGTCTCCTGTGATCAATCTCCTCTTCTCTATGCCTTTCCACCGTATCTCGCAGAGACCCAGGATATCAATCCTGTAATTTGTCATTTCTGCTGCTACCTGTGTAGTTTTCCCTTGTTCACACAGAGTGCGAACATTCCAGGTGCCAATCCTGGAGATTTTCCTAGATGAAAAAAGGTTAGTCGGCAACTCAGACTCCTTTCGGCTTTCTCTATGTTGCTTCATGCGCCTCCTTTCCAGAGGACCTTCTTCTGTCTTGGGCGGCTGAGTTGATTTATATTCTTTATTTGACTTGTCCATATTTGTTGAAGTTTTTTTGGTAAAAAGTTTTTTACGAGATGGGGTAACCAGCCCCATGCCCAACTGTCGTATATTTTCGATAGGGTAATTAAGATCACTTTTGGTCCCTCCTGAATAGGACTGAATAGGACTAGAACAGGTGATAGCTCAGTGAGAAATAAGGTAAAGAAATAGAATTTCCCAAGTGAAATGGTGAAAGGTAAAATCTGTCCCTGAATTTGGTAGATAATCAAACCCGCCTATCGATTACGACTGAGAGTTCAGATCAGACAGTTTCCTATAAATATATATATTGATATATTTATCCACTCACATATACACACACACAGATAAGTGACGACGATTAGACGCACATACGTGAAAACTATATCTATGAAATAGTGATCTTTTTGAGCAAGCTGACCGCCACACGTGAATAAATTTTAGGTAAATGTTTATTTATCATAAAAAAACTTTACATCAACAATATTGAATATCAAATCAAATACAATAAACATAAGTTAAGAATCAATTAAAGAGATAGACTCCTAGGTGAAATCCTTTCCCCCTCTGTTGCCGAGATCCCGTTATAAGAGAAGTTATAGCCCCAAAGAGTCACAGATTTATACGCTAAGGTCCAAGGTCTTCCCCTCTCTCAATAAAGAACAGAGTTTATATATACTAATCTATCCTAAGAGGAAAACAGCATTAGCAAAAACTTGCATACAAGAGAAAATACAAAGTTATTACATAGGTTAAATCATAAACGAATTATTCATCCCTGTTATTCTCTCGCTCTGACAGCTGTGCTCACAGACAACATGCGCACTCTTACCTAATCGTTGCTTTTCATAACATATGGAACAAATTGTTCAGTCACTCACAGACCATCCAAGTTTGAGTTTACTGGCGAGTCAAACCCCAGTTTCTCCAAAGACTAGTTAATAAAAATGTTGGGAAACGTTTGTCTCACTGTTGTAATAGGAGGCTGATGAAGGTCACTTCAATTTTTGTCCAGTTAGGAAAGTACTTATGATATCTAATGTTCACAGGGTACAATAGCTTGGAACTTCACTCGTTAAGTTGAATGTCAGGTACATAAATCGGATTAGGATAAATCTCCTTCACAACACAATGGTTGTTTTATGGGAAGTGTCAAATGTTATTTCAGTCGCCACCACATATATGAACTTGAGAAAGAAATCTGGATATTCTGTCAGTCCAGTTACCATTTATTATTAATATTAATTTTGGGCCAGTACTCTGTCGTTCTTCTGGGTGTAAAAAAATACGAGGCCAGACAGGTCACTTGCAAAACCCGGTAATTATATTCAGAATGTTCTTTAAGAAAAGTTCTTCTCAGTTACATAGGTACTGAAAGCCGCTGGTAAGATTTAGGGTTTATAACCCAAAATACTGTATAGGGAAGAAAAGAAACACATAAATACTCAACCCTAATAGTATATCTAATCCTACGCGTAAATAATATTCACTTCGGTTATTCAACTTAAATTAGAAACCATAAGCTTGGAGCTAGTCTCATCCTTAAAACTTCCGTGAAATCAATTCTAGTCATTTTAAAAAAAAACCCATCATCATGAATTAGAAATACATAAAATATATTTCGTCAATACTCATGAGTCATCAGTGCATTTACTTAGTTAGTTAAATTATTCTCTTACTGGTTACTAGCAGTTTAATCAAATTTATTAATAGCCGAATGAGTTTAGCTAGAAATATAATTTATTTGCTCTCCACTGTAACGCAGTATCTTTAGAGAATACAACTGAATTATCATTTAATCTCTCTACACAGAAATTAACTAGTGCAATAAAATAGGCGATTTACCACTTAAATCACTCAACATTACTAGATATATATAATATTACCTCCAAACAGAACTACAGGCGATCACCACGAAACTAGAATTATTCACTTATATCGGTATTCTAGAAGCTCGGCAAAATTGTCGAGAAAACTAACAACTTCGCTATACAAGCTTATTCTCTAGCACGAAGAGATCCGTCTACTGCAACTTAGGAGGACTGAATGCGTGAAGTCTAAACTACTCTGGTATAATATCTGAAAACAGACAAAGGATGCACGCTATTCTCGAAATCCCGAAATTAGCGTCCCGTCTTAACACTTCACATTCAATCAAACGAATGCGAAAAAAAGAAAAAGGATAAAAGAGCGATAATAAAGTAGAAGACACGGGTAGAATAGAGAAAAGATATAGAAATTTATTAATCATAAATCTCTCTGCGACACCAACCCTCCTTAATCGCTTTTTACGACATGCATGGTAGGGTACAGTGTTACTATTCTTTGCTCCCCTTTCGGGTCCCGGTAACACACGGGTGAAGATTGAAGACAATGATAATGAATGTTTGACCAGCTATTCTAAGTCCAGACTTATCATAATATCCTCTTCTGGGTCCTATTTTTGACGTTCTTTTGAAGACACTAACAATATTTCTGACGGCTTCTACTGCGCTATCCAATTTCAATGTTAAATGTACTAGTTTCCTGCAAACTCAAGGATTAAATAAATATTCTTATTCATCAGGACTTCCTGAAGCAACATTTTATTTTATGCTTGAAATAAATAGTTTTAAATGAGTCTTTTTTTTGCTCGTTTCGGTGTTAAGGATATTTATACGTTGCTGACACTTAACTTTTTCAGACGAGAAGAAATATTTACTTTCTGAAGCAACGAAAGATCGTCCGCATATATTGACGTATTTAGGAGAGGGCTCCTGTCCACAAATCTTAACTTGCATGTTATGGGGAAAATAAAATATCTTAAAAACATTTTTGTTGTTGTTGTTAGTTTTTGTTTTGTTTTGTTTTTTACTTTTGTCGCGTCTGTAAGAACACAGCTGTCTCGTAAAATTGCCACATTCTCTCTCTCTCTCTCTCTCTCTCTCTCTCTCTCTCTCTCTCTCTCTCTCTCTCTCTCTCTCTCTCTCTCTCTCTCTCTCATACAATCGTAAACTTTTCGAATACTTTATGAGTTCTGATTACATGCCCCCCTAATCGGATTATCCTTTCTTATAATGTCAACTGTAGGTTCCAATGACGATGTTTGTACTTTTCAGCATATTTTATGTCATGCTTATAAGTAGTTAAAACATTAGTATTAATGTCAATTATGAGTCCACCGAAGTAATTGTAAACTAGTGATAAAATCGAACCGGTTTTACAGCTGAGTATAATACTGTCACGGAATTGCCCCGCCTGCTTTGCAGTAGTGGTCCAACAGTGGCCAAAACTCAAGAGTATCTAATATGGGTCTTCAAAGGTGTCTACCTTCGCACAAGATTACCCTTGGCAGAGTTGTAGATAGAATGATATTGGTGCTTCTCTCTGAAGGCAGTATTCATAAGATAGTTCAGAAGTCAAGAACAATTCTGGCGTTGGGCAGGGCAATTGTTAACTTATATCTGATCCGCCGCCTTTTATGACGAATTAAGCAATTATTAATTTCAGCTCGTTCAAGCCCCCACCCTGATTTACTCAGTGGAATTCTTCTTATTCTGGTATAGCTCTGTTTAGAGTGTACTTAGTAAATTGACTGAGACAAACATGCAGTACATTCGAAATGATTAAATCGACGTTAAATTTGTATATTTACAAATAATAGATTTAATAATCACTTAGGTTTTAACAAGGTTTTAAAAAAATGAATAATTATTTATCAGAAAAATTATGATCCCTGTGTGATGTAATGGTAGTTTGTAAAGGAGGTCACTTGGCAGCTTTTATGTGTTTCTTAGCTGTCAATGACGGTTCTGCTCCTTCTGATGCTTTAGTTCTTGGTAGACTGGATCGCTGATCACGCTCGTCACTGGTCAAGGTAGTAGGGCGCAGCACGTTCACAGAAGTATCAGGGAGTGCCTCCGAAGTTGGTCCCTCGTCTTTAAATCCCGTCTGATGATGGTATCTAGCTTCGACTTCAGGCCACCTGTACTCTCCTTGTTCCAGAGATAGTACCCTCAGTTGGTACCACCAACTAGTATGGTAAAAGAATAGAAACAAATATCCTCTGAGTATTGAGTTTCTCGACACATAGTTATATGTCCCCTTCTTCCTATTCCACCATCCCATCTACCTAGATTCGATGAGAATTAAGCTTAATCCCTGGAAAGAAATGTTTCTTTACATTTAAATTGAATAGCTTTATATTTACTTTACATTCAAATGAAAAGGTTAATATTATAGATAAAATATGTTTACATTTATATCTACACTGGTTGAAAAATGTTCAGAATATAGATTGATTATATTTTCAGTTACATATACACTGGTTGAAAAGCTTGAAAACTTTCATTATTTTTAAAGTGAATATGTTTACATAGACATTTACACTGGTTTGTAATTGTAAATATTATAATTAGAATGTACATCATTTCTTTCATCTTTCCCTGCCTGCTCCATATGGAACTTGGGACTACCTATACTTTTAGTTCTCTTTAAGAAACTAGCAATAAAGCAGTCACCAGGCCTTGCAGTGGTGGTTCAAGAAATCATCATTCTATATGCTGAGGTTGCCAGCCTCAAATGAATTGGACATCCACTAGCAATTTTCACATATTAATACTCACATGGCAATATATACATATTAGTTCACATGTTAGTAATGAAAAATATAGAATGTAAAGTTTACAACTTACGCCAGTCTTGGCTAACAGACTGTTTGCTCAGAGAAGTAGGTTAAGGCACTAGCAGATTAAGTATAGCCAGCAGGTGGGCTTGAACATCAACCTAAAGAAGACAGAGGTCATAACGCTCAATGTGAGCAACCCTGAGCCCATAACAGTAAGGAATCAGCAACTGGAACAGACAGATGCCTTCACATACCTAGGATGCATAGTAACACCAGACGGCGGAGCAAGCAAAGACATCAACAACAGAATGAACAAAGTAAGAACAGCCTTTTTTAGTCTAAACAACATCTGGATGTCCTCTCAGTACAGCACAAGCACAAAATTAGGATTATATCAGAGCTGTGTGCTTTCTGTGCTTCTCTATGGCACGGAGAGCTGGAGAGTTACAGAGAAGGAAATGTCGAAATTGTCCGCTTTTCACACAACATGCCTAAGAAAAATTCTCCGAATCTTTTGGCCGAATATCATCACCAACCAAGGTCTGCTTACTTGGAGCAAGCAAGAGGACATGCACACCGTCATAGCTGGCAGACGCTGGAGCAGTGTTGGCCATGTCCTCAGAAGAGACCCCGATGCCATCACAAGAACAGCTATGCTATGGACCCCTGAAGGAAAACGAAAGAGAGGCCGACCAAAAACAACTTGGCTGAGGACTGTGAAGTCTGAGATGTAAAGAATGAACCAAAGTTGGGGCACTGTACGAAGGATGGCCGCCGACCGAGCAAAGTGGAATCAATTTGTTGTTGCCCTACAAGACTCCACCAGGCGTAATGGCCACTGACTGCTTTGACGGTCGGTGGCTAAGGATCAAAGAAGAAGAAGAAGAAGACTTTGACTCCGTGTTCCAGATTCCTCAGATTCCAGTTTTCATTGTTAAAATTGTAGTTTTTTCATTTTTCTGGGCTCTTAAGTCCTCAAAAATTTCTCAAACAATGGTCTGGTCTGATTTATGAATCTTGTTTCTAGTTTTAACTCTGGCAGGCTGGTTGTCTTTGCCAGCGATTCTCACAGTGTTCTAATCTGGCTAAAGTGTCAGGTTGTTGTTCGTCCATCACAAGTGATGAAGACCACTCTGTTCATCCAATTATTAGGATGTTAGGATAGTCTATGAGTACGAAGGTGACTGATGAGCCCGATGCGGGCCTGGAAGGATCTCGGACAGTGTGGGCAGGGAATGTTTGCTTCATGTGAAGGTTTTATTTCACGATCTTTTCTAGCTTGTCTCCGCTGTTCCGCTGCTGCTCTTCTGGAAGATTCGCATGCCACTGCACCTTTACGAAGAGATGTGCGCCAGGCAGTTCGGTCTTACGCAGCAGCTTCCCATGTGTCTGGGTTTATGTCAAAGGTTTTTAATGAAGCCTTAAGCGTGTCTTTGAAGCGCCTTTTCTGGCCACCATGGGAGCGTCTACCCTTCTGCATCTCACCATAAAAGAGTATCTTTGGCAGTCGATGGTCTGGCATGCGGACTACATGACCTGCCCAGCGAATCTGTGACTGCATCAGAATAGTATCGATGCTAGGGATACCAGCTCTGTCAAGAACGGCGGTATCTGGGATCTTGTCTTGCCATTTGATGTTCATTATCTTCCTGAGACAGACTGTATGGAAGTGGTTGAGCTTTTTTACGTGGCGCCTGTATACAGTCCATGTTTCACATGCATAAAGCAGCACTGGAAGCACCGCAGCTCTGTATACCTTCAGCTTTGTCTGTAGACTAATGCCACTTCGATGCCAAACGTTGGTGTATAGTCTGCCAAATGTGCTGCTGGCTTTGGAGATCCTGGTGTTCACCTCATCATCAATGACGATGTTCTGGGATAGTGTACTACCAAGGTATGTGAACCTGTTCACAACATTCAGTTTCTCACCATTTACCTTGATGACTGGCTCAGTATAAATTGTGCCAGGAGCTGGTTGGTACATGATTTCTGTTTTCCCCGTGTTGATGGTAAGCCCAAAGTTGGAGCAGGCTTCGGAGAATCTATCAACGCTACGCTGCAGATCAGCCTCTGAGCCAGCACTGAGGGCACAATCGTCAGCAAACAGAAGCTGTCTTGCAGCGAACACCATATCGGTGGTTCCACGTTCTTTCCGGAATCCACACTGACTTTCAGGTAGAAGACCTTTGTCAAGATGAGCCGTAAGGCGATTAAGAAGGATTCTGGCAAATATCTTCCCAGCGATTGATAGTAGTGAGATGCCTCGATGATTGTTACAGTCTTGGCGATTACCTTTACGTTTATAAAGATGTATAATTGACGCATCCTTGAGATTGTGTGGGATGGTTTCACTCTGCCACATTTGCTGGAAGATCATGTGAAGTTTCTCTATCAGAACTGTACCGCCATCTTTATAGACCTCAACAGGAATTGAATCGGAGCCGGGGGCCTTTCCACTAGAAAGTTGACGAATCGCTTTTTGAGTCTCCTCCAAAGTCGGTATAACATCTAGTGCTTCATTTATAGGAATTTGGGGCAGTCGGTTGATGGCTTCATCGTTAATAGATGATGGCTGGTTCAGAATATTATTAAAGTGTTCGACCCAGCGTTGGAGAATTTTTTCCTTGTCTGTAATTAGTGTTTTTCCATCTGCATTAAGGAGGGGAAATGATCCTGATGATGTTGGACCATAGACCGCTTTGAGTGCATGGTAAAAATTTTTCAAGTCATGGCTGTCAGCAAAGCCTTGGAGCTCATCTGCTTTATTACTCAGCCATGAATCCCGCATCTGGCGTAGTTTATGTTGGACGATTCTACGCATGTTGTTGAAAGCGTCTTTCTTGGATGTAGATTTTGGATCATTTAAATATGCTTTATGGAGATGGTGTTTCTCAGCCAACATCTTCTTTATATCATCTGAGTTCTCATCAAACCAGTCATTTTGTTTCTTGATGGCGGGACCCAGGACCTCTGTAGCAGTGTTGTAGATCTGCTCGCTTAGGGCTGTCCAATTTGTTTCCGCACTTTGGCCATCTAACGAGATAGATTTGACACGGTCTTCTAGGGTGTCAGTGAATGATTGTTTAATTTTTGTCTTCTTTAGTTTGGTAATATCCAGCCTTTTTTGAGTTTTCTTTCCCTGAGGGCGCCTGGCAGGTTGGATACGAATTTTAAGTTTAGACACAATGAGGCGATGATCAGTCCAGCATTCGGCACCACACATGGACTTGGTCACCCGGACATCTTGCCTGTCCTTCTTCCTAACAATTACATAGTCAATTAGGTGCCAATGCTTCGAGCGAGGGTGCATCCAGGAGGTCCTGTTGCGGATAGGAAGTCGAAAAATGGTGTTGGTGACAAGGAGGTTATGTTCTGCGCAAGTCTGGAGGAGAAGAAGTCCATTGCTGTTACAGCGACCCACGCCGTACTTTCCGATAGTGCCATTCCAGGAGATGTTATCTGAGCCTACTCTTGCATTAAAGTCACCAAGAATAATAAGCTTATCTGCTTTGGGAACTGATGCAATGACTGCATGTAGTTCTTCGTAAAACTTATCCTTGACGTCATCCTGGTTTGTCATAGTTGGTGCATACGCGCTAATGATGGTGGCATGTTTCCTTCCATAAAGCAGCGGGATCTTGACCGTCATAAGTCGGTCATTTATTCCCTTTGGGGGCTCCGCTAGCTTGCCAATAATTGCTGTTTTGATTGCAAATCCAACCCCTGCTTCTCGTCTTTCTTCAGTTCCTCTTCCGCTCCAATAGAATGTATAACCTGCACCCTTTTCGCAAAGTTGGCCCTCGCCTGCAAGTCGAGTTTCACTCAGTGCTGCTATGTCAATGTTGTATCTGGCCAGTTCTCTCCCAATCAGGGCAGTTCGCCTCTCGGGTCTGTTTGTGTTAAAGTCTTTGTCGAGTAGAGTGCGCACATTCCATGCGCCTAGAATGAGGGGGAAAAATCTGTCCTTTCTTTTTCTTATGTGTCGCCCGCTGAAGTAGGGTACCCACCAACCGCGGTAAGCTGGTTAGGTAATGGTGGAGCAGGCAATGTTTAGGGCACCTTTTCTAGCCCCTTCCTCATGCCATGGAGGTGAGCAGTGCTTTCCTAAAGAGGGCTGCTCAGTCACTCAGGGGGCTGCCGAATCCCACTGCTGCTCCGATCAGTGGAAGACGACCATATGGCCTGAGCCGCCTGTGTGTAGGTCTGCGACTACGACTGCCAGCGCATCCACGCCTGCCGCTTCGCCGCTCGCCCATCGCCACAGGACTTGTTGTGAGTGGATGGATGAGTGGATGAGTGGATGAAAGAGTGACTTGCGCAGTGATTTGGTTTAAAGTGAGGAAGAGTTGCGCAATTCGTCGACCTCACTCTCTCGCCTGGGTCCATCTTAATCCAGTGGCAAGACAAGTCAAGACGACTGGAGATGAAGTCAGGTGCAGTGGATGACCATGGCTTTCTACGTGCCTCGCCATGCTCCTTACGCTCCACAGCGCGTTGCTGGTAATCGCCGTCATGCCCGTTGAACCAACAGGTGGTTTCTTCCGCGCAGTCTACCGAATCCAGTCTTCGCATGCATGGGTAGGCAGACCCTAACTCACCGAAGGTTTATAACCAGTCGGCTACCCTCACCTAGTTTAGCCGGCCTGTCAAAGCCGTTCCCGGGGGGTGGCCGCTGTCGCATGCTGACAGCTACGAGGAGCCACAGGTGAGAGCTGAATGCCAGGTTTGGACCAAAGGTGGCCGAGCTGCCCTGAAAAGGGCATGACAGCTCCTTAACCAGAGGTACTACCAATACCTGACATCCCAAACCCCCCGAAGTGTCAGGTTATATGGCCTGTCACAGATGAAAATAGTGCAGCAGTGATCATCCACTTTTGCCCCTCCCCAACTAGTTTATTTTTTGCTACAGGAACGAAGGATTCACAAGTGCAATTAACACGTGAGCTGTTTGGCAATTAAGCACGGTGGAACACAGAGAGAGCGCGGAGCATGGCGTAATAGATTCTTTGATCAGCGGTGATGTTAAGTCTGAGACGGACGGACCTTGGATTGTAAAACTTTCAGAGGAATTAATTGCGTAGCTGATATTCGGCAAGGCGGAGAGGATGAAAGTCAAACCAAAGAGGTTGTCGGCGGCAGAGGTGGTAAAATTACCTTTGATTCAAGAATCGAACGGCAAATGGGCTCGGGTGTGGCAGTAGGTGTTACACAGAAATCTATCTGAAATTCACTAGCTCGATATCTTAGATTTCTCTTACAGAGTGAAAATTTCTAGATTTTCGTGGAGTGTTTCATTTTTCTGATTGCGGTAATTTATATACTAGCGTTTAAGTGATTTAGTGTGTTTAAAGTTTTCATTATATTTCACTGAGATTTTCTGTGCTAATTAAATAACTTATAGCTAAATCCTTTTCAGCCGTAAAGAAAATTTAATTACTCGCTATTTCCTAGTAAGAGATGTTTTAAATTGACAAGTACATACATTAATAACTGTCTACTGACGGTATATATTATTTACTTCTATCCATTTTATGTAATTTTTTTTATATGACTAGCGTTCATATCACGCGTAACGGAGTGGTGAAGAAGTCCTATTTTAACACGTGTTAGATATGATATTGATAATTTGGTTAAATGTTTATATTTTCTTTCCTAAAATCTAGGCTGATCAACCTGAGTACCAGCGGCTTTTTTATGGCCATATGAACTTATGATTATACGAACTTGTAATATTATAAGCATCCAGGGATATTTAATATTGATGAGCTTCTTGCTGTGACATGTGTGGTCCAATTTTCCTCATTTTCATAAGAGAAACCAGAATAGAACCATTAAATTATAATATTAACTGGACCAGAACTATTTCCAGATTTACTTATATCAATCTCATCAGCCAGCTGTGGCGAAATATATTGTCAGCAACCTTTGTGTAACTTAACCTAGCGTCTCAGCCACCTGAGGCTAAACAACACAGGAACTATATATGTTCTATTCATCCTACGTCGGCGATCACCACGCATGAACCTTACTCCAACCAACTGAAGGCATAGATAACTTATTGTATCCAGGACAAATTAAATCACCGACTCTAGCGACCCCCGTGAAATTTGCAGTCGGCAACTACGGCGAGCCTGGGCTGGATTTGGCAAAACTTAAATTTGACACTAAATAGTCGTATTACTTATTAGTGTATTTCCTTGGAATGCCTGCGACAACTACTGGGGTAAGCAAAAGTCTGAAAGTGGCCACTGAATGGGTGTGAATTGAATGAACGGAGAAAGAAACTTATGTCTTTTGTTAATATCATATACTTATGTGGTTTCTTCTTTTCTTTTTTTATCTCACTAATCTGAGTAGTCACGGGATATATTACATTGGGGGAAACCTTATCTCTTTCCCATACTGACTATTTCATAACTTATTGTTAACTTTTGATCTGTTGGGTTAATTAACCTCTGTTGGGATCGTCTTTTCTTTTCCTTTACCAGAGGGGGAGAACCTATTTGATTAATTTCTTCTTTTGCAATTTTGTCTGTAAACCATGATCTAGTAATGTATATGCTTATTGTTGTGATCTTCTATTGATAATAAACTTTATTAAACCTTTAGTTATCGTGACGGTCAACCCCTATCCATTATATGTTATTCATAGTTTGTTTTCAAGTTCGTGCGTATTTGTCACAGAATTGTGTGCATTTGAGTGTAGTGTAACTTGTATTTCGTACAAGGAGAGAAAAAGATTCTGATTTAAATATCGTCGTCCAGATAGGCTGAATTAGATAAATTATTCTATCCAGAGACTGTCCTTTCTCTTACACGATCACCTCGTGATAAAACTATTTCTTACCCCTTACTTTCACATTGTCATTACTATCACCTCTGCTCAGACAGGACTATAAACATCTATTACCTATCTGATAAAATCTACGACATGGCCCTTTGCCTCCCCCGCAGTTGTTGGTTACGATTATGTGCCGTTGCAAAAGGAATGGGTCCATACATCAGGAATTTTGGTTTCTGGTTTGATGTCATTCGAATCCTGGTTGTAAATACCAAATATCTGTTTCGATAATAGATAATGAAATGTGTCGATCCCCCGGAAATTCCAGATAATCAGTAAGTATAACAAATGTAACTGATTACTGCCGTAGTGAAGAAGAGATCGACCCGAAATTATGTGACAAATATCCAACAAACAAAAAACAAACAAAAAAATCAAATTAATTTTATCGTCTCTCTGTTTTTTTTACGTTTTAACCTTTTAAAAAAAAATTGTTTTTAAACTGTAACTACTTTTAATATTTTACTTACAATTACTTTCAGGTTTTAACTCATTACAATTACTTTTTAAGTTAAACAAGATCAAGAAACTCTGGTAGCACAGCACCGATTGGAAAGACGGGTTGGCATGGGGGAAAGTCGCAGAGCGAGAAATTAACTGCTTGCCTTTGATAAGATAAGAACTCGGAATTCGGGGGCTCGGGGATCTAGAAGATTACGCTCCGACAGTTATTGTATGTAAGGCAGCGGCCACGGACCTGAGGGGTAGCAGAAAAGGCTATAATAGTGATCTTGAAAAACGATTAATTCCTTCGGGCGAAGAATATTCGCTGATATTCTGATAATGTTCTCCCTGAGGCGTGAGTACATCGTAAATCGGAGAGGGGTGAAAGACAGAGAGAAGGAACAGAAAAGTGTGAACGCGGGAATAAGAGAAGTGGGTTACGCGTTTTATTAAACGTTACGCTTTTAAACTTGGCATGTCAAAGGGTATCGTCTGTAAGTTAGTATGTTCTTCTTATTCTTCGTTCGCTCTCATATAATCACAACAATCTCTAGCATAAAGTTAGCGGTGTATCTCTGGCTTCTCTCATCGCCATACAGCAGTGGTACTCAACGTGGTGCCCGCGGGGACCATGGTGTTCGCCAGGACTTATTTGTTTACCCGCGGAAAATTTTGCAGATGAAAGAATAAATGTACAAGCTTCCGTGGGGATTTCACGATCCAAAAGGAGTGAAAAGGATTTTGAACGAATGAACGATGAATGTCTTATACACTATAAGATGTATGCAATTAATATAGCTTCTGTCAAAAGAAAGAAGAGAATAAAGGCTATTATACATAATATTGCACGTTGTGGATGTATCATCTGGTGTACGAACACTCATAACAACTGGCTGTGATTTAACATGGAGTGACATAGAGAACATCATTTAAATTGCTTCAAGATGGTAACAGTTTCTCCTGATGGGACGATCTTCTATTTGTTACAGACATGTTTGACAGCACTAAAATCAACATAAAATTATGTCAACTTTAATGATGACATAACGAGAAAACAGCTAGATTTAATAAAAAAAAACCTATATTTTCGGCAGTGGATATATATACAGGTTAGGTAAGGTAGTCTCATAGTATTTACTTCCGTTGGGGAGTTAAGTGTTAAAGACTTCACCAAACCAGGTTCAGCTTCATGAGCCGGGGGGACCTGGTACTTTCTACGCTGTCTTTGCCTCCACTCACTCAAGAGCAGAGTCACGTTTGGTTTTGGTTTTAGGGACTATCTGCATTGCACACGGACTACTCCACCAGTACTCCATCTCCTCCCTTAGATCACACAAGGAGGATCTCAGCACAGTGCACGAACTCCGTAGCATCGGCGAAAATCCCAATGTGTGAATATAGGAATCACAAATTCTATAAATGTTTTTGTTGTGGGTAGGTTTCTAATTTTTTAATTTTGCCAGGGCAACGGCCTGATAGGCCTACTCTTTACGATTTCCAACCGCCGTGGGATTTTTAACGTGCGCAACTTGCAAACGGGACCTCCTGTTTTTTCGCCCTTATCCGAGAATGACATCATTAGGACCATTGGTTCTGAAAAAGAATTTTCCATAAATTAGTTTCCCTCAACTGGGAATCGAACCCGGTACCTCTAGAACTCAAGGCGGACGCCATATCTCTTAGCCACACCCTAAGTCAGCTAGGTAGACAGGAGCAAGACGCTACCAGGTTTATATAGGGTACATGAAACAAGTAAGAAAACATCAAAACAATATCAGATGAAATTAATGAAAATTCAGATAATGAAACACAGACACCCTGGCGGATATAGAGGTGGCAGTCCACTAACAGATATAGATTGGTTTCAGTGACTTCTTGGACCCAGGAGATCTGATTATTTGCTTACTATTTGTCGCCGTGCACTTAGTACCCCTTGCGAAGCAAATTATAAAGCGCCGTGTAATTTTTATATTAAGAACTAAATAATGCAGTTTTTATGACAGTGCGTATAATCACATTAAATAGCGAATATGTTTTCAGGCCAAAATAAATGAATAAATTAAATAATGATTAATAAAAAAAAATCGTATATGGAAGCTGTCTCATGAAGCTCGATAGAGCCGCTGGTACATTAACTCTTGTACTGTCGTTATTCTGTGTACATTTTTTTCGGGTAATGCTGGTGATAATCTCTTCTCTGTGAGCTTATCTAAGTGTTAATTTCATAACATTATCCCTATCTGAGTGATAATATCTTCCCTGTGGTGCTCATCAAGGCGATAATTTTTGCGCTGTGATACGTGGGTGATAATGTTTTCCTTGGGATGAAAATCTGGGTGATAATTGTCTCATTGTGATGTTCATTTGACCTCATCTACGCTCGATGATGTCAGATTAAAAATGATTCTAAACAATATTGCAACGATGGCTTTTTAAATCATGGAACCCCGCGTTTTTCTTAGTCACAGAAAACGAAATTACAATATAGTACTTTTTGTGTGGCAGTACTGGAATATGAAGACAATAGTTTCGGTTGTTGGATGTCATAGGAAAACAATTTACAAACGACTGATGTAGCCTGCTGTCGAGAGTTGTCTCTCCTGCTCTGCGGTAGTGGTCCACTAATGACCAAAATTCGAGTAAAAGGAATGAGTTTTGTTTTTCCGAAGGTAGAAACCTTCGCTCAAGATTGCTGTTGGCAGAAATGTAAATAGAAGGTTGGTGCTTCTATTTTAGGGAGTCTCACAGACATTTTTAGAATGGCAAGTATAACAACTGGGTTATCTACGTTTGTTATAAACTTTGTACACCGCCGCTCCTTCTGTGAGAAATATATGTTTTTACTCGTATTTAATAAGGCCCCGTCTGAAGGTGGTTCAACAAAATATTAATTTCATATATATATATATATGTCAATAGTGAAACGTCGAAAGCTTGCCTGGTTTGGGCATGTAACTCGTCATGACTCCCTTTCGAAAACGATCCTTCAGGGAACAGTCGAAGGTAAACGGAGAAGAGGAAGGCAGAGAAAATCCTGGGCTGATAACATCAAAGAATGGGCAGGACACGGTTTTTCCACACTTGTACGCATTGCTGAGAATAGAGAGCAGTGGAGGACCCTGTCTGCTGATGCTTCCACCATGGCACCCCTACGACCCATGACGGGTTACGGGCTGAGATGATATATATATATATATATATATATATATATATATATATATATATATATATATATATATATATATATATATATATATATATATATATATATATATATATACTGTTCAAAAAAAGAAACGCATAGCTACTGAAGGCACACACATAGCCATAATTTTGACATTCAATAACGTTTTTAATTTAATGAGTTAATTGTTCAAATTGCACACAAGAATACCTTAGGGTTCAACCAATCAATTGACAGTTGTTTTGCATCTGGATCACAACAGTTTTTTGGCGTACGGGTTTTCCCGTTAGTATGGTGTGGCCTCCTCTTGCATCGATCAGCGACTGGCATCTCCTGGGCAAGGATGCGATCAGACGTCTGATGTGGGCCTGTGGGATGGATGCCCACTCTTCCTGGAGTGCCTCGAACAGATCACGACGATTGGCTGGAGCAACGTCTCGGCGACAAACACGTCTATGCAGCTCATCCCACAGGTGCTCAATCGGACTCATGTCTGGAGACAGGGATGGCCAGGGAAGGGTGAGAATGTTGTTGGCAGTCAGGAACTGCGTGGTCAACCGTGCACAATGGGGTTTGGCGTTGTCCTGTTGAAACACAGACCTTTGGGCAGCCAAAAGTGGAAGGACATGGGGTCGAAGAATTTCATTGACGTTTCGTTGCGCATTCAAACCTCCTTCAATGTGCACCAATTGACTCCTTCCGTTGTAACTGATCATTCCCCACACCATTGCACCTCCACCACCGTGCGGCAGAGCTTCATCAACATTCCGGACAGTTTGATCAGACACATGAAGTCATGCAGGCAATCACTGGGCAGTTGAGGAAGCTGTTGTAAACCTGTCTCTGAGCTGACGAAGCCGAATAAAGCGATCCTCCGCTGCTGTTGTCACTCTGGGTCGTCCACTGCGATGCCGGTCTTCAATTGAGCCAGTGGCTTGGAACCGGTGCCAAAGTCGACTGATGGTACTCTGATGCACGTTTAGATGCCTGGCAACCTGACTTTGACTTTCGCCTGCATGCAGTCAGCCAATAGCAATGTTGCTTAAATTTATCGATAGAGACGCCATAAATGTCTGCTTGAAAATGAACTGAATTTTTTTTGTGTAGCGTTATCCTTTTATAAGGTTTCAGTTGCGTAGTCAGTGAATAGTGTTCACCCCAAATTTTGTTGCTTTCAATGCGCGCAACATGAGCTGTGGTAAAAAATTGCGTCATAAACACTATTGACCACTGCGTTATAACGATTACAAAAACGAACGCAATTCAGGTCAACACGTGCATTTGACACGGTAAAGAACATTTGAGGCTGGTTTTTATATACCCTAGCACCAAATTTTACTTACAAACTCATAAAAACGCGCCCTCGGATAGCTATGCGTTTCTTTTTTTGAACAGTATATATATATATATATAAGTCATTAGGGTGCAGACATCAAATTCACGTAACCAATAGTTAGACTCCAACTCTGGATTTAAATTTATATAGATGACAAGAGATAAATTTCTGAAATATTTGATCAACAGGGTTAAATAAATAAAATTGATTTGTCAAGAAAAAAACCAGTTAATTTAAGGTGTATCTTCATCAGAAAAAATTATATTATGGTAGATTAAAAAAAAAATTTAGTCCTTATTCTGTGCCAGTAATGGGTACTTAGCTTGAAGTGTGGTGACAATTGCTGTCCTTGACTTCTGGTGCAGTAGCAACTAATGCAACAGAAGATGGGGGTGGAGGAGTCTTTCTGAGCTTAAGCAATGGCACACAAAAAAAGATAGCAGTCGCAACAGGGAAATTTTCAAGTAACTTCAGAGCAGAGGCAGAGGCCTTAAAAACTGCTTCAGAAATTCTAATGACAGAAGAAAGCTCAGAGAGACCAGTAGCTATCTTCTCAGATGCGCCGTCAGTGATTACAACGCTGAAAAGTCAAAGTAATACTGAACTGGATGACCTAAGAGTAACACTTCACAGACTATGTCATCAATACAAAAGAGTCGTGAACAGTGGATCCTTTCTCACTGCAACATCCCTGGAAATGAAGAGGCTGACAGATTGGCAAAGGAAGGGGGAAAACTTCCTCAACTTGACACAAATATAACCTATGAGGAGTCCAAGAGTTTTATCAAGCGCAGGTACAGGCACAAGTGGGAAGAAGAGCATCCAGGCCACACAAAAAATGATCCGTATTACGAACTCAGCAGAAGTGAACAAGTGGTAATCTTCAAACTTCGCACAGGTCATAACAGATTGAGATACCATCTATTCAACAAATTAAAGATAGGAACTACTGATAAGTGTGACTGTGGCACCGATAAAATGACTGCCGAACATCTGCTTCCAAGGTGCCCAACATATGAGGAACAGAGAAAACGCATATGGCCATCACCAGTACCATTCCTGGAGAAAATCTACGGAGATATCAACAGCCTCAGGTTGACCACTGCTTTCTTTGAACTTATTCAAGTTGACATCTGAGGGTAAACGAAGAAACTTCGCACAACTTTATGATAATGATGCTTCTACCTCGAGGCAGTGGTCACAAGATATTTAAGAAATCGAAAACAATGCTGAATGAGCTTTAGCAGTCTTTATCTTTCCTGCCACCTTTTGTAAAAAAATATATGGTATGATTTAGCTCGTTCAAGCCCCCGGCTGATTTAAATCAGCGAGATTAGTATTATTATTATTATTCTCATTCTTGGCTCTTCAGATGTAGATCTAACTATGTATATTAAAATCAGCACTCACACGTGTGTCTTTCGCTCTGTAATGATTAATTCAACTTTGGATTTGTCAAAATCAACATACACAAATTAAATAATCAATTACTTTAACAGTTGTAATTGTCATGTTTTGCCTCCCCTGCTTTGCAGTAGTGGTCCACCAGTGGCCAAAACGCAAGAGTATCTAAAAATGGGTTGTCAAAGGTGTCTTCCTTCGCACAAGATTACTCTTGGCAGAGTTATAGATAGAAGGGTAATGACGATTTTGTCCTAAGTGAGTGTTCACAAGATAATTCAGAAGTGAAGAACAATGCGATATTGGCAGGGCAATTGTTAACCTATATCGGCCCATCGCCTTTTGTGAACAATTAAGCAATGGTTTAGCCCGTTCAAGCCCCCTGCTGGTGTAAATCCAGCGAAATAACTTTTATAAGTATTAGCACTGTAAATGTAAATATATGCTTAAATGTAGATATATTAAAAAGTCGTGCTCATATGTTTGCTTTCACACTTATAATAACGGAATCAACTATGATTGTTATGTTTAAAATAACATGTAACAAATTTAATAATCAATTAGTTTTAACAGGTTAAAATATAGATGAAATGATGGTGACTTTTAGAGTTAAATGAAATGTCTCGTCATTGAGACTTGGTGTGAGGATTTAAATTTAAAATTAAAACTTGATGTCCGTTTGCTGGTGCCTTTTACATGCACTTAGCTGGTATGAGAGAGTCCTGCAGCCTTGGTTTCGTCAATTCTTTTGTGATGATGACACTTCACATTCTGATAGCTTTGTTCTTCGAACGGTCTGATAGTTTCGTTGCACGAACTTTTGGACAAAATGGAAAGAACAAATGCCTCTGCTAAGTACATTTGTGGGCTGCAAATTTACAGGCACATTGTCTCGCTGTCCACCCACCATTATTAGTCTCTCTGAATAATTAAATTCTTTTTTTTTAGTATACATAGCGTAACTCAGAGAAGATGATCAGAAATCACCAATATTCTTCTGGGTATTACACTGGGAAAATATGTGCTTGGACAGCGCAAAATCAATGATTTACCTCAATTACAATTAACAAGGTACATATGTCTCACAAAATGATACTATACACTTGAGGCACATGTGATGTAATCATTACTTGTTACTGCTCCAGTCGGAGTCTGGGTTACTGCTGCTTTCGCGTTTCTGCGCGAATTAGCATTAAACGAACACCAGCGCTTGCTGTAGTGGTTTATGAATATACTATTTCATATGCTGAGGTTGCCAGCCTCATATATAACCACTTAGCAAGAAAAACATATCAAATTCAAATTTGCAAAATACATGTTTACACTTACCCCAAAGTAACTTTTGGGAACACAATCTCCTCGCACAGCTTAGAATGGACATAGCACTTTATTATATGCTTCGAATCACTTGGTCTGGAAATTTTATGATTCCTCTTATGACGGGTGATCTGGTTGCCTAGGACTCCAGCCTTTGTATTTAAAAAATGCGGGTTTACTTTTAAGTTTAAAGTTGCCCAAATACTTCGATCTTGGTACTTTAAGTTTCCAATCTTTGCATTTAAATATGCGGGTTTACTTTTAAGTTTTAATGTTGCCCAAATACTTTCGATCTGTCACTTATAATTTTGGAATTCTTTGTCCGATCTTTCTCTCTCTCCAGCTTTGGTCAATTGCTGGCTTGACGTGGCGTTGCAGTCTGATCTGTGACTCCGATTTCGTTGGATTATATTTCCAATTTCTCAGTTCAAAATCCCAGATTAACTTCCGACGAATTTTCCAATGAAAGCCGAAGTCTATTCCGGCTTCTCAAATCAAGCCATTCAAAAGCTCTAAACTATATGGGTCGGGGTGTTTAATTTACTCTCCCCCCCCCCGCGTGTTTTAAAATATTCAATTTTAAAATTCAATTCCGTGACCTCTTTCTAATAATGATGTAATACTTCCTATTGAATTCTTTATGCAAATCTCATAAACGCATATGTGCACTTATTTCCTGTCCATATGCTACCTTCTAATATTGTCTTCCCAGACAGATTACCTGTAATAATTACACGGGAATATGCCCAGCGGAAGCTATTATCTTAGTATCTCCTGTGTTTTCGTGCCTCTGTCAGACGGATCTCTCAGAAAGACAATATGGCATTCTATTCATCGCTCGTACGAGACCGTATTGTGTCAATAAAGAGGGTCTCATACAAAAGTGGCTAGACGACTAAAGTGATAAACGTATTACCGCTGACCTGTGTAATTAATTGGGTATTGTTACAGTTCACCTGGTGAAACGTAAAGAAGTCCGGGTGCGGTTTAGAGCAAAAAATGGAGGTGCAAGAAAAATGTCAAATAATAAGCTGATAAAAAAAAAAAAAAAAAAAGAGAGAGAGAGAGAGAGAGAGAGAGAGAGAGAGAGAGAGAGAGAGAGAGAGAGAGAGAGAGAGAGAGAGAAAGAGATAGAGAGAGCACAAAAGTACATGAACAAACCCGTTTTGTCACAGTAAATAAATGTACGTTGGTAATTCCTTTAAAAAAAATTAGTTTCTTCACAGAAAAAAAAAAAAACTTTAGGTTTGGCGAATAGACGTTCGTTTTCGTTTTCGCTTATTAAACATTGAACTTGCCACAATGCTGAAGTGTCGACGCTGTTCTCTTTATATTCGTCTCTATGGTGAGAGCACGTTTTTCCCATGTAGGAAAGTAATTTCTCCTGATCGAGGTAAGAATCTTCAATGGTCGATCTCAAGGTTCGAACCACAAACTCGTAGTACAGAAAATGGTCCCCCCCCGGGTCCTACCGCAAATAGTCGGATCGTCTCGTACTGGTACCACAAACTCAATAAAATTGAGAATCTTAGACTTCTTGCTGAGGTAAATAGTCTGGGCAAGTGGTAGAGATGCCGAGATCACACGTCAAGGTATTTAGTTCTATTAAAATTCCTCTGTGACTTTGTGGGTAAGTCCGATATAAGCCGTTTCTGTAAGAATACTTAGGGTTTCCTTGCTGTATTGTTCAGAAGTGTTTCCTCTGAGTCCGTCTTATTTAAAAGGTCAGGATCTTACTCATATTTTCTCCTGGCTTTTGTTCACTGTCTACTTTGACGATTCGAGAAATGCAGCCCCGTGTGTCAGAATGTTCTACGTTATATCGTAGATTCTCTGCCCACGCTTCCTGCATGGCGTTCTGACAAATCTTCTAATCGGCTCGATTGTTTTTCGCGCTTCAAATTGCCAGCCAATCTTTTTTGAAAGTTTCGTTATGGCAACTTTCATCTGCATTAGTCATATGTTTGATAAATTTCAAACCATTACTTTACAAATATGGGCTGTAAACATCCGACTATGCTGAGTAATGAATTACGTTTCTCTCACACTTCAAAATGTCTTACAAGATTGCGTTTATCTATAATAACCTCATCCCAAGTAAGCCGCAAGTCTTTATCAGACTATACCGAACTTGCGTATTACAATCGGACTGTCTAGACAATTCGTAGTCAAAAATCCTATTAACCCGGATTGTTGGTCCTTTTCCGCGGTCGAATCGGATGTGATTACCCAATCTTGGATAAACACAATGTTCGCATTGTACCTGGAGTCAATGTGGTTTTGAATCAAAATCTCTCAGGGATGGCAATAGTCTGGCCCGACAAAGGAATCGAAGCGTAAAATGTGAAAATGAAAGTGATGAAAACAACATTTACTGAGTTGAGGATAGGCACGCCATTTTGTGCGTTAAAATGTCGAAATAATAGACAATACTTGGGATAAGAGGACATTGAGACAAGGGTAACGTTCCGTTTTGTCACAATCGTCTGCTGTTTGCTAAAATGAAGCGTGAGGCTACCTCTGCTAGTGGTTCTTTGTGAGAACAACCGCACGAAGCAGTCGTCAGCTCTTGCAGGGGTAGTTTATATGGCAAGTTATTGCATGTGATGAGGTTGCGAGCTTCATTTTGCTACTATACACCAATATGTAATTCATACATATCAAATGCAAATTTAAAAACAAAAACAAAAACAGGAAATGTACATGTTACTTCTTACCACAAATGGTTTATTATATCCAAACTTTGTTTCACGGGGTGGCCGTAGTAAGTACTGCAGCTCTTTAAAATGCAGTCTTTCCCCGTGAACTAATAACAGTTGCTATGTTACACTATTTGCTTTCAACACAGGGTAGATTTATAGGGGTCGGAATTTCAAAGGCTTTATCGAAAACTGGTTCTGGCAATTTTACACAAGTTAATAATTATTCTTGCCCTAGTCACTCCCTATAAGATCTTCTACCTGTTACCTCCTAGTCTGGTCTCCGTGACGAAGATTTGAAAAAGCAGTGAGGAAACTTCAAAAAGGGCTTGGTTTAAAGTTTAAAATTTTGCCAACGCAAAAATTTAACCTTGTTGGGTTCTCTTGGGTTAAACCCAATCATAGTTAAGTTTAGGTCACATTCTAATTTTAAACCAACCAAAAGTAAGGCGTCTGATTTTAGCAAAATCTCCGCCAACTCATCCTCATGAAAATTATGGCACGGCCATATAAGGTAATGCTACTTAAGTGTTGCATTTAAACGAAGCATTATATCATAGGATTTACCCTAATTATTAAATCAGATAAATATTCTCCAAGGTTGTAGCCACTTTTCCCAAACTTCTGCATTACAAACAAGACATCTTGCTTAAGATGGTTAAGAGACCTGCCGGAAATGATTACGTGGTATGCCATGCCCTAATCTTCCAAGATTGTTATAATCCAAACAACCTTTAGGTTGGACCGTATAATTGTAAGTACGTATAACTACGTTATCTTTTAGATAACCGTCTGTTTTATCACGATCAGACTCATTAACCAGATGAGCGGAAGTAATGACATAATCTACTGTGATGGTAGACGACTTAATACGTCTATTGCTGACGTCCTGAGTAAACAAGTCAACGTGGTATTGTTCCGCGTATTCGCTAACACCGACGTCCACAAAGAAAAGATAGCCAGGTCAGGATTGTTAACGCTGGTCACTCCGAGAATAAGATAATCATCGATAGATGCAGACGAAGAGTAAAATAATACACGACAGAAAAGAAAAAAAGGAATAGCACTGTGCAGGCAAGCAAATATGGTCACAGAGAGATCAACGACTGAATTTGACTGTTGTCACCCCGACCAAAAACTGGAGCTTCAGCAGACTACGCAGGCGCGCCCCTACTTTAACCTACAAACATAATGCACTTTTTGAAGATTACTGTCAAGTGCTAAACATGCGAACACACTGACATAGTAACAGAAAACAACTACTGCGACCACAACGGCTTGTTACAACCACAAAGTACAATAAATCAATGAACCTCAAGACGGGTTATATCACACGTCGAAAGAAGTATCTGAACGTAGGCTCATCCTTGTATCTTGTCCGTGTTTTATAATTAAACCTACTACACATAAATAATACAATAAATTGGTATGTTACAGGCACTCGTTAGAAACAAAGTATTTATTTTTTAACTTACTACATCTTAGTAAGGCGAAAATACATACCGGTGTCTACATATCGGAGGCGCCATAGGACGAAATAAGAAACTCATTCGAACACTATCATTTAAAAAAAAAAGGAGTTTTGTCTCATTTTGGCGAGGAGCGTTCTGTTCAACCTAAACACAAGGTCCGTCGGTTATATTAGGGTGAATGTCCAAATATAAAAGACCTAGTAACATAGAATAGTTTCGGATTCCCTACTAGCTTGGACAAGTGGCAGATGGCAACAGAACAGTTGGGCGACCGCAACTGAAGTTCAAAGATGTGTGCAAGAGAGACATGAAGGTGCTGGACATACATTCAGCAACCTGGGAGGATGAAGCTGTTGATCGCACCAAGTGGCGATGCTCTCTACGGCGCCACCTCAGATTGAGCTAAGCTCTCACAGCAAGCAGAAGAGAGGAGAAAACGTTGAAAGGATCACTAAGAAAAATAGAAGCTGAGGCCTGTCACCTTAGGGGGGGGGGCATTCCCACAGTCAGTCATGACAAAGGGGCTACTACTACTAGCTAAAACTGATCACCCCCCCTCTCGATGGTGAACCTAGTCTCTAACACTTCTCTCTCCTACGGCAGTATGCGCTATGGGACTACCTTTACTTAAAGACCCATAATCGGGCCGTAGATTGCAGGTAAATTCGTTTAGAAAGAAAACCTGTGTCGTATGATTCGCGAAATAATGACGCTTGTTATGCATTACCTTTGAGGTTCCGTGGAGCACAGATTTTCACTATAATCATGACAAGCCTTCCCGTCCAGTGCCATCATGTCAGTGTTTTGTCATGTCTTCTTTATTCTTTTCATGTCTTTCTCTGATTGCTGTCTCCATGTGTGTGTGTGTGTGTTTTTTTTTTTTTAAAATTTATTTTTCGTTATTCCTCTGTTTCTCTGTCAGAGAGGGTTCAAGAATAAGAGATGTCTTGAAATGCAATCTGCTTACATTTTGTTCCAATCTTATTTGTCTGGGTCGTTCCTTCAGTTAAAAATTGGCGATCTTTTACCCATTCAATCCTTATTTTTTTCTGCAATAGCCCACATTTATGAATGTTTCATTTTGATTATCATTTTTGTTGCTTTCCATGTTTCAGAGCCCTACCATTGAACAAAACTTAAGATTTACTTTGAAGATTTTTATATTTTGTATTCAATGTGATTTCCACACATTTCCCAATGAAATAAGAGTGCCTCATGCCTTTTTTATTCATATTTTGATATCGTTGCCTGTTCCTCCAACTGTAAATAAATATTACACACACATAAAGGTATGTTTTCAGGCACTCGTGAATAATAAAGAAGTAGACAACTAGACAACAGAAAAACAACACACGTGAGTGGCTTACCGGGGAATCGAACCCAGTACCTTTCGTGCGGCACCCCCGCCTAGCTATGGAAGCGAATCACATTATCTTCCCTGCCAGCTAAGCACCAAAAAAATGATGCTTCGATGACAGGGGTTATTAGTGCGACCAGCAACACATAACACCGGAAATTTACCTAGGGCAATCCAGCCTATTAATGACGCAATCACTTCCTCCATCTGTGTCAATGTTGCTGTAAAGATACATGTATGACTGAACATCTTTTAGGGAGCGTTCTCTGGGCTGCGTCATAATCATCCATAACAGAGGACCTTAATCTCTCTTGGACGGCAGAGTTAAATTATCTGTGTTACTGAGTTACTTGATTTAAATGACTTATTCATATGTGATTATTATTATTATTATTGGCTTTAAGTTTGTGCAGGATGGTGAAGCTGGTCCCGTGCCTAACCCTCCCTAATGGACTTCGACATGCATTGTAAGCTCAGTGCTGCTATTCCTTGCCTCATTTTGAGCCCCAGTAGCACACAGTGGACGCAATTATACAGTAACTAGCAATAACCCGTCAAAATTGACAGGTTTTTAATTGCAGCCATCTTATCATTTTGATTGAGAATAATAAGTCTGCAATACTTTAAATTAAAATTTTGTCTTGAAGAAACAATCAAAAATTTACATTTTAAGGTTATTTTTAAGAAAATGATGAGTTAAATCCGTTTCCCGAATAAAACTGGACAGAAGCGTATCTTGATTGTCTGTCGATTTAATCTGCATCTCCGCACCTTCCTGTCTCCATTTCATGTACTGTTTATCAATTGTGTTGTTGGCTTCTTTCCATAATCAAACTGTTCATGCACACCGTCATTTGCACACTTTTCTATTTTTCTATTATTGTCTAACTTTCAACCATAGTTGCACCCACTTAGCTGTGGTTGAAAGTTAATGTACTCTCTCGAAAATAGAAAGGTGCGCAAATGACGGTGTGCATGATTTGACCGACCGATCGACCGACGTACTTACGGCGGGAATTATGGTATTGGATATTAGTTAAGTGTCTGTTTTACCAGAGGGCAGATCAGATCGCACGACGCCTTATATCGATGATTGACGGGAACGTATCTCGAACACTATTTATCTTTTCCTTGGATGGTATACGTTGGACAGATCTTTTCCCGCTTGTTTATCGTGCTCTTCTCAATTAAAACAATGTCGTCCTGTTGTCTCTTCAATATTTTCCTTCAACATGTTTTTTTTTCCAAATTGATTTTTCACTACATATCTATAATTTAATGTCTGCTTTTTAGCCTTTTCGTTAATTTTCTTTTCATTTCTAATGTTTCAAGATCATCTTTGTTTGTTATGTTTCCGCGAAATGTCTGATAGATGCAGGAAAGAACGAACGAACGAACTTTATTTTCAAAGGGTTGAAAATTGGGGAAAAGTCTGACATTCTGCTCTTCCTTTCTCTCACCTTTCGTACTGAAAGAGGGGAAAAAAAACCCCAAAAAAACTCACAACACACACACATGACACACAAAGCAAAGACAACTGTTTTGCACTTGCTCTTATTTTAATTAAAAAAAAACACTTAACTGGTCACAAAGAAACACACTCTGGGACCTTCCTTCAGATAAGACGAACTTGACCAAGCTCCATGGCATCTGGTAAGTAAAGTTCAAGGCACAATTACTCTTCCATGCTGACCACTGTTAATAGTGTCAAGTAGCGTTAAAAATTGACCAATTTGTGTCAAGCGCACAGACAAGACAATCTGGTTATAAACAATCAATCACGAAGCTACTCATCCTTACAAACTGGCGTTTGCCGGTGCCATGATTCCTTTTCTATTCCCCGTGGACTTGGCAGCCATGCTGATAGTGGGACAACCATTACATCATTTTGATAATTGTAAGCCCTACTACCATTTTACGTCTCAACAAAGCGTTGGGTATAATATATCAGATAAAGGCATTCTAACAAGGTGGCATTCTTCTCATATCTCTGCTTCTTCTACAACGCAAACAGTTTGTTCCGGACTGTATTCTAATGGTACGACATTCTAGCTAGCGAACTGCCAGCCAACAGATTGCGCCATTTCACGCTCTAGCGCAGTTAAATGCGCGTGCGTCGACTCTAATCCTGCAGTACGAGCAGAATGGAACATTGTTGTCGTTCAGAGGCACCACTAGCGCGCATACCTCCATCTCCAGAAACAAGCGGCGTGTCATGCAAACATCGTGTTCTCTCCCAGAAATCAATCAAGCTGTTCAGAAAACCCAGACATGTAACAGTTCAGCTCAAATGCATTAAGCTTTCTACAAGGAAATGCATCCTACCGTTGACATCCATCTTTCTCTTGGGTGATATTTAGACTTAAAAACGATACTCTCTAGATAAATAGTTTTTCCTCTTTGCAAAAACACACGTGACACAAGTGAACGCCAAGAACGCAGGCATGCGGGGAAAGAAATATTGCAGGGAAAAGTGTTTTAAAATGCGATTCAGGCATAAGAGGAGAAGCTCTTGAAGTTGACAAAGCTAGGAGGTTCTTAGGAGCGACGTATCTTCCTTGCTTGGACGTGTTTATTCTTGGTTCTTCATGCGAACTTCACTTCTTGTGTACATATTTAAGATGTTCACATACGTGCTGTTCTCACATGAAACTGTCAGAACAAATGCCTGGGGCAGGGAGTAAATTAAATGAATATAAATGGGTATCTCCTTCTGTCCATGAAATATGTCTAATGTAATTATTTGTAGGTACGGTTGTTGTAGTGTTGTTTTTACGAATGATCTTCTTTGCTCGTTGTTTCCTTGTTTTCAGGATAATTTATATAAACACCAGTGAATTATGTGACCTGTGAACGTTTGGACTCTAACTCCCAAAACTTTGTTCTGTTTCTTAAGTTTGACATCATCATCGTCGTCATCTTCATCATCATTACAATAGTCGTCGTCATCATCATCATCATCATCATCACCACCACCACAATCAATATCTTCTTGTCTTTTTTTCTTTTTCTTCTTCTACTACTTCAGCTCTCTTCTCCTTTTTTTGTGTTCTCTCTTCTTCGTCCCACTGTTTCTTTTTTCCTTCTACCTTTCCTTCTTCACGTTTATCTTTTTTATTCTAGATCTTCTTCTTCTACTTCGTCTCTCTTTTTACTTCTTCTTCTTCTTATGCTGCTTCGTTTCTTCTTCTTCTCCTTTCTTCTACTTCGTCGCTCTTCTTCTTTTCCTCCTTTTCCCCTTAAAACGTTTTTCTTCTTTTCTTCGTCTTCTTCTTTTTTTCTTCTTTTTCTACTACTTCTTTCTCCTCCATCTTTTTTTCTTCTTTTTCTACTACTTCTTTCTCCTCCATCTTTTTTTCTTCTTTTTCTACTACTTCTTTCTCCTCCATCTTTTTTTCTTCTTTTTCTACTACTTCTTTCTCCTCCATAACTCCCCTTTTCTACTACTTCTTTCTCCTCCATCTTTTTTTCTTCCTTTTTTCTTTAACAAAAAAAAAAAAACAAAATCTCCTACTTCTTTCCTCCATCTTTTTTTTTTTCTTTTTTTTCTTTCTCCTCCATCTACTACTTCTTTTTCTCCTCCCTCTTTTTTTCTTCTTTTTCTTCTAACTACCCCTTCTTTTCCTCCCATCTTTTCTTTTTTTCTCCCCCTCTTCTTTCTCCTACTTAAATCTACTACTTTTCTCCTCCATCTTTTTTCTTCTTCTTTTCTACTACTACTCTCTTTCTCCTCCATCTTCTTTTTTTACTCTTCTTTTTCTACTACTTCTTTCTCCTCCTTCTTCTCTTTTTTTCTTCTTTTTTCTACTACTACTTCTTTCTCCTCCATCTTTTTTCTTCTTTTTTTCTACTACTTCTTTCTCCTCCATCTTTTTTTTTCTTTTTTCTACTACTTCTTTCTCCTCCATCTTTTTTTTTTCTTTTTTTCTACTACCTCTTTCTCCTCCATCTTTTTTTTCTTCTTTTTCTACTACTTCCCTTTCTCCTCCATCTTTTTTTCTTCTTTTCTACTACTTCTTTTCTCCTCCATTTTTTCTACTACTTCTTTCTCCTCCATCTTTTTTTTTCTTTTTTTCTACTATCTTCTTTTCCCTCCATCTTTTTTTCTTCTTTTTCTACTACTTCTTTCTCCTCCATTTTTTTTTTCTTTTTTCTACTACTTCTTTTCTACTACTTCTTTCTCTTCTTTTTCCATCTTTTCTCCTTCTTTTTCTACTCTCTACTTTCTTTCTCCTCCATCTTTTTTTTTCTTCTTTTTCTACTACTTCTTCTTTCTCCTCCATCTTTTTTCTTCTTTTTCTACTACTTCTTTCTCCTCCATCTTTTTTTCTTCTTTTTCTACTACTTCTTTCTCCTCCATCTTTTTTTCTTTTTTTTTTTCTTCTTCTTTCTTCTCCATCTTTTTTTTTTTTTTTTTTACTCTTTCTTTCTCGTCCCTCATTTTTTTTTTCTTCTTTTTCTACTACTTCCCCCTCCTCCATCTTTTTTTCTTCTTTTTCTACTACTTCCTTCTCCTCCATCTTTTTTTCTTCTTTTTCTACTACCTCTTTCTCCTCCATCTTTTTTTCTTCTTTTTCTACTACTTCTTTCTCCTCCATCTTTTTTTTCTTCTTTTTCTACTACTTCTTTCTCCTCCATCTTTTTTTCTTCTTTTTTTACTTCTTTTTTCTCCTCCTTTTTTTTTTCTTCTTTTTCTTCTCCTTCTTTCTCCTCCTTTTTTTTTCTTCTTTTTCTACTACTTCTTTCTCCTCCATCGTTTTTCCTTCTTTTTCTACTACTTCTTTCTCCTCCATCTTTTTTTCTTCTTTTTCTACTACTTCTTTCTCCTCCATCTTTTTTTCTTCTTTTTCTACTACTTCTTTCTCCTCCATCTTTTTTTCTTCTTTTTCTACTACTTCTTTCTCCTCCATCTTTTTTTCTTCTTTTTCTACTACTTCTTTCTCCTCCATCTTTTTTTCTTCTTTTTCTACTACCTCTTTCTCCTCCATCTTTTTTTCTTCTTTTTCTACTACTTCTTTCTCCTCCATCTTTTTTCCTTCTTTTTCTACTACTTCTTTCTCCTCCATCTTTTTTTCTTCTTTTTCTACTACCTCTTTCTCCTCCATCTTTTTTTCTTCTTTTTCTACTACCTCTTTCTCCTCCATCTTTTTTTCTTCTTTTTCTACTACTTCTTTCTCCTCCATCTTTTTTTCTTCTTTTTCTACTACTTCTTTCTCCTCCATCTTTTTTTTCTTCTTTTTCTACTACTTCTTTCTCCTCCATCTTTTTTTCTTCTTTTTTCTACTACTTCTTTCTCCTCCATCTTTTTTTCTTCTTTTTCTACTACTTCTTTCTCCTCCATCTTTTTTTCTTCTTTTTCTACTACTTCTTTCTCCTCCATCTTTTTTTCTTCTTTTTCTACTACTTCTTTCTCCTCCATCTTTTTTTCTTCTTTTTCTACTACCTCTTTCTCCTCCATCTTTTTTTCTTCTTTTTCTACTACTTCTTTCTCCTCCATCTTTTTTTCTTCTTTTTCTACTACCTCTTTCTCCTCCATCTTTTTTTCTTCTTTTTCTACTACCTCTTTCTCCTCCATCTTTTTTTCTTCTTTTTCTACTACTTCTTTCTCCTCCATCTTTTTTTCTTCTTTTTCTACTACTTCTTTCTCCTCCATCTTTTTTTCTTCTTTTTCTACTACTTCTTTCTCCTCCATCTTTTTTTCTTCTTTTTCTACTACTTCTTTCTCCTCCATCTTTTTTTCTTCTTTTTCTACTACTTCTTTCTCCTCCATCGTTTTTCCTTCTTTTTCTACTACTTCTTTCTCCTCCATCTTTTTTTCTTCTTTTTCTACTACTTCTTTCTCCTCCATCTTTTTTTCTTCTTTTTCTACTACCTCTTTCTCCTCCATCTTTTTTTCTTCTTTTTCTACTACCTCTTTCTCCTCCATCTTTTTTTCTTCTTTTTCTACTACCTCTTTCTCCTCCATCTTTTTTTCTTCTTTTTCTACTACCTCTTTCTCCTCCATCTTTTTTTCTTCTTTTTCTACTCCTACACCGTTTTCTTCTTCTTTCTGTCCACGACATCCTGCCAAAATAGAACCCTGGCTATTTGATTATTTTACCCCCACGTCGCACAGCACACTCACCAACAAGGTCGCTATTACAAACCCCAAAAATGAAGCTCCAGGAAAAAAACACCTTGACAATTGGTGGTCTCTCAAAAACGAAGCTAGGATCCATTCATTCCAGACAAATCATCCAAATATCAGCCTCACTTGCAGCGGGCTCTCCTCATCCTGACACTCTACCTAGAAACGAAACTAGATTGTTATAACAGCTCTGGAGAGTTAACTATGTTTGCTGTGTACAACGAAATAGACCTCTGAATGGCTGTTGATTCAGAGCACTTCCAGGGAAAAGGTCGTGTTTTCTTGGTTCACGTCAGCGGAGTGTAAGTGGGGGGGCAGGAAGGTAGGATGGAGGGATGGAGGGGGGGGGGGGGGGGGGGGGGGGGGGGGGGGGGGGGGGGGGGAGGGGGTGAGGCATCAAAATATTATATTACTAAATAAAATGATGATAATATCAAGTGATAGTTTACTTTGTACACTTCTCTCAACTTACCACCGGTAATGTTAATGTAATTTTGGTATTACTGTCATACTGAGAGTGGAGTCATGTTGTTGTTCATGAGAGAAAGTCGCTAATGTAATGTTCAGGGCGGAATCGTTTTGTTTCCTGTGAAGGAAGTCACCAATCTCATCTTCTGCGTGGAGTCATTTTACTGTTACTTTCTGTGAAAAAAATTACTGTGGAGTTATTTTACCGTTCCTTTCTGTGAAAAAAAATTACCGTGGAGTTATTTTACTGTTACTTTCTGTGAAAAAAATTACCGTGGAGTTATTTTACTGTTACTATCTGTGAAAAAATTACCGTGGGGTTATGTTACTGTTACTTTCTATGAAAAAAATTGCAAATATCATGTTTAGCGCGGAGTCACTTATGTTATTTTCCCTTCACCAATCTTCGTTATTGCTTGAAATGAAATAGTTTATTAAACATGTAATGTTTTTCTTACATCACTAGCTTTAAACAGAATGACTGCGAGACAGAATGAAAACAAGTAAGTAAGGAATCTGACTCGAACAACACCATGATGAACTAGATAGCGAAAGAGAGATTATATAACTTGGTTATCTGATTAGAATGTAGCTCAATCAAATACCATCAAATGCCGTCAGTAGCAGATTGGCTTCAGGACACTAGGAAACTCCTGCGGCAGATAAATAGTTGGCACTAATGAAATGCTGAAAAAAAAGAAGAAGAAAAAAACAAGAAATAAACGACAGTGCTTCTCCTCTTTCGACCTTTGACACGCAAGCGAAAGATTCATTCATTCCACACTTTTCAGTGCACCAAGGGGCCTTGGCCTTCAACAAACTCATGCCAATCCTGTCTCGAGCCTTTAACTGACGGTCTTCCTCGTTCCTGTCATTTCTGTTCCGACATCTCTTCTCCAAGTGTGTATCTGTCTCTCTCTCTCTCTCTCTCTACCTCTCTTACTCTGGGGATTTCAGTATAAGTACTGCCTTGTAATGCTATCATATGATTTCCTCAATGTGTGCCTTAACCATCGCCAGCGTCTTCTTATCTTCTAATGTTCCAGTGGCACTTGTCTGTTTCTTGACACAGTTAAATATTAGCGATATTGTCATAACACTTCAACCCTAACCTACGCAAGAACCCATTTATAAAAGTCTTAAGGTCTTAATTGCTGTTTTTGTTGTTCTCAGAGGAAGGATAAAGTAAGTAAAATCAAACAAGCGGAACATTTCTCACTTGTCATGGTCAGAAATACGTTCGATCTAATCTGGGTCTCCGTTCCTCTCCTGCAGTATTATCTGCCATTCCTTTTGCGTGCTAGGTCTTCCAGTATTCATTATTTACGCTTTCATCGTCACGGTTATCTTATCATATCTTGTCCTACTTCGTCACTCCCTTACTATTACTATTACCTGAGCGCTTGACCTGTTTTGAAACAACATTGACTTCTGTTTGTGCAGAGCTAAGAGGTTTGTTTACGTTAAGTAACATCTTCCAGTCCAACAGTAAGGTGTCTGAAGTAGCGAGACTGGCTAAGTTTGCCATATCGCAAGACAGGCTGGCGATAGACGAGGATGGCAAAAGATAAGCTGGAATTATCTTTGCACAAGGTGGCATAGGGTGAAAACCCAGACGTTTTTTCGGCGAAAGTATTGAAGAAACATTTGATATGAAACCATGTGTTGCAGATAACTGCCACTCACAAAGCTGTCTCAGTGTTCCAATATGGACGACAATCTGGTTAAAGATTAAGATCCGGACAGTGATGTAATACTTCCGGCAGATGAACTTGGTTGTGATAAACAATTACAAGAAAATAACATCTTGGAGGAGATTATAATGTTAGATCTGTGAAGTAGTGAGTTTTTAAACATGACAAATACCGATGGAAGTAGTAAGACTTTATATGGTTACGGAGTTTGAAAACCACACGTGAAGGGCAATATCTTATGTTGTTAAGCAGTATGTTCTACATGAGAGGAGGGTAGTGGGGGAATAGACCCATATTAAAATCAGTGGTATTTGAGATGCTAAGATAGATTGCTCCTGATTGGACCTCTCCTCAAAGTAGCAACCAGGTTGCGTGGGCGGAAAATTTGGCTTATATGCTACTGCGTTGTAAGACTACTTCACTGACTTCAAATTGCTTCAATAAGAAATCATAGACAGCCAGGAACACAGAATATTAGGACTCAAACATAAAACAGGCCATACGACTGGATGTGAATTCTAAGATTAGAAGAGAGTAATCCCAGAAAAATCACTTTGTACCTTAAGTTCTAGGATCCAACTTCAAGCGCACTCAGTTAGACACCTAACTCACCGGTGCAAAAAGTCTGTACTCGCCAGAAAAAAAAACTCAGGTTTGTGGTACAAGAATGTGGTTCAAGTTGCCAGCAGTCGACATTAGACACCAACATCAGAGGGCCTTGTAGTTACCTCAGCCTTGATGCATGAGATGTGCTACAGCCACTGGACTTGACTATTGTAGAGAGGTACAGTCCAAGGCACCTGCGGGAATCAACAGCGACTAAAGCAGACGCCAACGGACTCCATACTGGAAGCTAAATAGAATAACAGCGTTGTCGTGAAACGAGTGTGTGTAAACCCACTTCTTAGTTTAATCATTATGTCGGGATACAAATTTGCCCCAGCCAATCAACGCACAGTCGCTGAGCCAGAATAAATTACACAAAGTTACGCCAGGAAACACTTAAGCCCTGTTTTTCGGATGTCGGTTGCGGCCATCTTGTCACCCAATATGGCGGAAAAACAGAATAAAATTAGGCTGTACGGAGCATGGTACTAAACCGCATTTAGCCAATCAGCTTGCCACGCCGAGAACCAACCAAAAGCTTTCCTTAAGCAGTAGAAGTTACCTCATTTACCTATATATACGGGAGAGATTTTATTCAAAACACGCACTCACCAACACGAAGTCAGATAAGACGACCGACTGAAGAAGAGGAGCTGACAACCTTGATCTATTGCTTACCTGCGTGCTTTGACCTGGCAGACTGCTTCCCTAGTCGAGTCACTGGCCTGTTTAAATCTTAGAGGGTAAATATATATTTACTATAACTTGTAGGAAAATAGGCCTACAGCAGATATATAATGTTGGTATTGGTTGTGTGTCAGTTATACTACCTACACCTGTATATATTTAATATAAATTGTTTAAATATGAACGTATCAGGTTACTGATTGTATCTTGGGGAATTAGGCATATTGATTGTATTTCCTGATATGATTGATGAAGACGAAGACTAATAGGAATCATACTTCAATCTATTGTCTCCTATAACTTCAATCTATTGTCTCATAAAACTCAATCTATTGTCTCAAAACTTCCTATTATCTGATAACTCCAAAAATATAACCAAAACTCAATCTATTGTCTCACATAACTTCAGTCTATTATCTCAGATAACTCCAAACTGAAATATAACCAAAACAGTCCTTGTTAGGACTCAATCTATTGTCCCATCTAACTCCAATCTATTGTCCCATATAACTCCAACCTGATATATCACCAAACAGTCCTCGTTTCATATACTCCTATCATTAGAACACAACAATATTGTTAGGATATATGTTACCATCCAGGATAGCACTTGTCAGAGAGGGCCTGGTATATTATAGGGGGAAGGAAATGGTTGTATCACACCTAGGTGTACATATTATTGGATGTATTCATGTATTGAATTTATATTATGGGATGTATTCATGTATTGAATGTATTCATATATTGAATTTATATTATTGGATGTATTCATGTATTGAATTTATATTATTGAATGTATCCATGTATTAGTTTATCAGAAAGAATGTTTTGCAAGTAGACACCTGTCTTGTCTCGCTATTGCTAACTCATACTGAGCCATGTTGCCATTCACCCTACATGCAGACACCTGAGACACACGCTAATTTCATAAACACTAGAAATAGGTGGGCTTGATGACAGAAATTAGCCCCTATTTTTACTTGTTACAGGTTTTATTCGTGTCATCAAACCTGAGGTCGTATGTCAAGTCAATCCATCTGCTTGGAACTTCACAGGAGCACAGAGATTGTATCTGAGATACATCTTTAGTCCCCCTCAGTCTTGGGTGGGCTAACGAAACGATCATCAGCGGGTGTTGTGTGCAAGAAATTACGGACAGAACTTTTGAGAGATGAGTACACACTAGTACCATTTCCGTAGGCAATTGTGAGCCTTTAAGTCTATGAAAAAAACGTGAATTAGCATAGTAAGAGACAAACAGCATAGCTGATAAAGTTTATATATTTAATTAACAGCACAGCTGATACAATTACTATATTTAATTAACAGCACATCTGATACATTTACTATACTTAATTAACAGCACAGCTGATAAAAATTTGTTTCCTATAATTGGAAAACTTGTTGTAATATATATATATATCTATATAAATATAATATTTGTAAATCATTTGTAAACTTACAAGGTCATTACATTCCATCTTCCAACATCCATCTTTCAGCACAAGAGTAGATAGTGTATATACTAAATAAAGAATAGGGAAATTGTATTTGAACGACTTGTCAATTTTTTTATACTTGTTAAGTAAAATCTGTTTCCTTGTTTTTTTAATATCACAGTTGGTTACACAGCGGGGGTGGCAATTGTATGACTGTCTCCACTCTACCAATTTTTCGAGATCAGATCATTCACAGCCGTAACTAATTTGTGATACCAGCAGTTCTCTCAGACACTGGGACTTCACCACTTTCTGCAGAAATTCTATTTCTGTAATTGTCAGTACTATACTGATCCTAGAGCCAATAAAAACCTCACACCACAAGCGTAACCAATGGACATTTCCAAATTTGTCATAAGTTCCACCAAAATCTAAATCATCCGATGATGATAAGTGTCATCGCTTCATTTTTAGAACAATTTTATTTATTTTACATTGTTAAAACTATAAGTGATTATTAAACTTGTGTATCTGTTACTGTAAAGCTATAGTTGGATTAACCACTATTGTGTGCAAAGATTGCATTTGAAGACCCTCTGCATTTTTACAACTCGAGAGCTGCAAGACCACCGCACGCATGTTCGTATTGTATTGACGTATCTGGCCATGACCCCGATCCACACAAACCAGTCTTCAAACGTAAAACCGAAAGGTGCCGCACGAATAGTGACGGAATTACCCGAGAAACTTCGGGCGATTGCTACCAACCAAAAAAACTGCACTATAAAACGCGTCTGGGAAACTGAAACTAGATATACTCGTAGATTCTATGCGGGAAAATCCGTTATCCTGATGCGTGCGGTCCGAAAGCAGAACATTATAAGAGAAATATTTTATAGAATAATACATTAAATTTTTATTTTCCTTCGAGCATAGGTGTGCGCAGCACGCACAGCACACATAGAGAATACGCCACTGCTAACATTGTAAAGCTATATGTATACGCTAGATTGTATAATTTTGAATGCCTCTTTGTGACTTATGAACAAGCAGCTGACTTCTCCCCAGTGCAAAAAAGAAAGGTTCCAAAGTCTGCAGTGGTGGTTTCGGCAGCAATTCATTATGCACGATGAGATTGCCAGGTTCATGCACAATCTTGACCTTCATCACCTCCTATGATGTGTATAAACTCTTATTAATCTGAAAGTAATCCATCGTGTTTTATTACAAGACTTTTTAAGATTAGATTGCGCATTTAGAAACTTATCTACTTCAGATTATACAGTTATGGACCTATCTACTTCAGATTGTACAGTTATGGACCTATCTACTTCGTATTGTACAGTTATGGACCTATCTACTTCAGATTGTACAGTTATGTACCTATATACTTCAGATTGCACAGTTATGGACCTATCAAATTGTACAGTTATGGACCTATCTACTTCAGATTGTACAGTTATGGACCTATCTACTTCAAATTGTATAATTATGGGCCTATCTACTTCAGATTGTACAGTTATTGGTCTATCTACTTCAGATTGTACAGTTATTGGTCTATCTACTTCAGATTGTATAGTTATGGACCTATGTACTTCAGATTGTACAGTTATGGACCTATCTACTTCAGATTGTACAGTTATGGACCTATCTACTTCAGATTGTACAGTTATGGACCTATCTACTTCAGATTGTATAGTTATGGACCTATCTACTTCTGATTGTTCAGTTATCGATCTATCTACTTCAGAAACAAACGTTTCCTGAACGCGCCAATCTCTTCAAATGCTTGGCATTCACAATTCTGTGTGTTCTTAAGAGGAATTTTAGATCTGGATTTACCAGAGTGACCACGCTGATCATACTCAGCGATTGATATCTTGTTTCCCTCCTAAGTGAGAGATATTTGTATTAGTTCTCATTTTTTGTTTTGTGCAGTTTTCGTGCGTTTTCTTCCTGGCGAAAACTTTGTGTTTGTCAGGAAGGCTGTTTCTTTGTCCTGTATGATACTAAGAATCTCTTACTACTTATAATCGTTCATCTCACTATTCACGCGATGAATGCAAGAAAACATACTATAGACATCTCAGTTGGTAAAGAGAAAAGCACTTGCTGTCGTATAAATTGACAGGCAGAAGCAGCCACGAAATCCAAACCAGAAGCAACCAATGATATCCACGGAGTACGTGGCTGAGAAAATGGGTTCAAAAATTGCTATTTTGTTCTCGACGGCCAGGAGGGTAGCAGAGTTCGCTTTCTATGATCAAACCTGACAGAATGATAACGGTATCCCTGCTACTGGCACTGCTTCAGACCGTCTGGTAATGGATCTGAGATTCCATTCTTAGTGGGGCGTGAAGATCACGGACCGTGTTACTCCAGGAATAACAACTGGTGCCCATTACTTGCAAATGGACTGGTCATAAGATATTGCTTTTCTGTCATTCTCTTGCCTCGTTCTATTGCTGGTAATTTCGTTCTAATAATATTTATTACTCTAACGCTCCATCCACTTTCAAAGCATTTGTTCCTCGGTTGTTGCATGCTTTGTTCAGAAATTTGTGCGTGTTAGTTTTTCGTGAAAATATAGGTGAAAAAACGAAGCGGAACTGATGGTGAAAACCAGATAAGTGGTAGTGGAATAAGAGAAGGGAAGAAGCTGCTGGCTTTAGAAACAAGACTAATTTCGGAAACCATACAAGACAGTTCTTGTTCTACAATCATCAGGGTAAGAGAGATAAAGGAAGACATCGCGGATGAAACTAGAGACATAATTAAAAGCGATAAAGAAGGCATGGACAAACTTTGAAAGGATGGTACAGGAAGTCTTGGTACAGGAAGTCTTTGTACAGGAAGTCTTGGTACAGGAAGTCTTTGTACAGGAAGTCTTGGTACAGGAAGTCTTGGTACAGGAAGTCTTGGTACAGGAAGTCTTGGTACAGGAAGTCTTCGTACAGGAAGTCTTGGTACAGGAAGTCTTGGTACATATATATTGAAGGACTGCTCTCACTGGGGAGCTGACGGGTAATGGTGAGGATGATGATAATGATGATTAGTATATGATGATGATTATAATGATGATACAAATGATATTGATGATGATAATGGTGATAATGATTGATGATGATGATGAAAGGAGAAAAACCGTGATTAAAAAGGATACGACAATAATTCATCGAATGCCTGCTTATATATTATATGTGCTGCAGTACAAATTGTTATGCACCATATGTGTAATATTAAAGTCACAAGTGATCACTTTGCTGTTTTCAGTTTACATCAATGAACATGAGTCAAGGGGGAAAAAGTAAATCACAAAAAGATAATGATATTTTTGGAATAACTGAAGAAAAAACTACAACAGCAACTTGTATGGACCCACTTTTATCCTTTACTGTACTCACTGAAATTTAGTTAAAATACTAAGGGTTAGTCGGCTGTGTCGATCCTGATCAAAACATGATAGATTAAAATGTACCACAGTGTTAAAAACAAGCGACAAGCTAGTTATTCGTCCTCCCATACCACCTTGTCATTTGAAGAAACTGCTTAATTAAAACGTCACAACACCGTTCACCATCCGACACGCAACCGCGACCGTTTAATTTCTCAATTAATTATTTCTGTTACTTTAATGAAGTTATTTTCACTTTTTTTAAAATTAGTGTAAAGTTCTTAAGTTTGCAATCGACCTATATATATATATAGAGATAGATAGATAGATAGATAGATAGATAGATAGATAGATAGATAGATAGATAGGCAGGTAGGCAGGCAGGCAGACAGACAGACAGACAGACGGACGGACGGACAGACAGACAGACAGACAGACAGACAGACAGACAGACAGACAGACAGATAGATAGATAGATAGATAGATAGATAGATAGATAGATAGATAGATAGATAGATAGATATAAATAGACACATAACACACAGCCAAACAGTCTAAATGAAAGTGCTTCTATGTTCACGCGCATGGCTACGAGCAAAGAGCTCTCATTGATACCGACTTGAAAACAGCTTTGCTCGCAGAATTGCTACTCGCTATTATCAAACACCTTTCCTAAACGTGCGCTTCATATCCGACAGATAAAGAAGAAATCTTGAGAGATTATCTGCCCATCAAAGCGTATGTTTATCACTAAAAGACATGTAGGAAGGTGTAGGTCATTGAGTGCAAGATAACAACTTCGGCGAACATTGTCATTTGAGAGTGACGTGGAATCGTCCCAAGACAGCAATTCCAGTCAAATACCTCGGTTCTAACGGGAGCGTCTCGTATTAGTCTGCACTTACTTTCATGTCTAAAAGGACTTAGGGGATCCTCGGAAAATGAATTTGTGGGGTCTAACACGTGCTGCGAGGGGGTTCCTGGTACCTGGACACGCACAGCATTCTCCAAGCGCTCACATCAAAAGTGGCTCGCTGTTTGTGTGAGAGTCCAAGTAGAGACTCCGCTGAACTTCGGGACCGAGTCGGTATGAATCTGTTTGTCCCCGAGAGACGTTTACTGTGGGATCTGCTGGAGGACATCCCTGGTGTCTAGAGAAGTAAAGACGAGGACTGAATATTTAGGAAACGTTAAAAGGCGAGGGACAGATTTAGATCTTTTTGGCTGTAGGAAATATGCACGTGCGTAAGAAAGTAAATGCTTTGTCTTTCTTCATGTGTATTATCGTTCTTGAGTGTCTGATGTACTACATGGTTGGAGCTCTTGCCTCTCGCGGTAAAGTTACCGGGCTCAGGGATCGAAACCTCGTAGCTTCTCGCTCCAGGCTACTAAGCTGTTAATGGGTACCAGACTCTGCCCTACAGTTAAGGAAGGCAAAGAGAAAGGGTAGTGGTCACCACACATACTGGACCAAGTATCTGGACCTCTATCCCTTTTTCCATCAGTTTTTCTTTTTGAAATAATGTATTCCAGCTTTCCTCTTCACATGACATGCCAAAAGACAGTGGAGTGCTTCCTTCTAATATGATTAATAAGCTTCTTTTTCTCACTGACCTCTTTCATTAAATTCTTAATGCTCCATTGTCCATGTTATTCGTAACGTTCTTTTGTTAAACCACACCTCTGTCATCTCCAAGCTTAACTTAACAGTCAGTTTGTGAACATTCAGAATTATATAACATGACGGGAGTGAAGTTCACTTGACAGCTTCGTGATTGAATTTAAGCATATAATATCGGGTAGTTTTTCTACACAACCAATGAGAATATGACTGCTAGCTTCGGACACCAAGTGTTTTGTGAAGCGTACAATAAGAAACTTTTGTTACATGAATCATGTTCAAAGTTTTTTTCCTACTTTTTTTTTTGCAACTGTGTATTCGAGAAACGCATACATGCATCTAAACATTGCTAAGAAATGACGGCTTCATTGACTGACAGAGGTCGAATATTTGAAAACACTAAATTATTTTTCTTGATTCCACCACGCAATGATTGGGACATTAAATAATCGAATCTTGTGAAGGAATAATGGGAAAGTACAACGATTATGCTCTCACTGTCCAGTCGGTCGAATATTCATCTGCTGTTTCCATTTTGATCCCCTAATTAGAAGCTACTGTCACAAGGGGGGTAATTCCTGAAATGTTGCCGGTGATTATTCGCTTCCTCTGGAGAATTTCTCCTTCTAAGGAACAAGCGTGCCCAAGTGACTTCTCATCAAGGCGGTAGCGCTTCTTCCTGAAACATGAAAGCCAGAAAACTGTCAAGATTCCGGAATCACAAGCCGAGGAAGACGTCCTTAATTACAGTTATTGCTGTTGACTATCGAGAGTGAAGATATTGACGTGTCCTTTCAGCGGCACTCCAGGGCTCTCATCCCTTTCAAGTGCTGGTCCGGTACGGCGTATAAATATCCAACCTTTGTATTAGTCAAGTGCTCGAGCGTGGCGTCTGAAAACACAAATAAACAAAGGCATCTTTTATCTACCCCTTCACCAAGAATATGCATCGGCCCTAAGACAAACATTCTCGCCACTCAGACATATACACATACTCGCCACTTAGACCTATACCTGTAGACGCGAAAATGATGGTGGATCTTTGTGCCGGTAATGAGATAAAACGATCCTTGTTGAAAGTGGAAATGTTTGAATCCTCTTCTAGACCCGACGTCGCTGCAAGTCCAATAGCCACTGCGTCTTGTGTATTATTATTGATTTACAGCAAAGTCTAGCAATCAGGACTTTTCTATTGATTGTCTTTGAACCTTAGTTTTAGCTGTTATTGAATTGGTCAAGATTGTTTTCAGCTTTTGATTTTCGGGTGTATCTTCAAAATACGAACGGGATCCTTTAAATAATTATACAGCATAAAGAGTGGAGTTCAAAAGGTTATGAGCTTGTGCAGATAGAAGGTCAAATGTTCCCGATGCTCTTCACTAATGTTATTCATATTTGTTCATTGTTTGTTCATGATATACAAAAGCTGGATTGACAGGACTGAACAATATGGAAAAGAAAATCCGAGAACGAGAAAGAGAGAGAGAGAGAGAGAGAGAGAGAGAGAGAGAGAGAGAGAGAGAGAGAGAGAGAGAGAGAGAGAGAGAGAGAGAGAGAGAGAGAACGAACGAACTTTATTTTCAAAGGGTTGAGAATTGGGCATGCAGGCCCGCCTGACATTCTGCCCTTCCTTTCTCTCGTCTTTTATACTGATTTCATTTATTCTCACATATATTTTACCCATCAATTCAAGGAATTCAACGTTGTAAAGGTAAAATAATAGCATACTCACATTCACAGTATCTAATTATAAACATGAAATAAAATATGTTGAAAAGTACAAACTAAGTATTACCATGAAACAAAATATGTTGAAAAGCACTAACATCATCATTAAACCTACACTCGATATTATACCATTTGTTCGGAAAAATAATCACATTAGGGGGGGCAGATAATCAGAACTCATAAAGTATTCGAAACGTTTAGGATTGAATGAATAGGGACTGAGGTTGTTATCTTTTAGATAATGTGGAAGATAGTTCCAAAGATGAGCAGCAGAGTAAGCTAAGCTTTTCTTGAATAAGTCAAGCCTAGGCTTGGGCACTTGTATTTTGTTAAGGCGTTGACTGCGTCTTTCATTGTATTTGAACATTGGCCACAGATATGTTGGAGCATTCTGTGACAGGATTTTGTGAACAAATTTAACTTTGTTGAACAGAAAGCGCTTTCTTAGAGGCAGTATTTTGAGATCTTTATATAGATCTACACACTGTGTTTGGCAGTTGTCAGAAACTAGACGCACTGCACGCTTTTGTAGTAAATGGAGTCTTTTTGTGTTGGACATAGAACACCCATCCCAGATTGTGGAGCAATAGTCAAGGTTTGTTTGTATGTGAGATATATAGAACAATTTTGGTGCATCTTCATCTAGGAAATGTTTGATTTTAGCTAACTGGTAAACTTTCTGTGCCGTTTGCTTGGTCAGTGCATGAACATGTGAGTTCCAATTTAGATGCTGGTCAACGACTATTCCTAGAGTTTTATGTTCATTAACGTTTTCAATTGGTGAGGTACCAATATAGATCTAAAGTGTTATTTTCTCTGAATTTTGTAATTTTTGTCTAGTTGATATTAACATGCACTTTGTTTTAATTATATTAATTAGCATGCGATTTCCGATGCTCCACTTAATCAGATTGTCTGTATCTTTTTGTAACGATAGTTCGAGTGTGTTGCAGCTTGTATCACTCGTGTTGACAGTACAGTCATCAGCAAATAGGTCACAGGATGCGTGCTCGACGTGTAGTGGAAGGTCATTAATGTTGTGATAAACGAGCGCAAAGGCCTTATAGCTCTATCTTTTCCTATATCTCTCGTATTGTATTTGTGTTCTTTCACCCCACATTTGCTATCCCATATTTGCTATTTCATCGTTGTGATTACTCGCGACCGGTATCTAGAGAACCACATTTGTTCTTTCATCGGGGAAAATAAAGTCCTTTGATTGAGTCCCCATACCTGACATTATCGTTTGAAGCCCACATTGCATCGTGATAAATCTGGTGAAAACACATCTGGTCATCCCAATCAGACATCTGGGCATGCTGTAATTGCTGTGGACCATTGTTATCTTTGCGGCTAGCGGCGGGTCACCACATGGGACGCCCAGATTGGCCAGGTGAAAACGTCTCATGCTGTAATGGTGTTATCTTTGGTCGGCCGCTTTTCAGTCAAGCGTTGGCTTACCACATTGGACGCCCAGCTTGGCCAGGTGAACAATAAACAATCAGAGAGTAAGGTGACAGCAATTTGACAGCACTTTTGCATTAGCCCGCCAATTATCTCCATACCTGTTTGTCAAACCACACCCACGTTTGGACTGACAGGGGACAAGAGCGATCCTGTGAATGAGTGACCAGAGGGGCTATTAAGGATTGGTTGGTATGGGCGGAGCTGTATGTCAGGGATCCAAGAAACCCACATTGGACTTCCAGAAATATAATCTACTGCGTAGCTTGCTAGAGGAAGGAGTCCAGTTCTTACATTGTGAGGAAGAGATTAAACCCAAAAACGCCTAGCCTAAATACACGTGTTTATTCAGAGTGGATATAATTCAGTTCTGTGATGAATTGTGTTCTTAAAGGATTCTGCGAAGGGAAAAGAAGGTTAGTAGATCTTATACAGATTATTAATACATTGTCTTAATTTTTGTTTATTTTAACCTCACAGCTAAAATGTGCGAAAGATAGAGTTTCAAATAATTCTTTGCATAACTGATTAATAAAATCAGAAGATTTTCCTAGAAGATGATAGGATGATAGGAGGTAATTAATAGTTCATACTTCACCTTCATCATCATCACAGTCTCCCATGCGCATACACTCTCATGCACAATATTTTTAACATCATTAGAATTGAATTCAGAGAGAGATGAATAATGAGCAGTAGTATAAATGAAAGTCAACCAGTGATGTTAAATGTGAAAAACTTACGAAGACTTTTGTGTGTCTTCAGTTCATCAGAAGTCTGAGTCTACACGCAACGTGTCTGACGTCTAACCAGAAATAAGTTATCAAAAACGGACATTTGGCTAGCAGAATTCGCCATAGGACATCTTTTATTCCTCAATTAAAAAGGAATATTGTCTCACCCACAAGTCAGAAGGTTGACGCAGCATTTTTCGTCACCCATATACTGCTTGCTCACAAGTTCAATACATCGTTATCACAAGTTCAATACAGAGTCATCATAAATTCAAATCACTCGAAAGATCATTATTATCTGAAGTCAAGCTAAAGAGCTCAAAAGTGGAATCTAATATTTATACCAAGTGCAACACACTCTAAAGCGCATTCTATGAAGTAGACTCTAAAGTATATTTTATGAATCACGACTACATACGCAAGGTTATGAGTCTACATATCACTAACATTTCGTGAAGATATCCAGTCTGGCCAGTACCCTCGGGAGATTAGACAACAGACCTTTTGTTCATATGACAGCTATTAACTGTTGATCAACACTACAGAGATATACTCAAACAGTGAAGGAGTATATATATCTCTCGTCAACGTCCTCAGTCCGACCACAGTTTTCATCAGAATGTCCTCGGCTTAGAGATACCCCACTCGACATAACGTATAATAACTTGGGACAGTGTATGCATACATGTGAATCGTCATATCAATGCGAAGCATTTAGAGACACATGGACTGTGTAGAGTACTCACCATTTTGGTAACACGTATCATATCACATCATCATCATTTCGCTTTGCACCAGTTCATTCTTAATTAACTACTACTTAATTAACTGCAATTTTATTATTTCATCTGTGTGTTTTGTGTGAATCGTCTTTTACCATCATCACGCTCTAACCATTACTAACCCTATATGTGTGGATAATTAATTAATAAACCCAATAATCGTTTGATCATTATATAGTTTGTTAATGTATCACTCGTGCTGTCGGTGTTTCATATTCACTTATAGGAACATGTCTCTACTCGTGAGAGGTTGGGGGCTTTTTCTTTACGGGATCTAAGGGCAGAAGCTAAGGTCGTGGGGAAACAGAACTCTTTCCATAATTAATTAGAAACACTGTCCAGTGGAAAGCATTCGCATTCCCGTCTATTACACATAAGGTTCTGTCCCTATCTCGAACAGGTCTTTATTCTTTCTTAACGAGCCAATTTCTAGAGACTTTATACCTAATATCTCATAGACTATTCCTGGCAAAAACTACTGTCGTAGTTGCCCCAGTAAACACCACACGATAAATGTATATGGCAAAAAGTAGAGGCCCAAGAATAGAGCCCTGAGGAACGCCGGTATTTATTACGGTTTGGTTTGAGCAAGAGTTACTGTAAGAAACTACATGTTTTCTGTCAGACAGGAATGATTTAATCATCGTCACTAGTTGAAGGTTTACTTTTGTTGTTTCTAGTTTTCTAATTAAAATAGCGTGATCTATCATATCAAATGCTTTTTTAAAGTTTACAAAAACTGCCCCACATACCTTATCGTTATTAATATTTAAGTGCCAGTTGTCAATCATCTTAGTTAGAGCTGTGTGACATGAATGTTTAGGTCTAAACCCCGACTGACTATCAATTAGCAAGCCGTTGTTAACTAGGTGTTGTAGTGTTATTTTATGTATGTGTTTTTCTAGTGGTTTGGATAGCGATGATATTAAGGAGATTGGCCTATATTTAACAAGGTTATTATTGTCGGAAGAGCCAGGTTTTAAGAGAGGATATACCGTAGCGACTTTAAAGTGCCACGGAAAGTAACTCCGTGCGATACATTGATTGTATATGTATGTAAGCGAATCACTAATAGCTGGAGCTAGAGCCCTTTGATCTATACATCAAGGGGCTCTAGCTGGAGCCGCATAACGCAGTATTCGATTACTGACTCCGTCAAGTCCTGATGAGATATTATCTTTAAGTCCTAGAAGATAGTTATACACTTCATTAACTGTCATGAACGGAATGTTGGATGGGATTGTGTTGGTACATTTGTTCTCACAAAATACTGACAGCCTGCCTAAGTCCCAAGGTGAATTTGGTATTGTAGATTTAAGACTGTTTATTTCTGCCTGAAAGTAATTGCTGAAGTCTGTGCAAGTAAATGAAGTATTAGGCGTTGACGAGACTGACAGATTTCGCTTGTTCGCTAAGGTGTTGATTGCTTTCCATATATCTTTACTGTTTGTTTTGTTCTGAACCAAATTTTTAAAGTAATTTCTTTTTTTCTCTACAAATTAAATATTGCACGTTGTTCCTCTGTGCTCTGTATATGTTAAAGTCCTTGTTTTTGTGAGCTTGATCTCTCTGCCTCATGGCGTCTAGCACTGCTTGTGTGATCCAAGGAGATTTGACCTGTCGTTTCACACGAACTTCTTTAGTTGGTGCGTGGTTATCAAACACACAAAGAAAGATACGTGTCCAATGGGCAATGGCGTCATCGGGATCAGAAAGCTGGTAAACACTGGCAAGAGGTGCAGTTCGCAAATCATGTAAAAATAGTTCACGGTTGAAATTTTTAAAACTTCTAAATTTAATACTGATATGTTTATTTCTTGGAGCTTTATATTTATTCTTTGACCATGTGCAACATACTGGATAGTGGTCACTCATCGCGACAGTAGGAACAGAGCATTCTATAATGTTTTCTGCACAGGTGACGTAGATGTGGTCAATTGTTGTGGATGATGCATTTGTTACCCTGATAGGCTGGTTGACTATTTATTTTAGGTTGTAAGATAGTATGATGTTTTCCCACGTTTGGTTTGGTTTGTGCATGTCAATGCTGAAATCGCCTAGAAGAATAATTTCTTTGGCAGTGGTAAATACTTTTATCCATCATAGTGGTGAAATCTTCATACCAGATGGCTCCTGCACTGGGATTTCTATAAAGATACCCGACTAGAAATTGGCCCTGAGTCGGTAGTTTTATTTCTAACCATATGCACTCGGTCTCTGCTGTCTCTAAATCGCTTCTGTGGCGATAACTAATAAAATTGGAAATATATACTACTATACCTGTTTCTAGCTTTCTACTTGAGTCTCGCCCAACTGTTTTAAAACCATTTAGGGCAATTTCATCATCTGATATTTTGTCGTTTAAACGACTTTCGGAAAGTCTAAAAACATGAAAATTTTTATTCAGAATTTGTGTAAGCTCAGGAAGTTTGCCTAATAAATGGTAAATGTTCAGGTGGCCCAGCCGTAGACCATCCTTAATTAGCCATTGTGTCTGATAGGTATGCATTTTATTTTGGCAAGTGGTTTAAAAAGGAAAATAACAAAAGCAATTTTAAATACGAAACCCACGAAAATTTAAACTAATTAACGTCACCACGTAAGTGAAAATTCAAATGTTAGTACTTAACGTACGAACACTTGGTACAATTATTGCTAAAAAATTACAGAGAGAGAGAGAGAGAGAGAGAGAGAGAGAACGAACGAACTTTATTTTCAAAGGGTTGAGAATGGGGCACGCAGGCCCGTCTGACATTCTGCTCTTCCTTTCTCTCGTCTTTTATACTGATTTCATTTATTCTCACATGCATTTGTACAGAGAGACCGACATACAGACAGATAGAGACAGACAGACACATACACACAGTTGGAATTTTCTACTATTTTGTATATTAAATATAGCGAATGAAAGCAGACAAGAAGAGAAAAAAAGGAAATCCAGCATAATCAAACACAGATGACAGAGACGACAACGAAAAGAAAGAAAGAAAAGGAGCGACGAGTGCCTCACATTTATAAGCAAGATATATATATATATATATATATATATATATATATATATATATATATATATATATATATATATATATATATATATATATATATATATATATATATATATATATATATATATATATACTAACAAGCAAGAAAAACTTGATAAACAATGATATTCAAGGGAATAGAAGACACAATTATTATAAAACAATGTAAGGAAGTGTCAAAATTGAATTTTTATGCACAGAACAAGAAAGACAAAATTACCAATGACAGCTCACACACATTCTGACACCAATAATTGGAGAAAATCATTAAAAATGAAAGGAAAAGTGTCTAAATTTTAGAAAATATGAAAAATATATAAAAGTTTCTCTAATTTTTTGGGAGTTCTGAATTGATATAACTACCGACAGGTCTTGCAGTTATACCGAGCGCAGTATGCGTACCTAATGGCCTTATGATCTATCGCCCAAAAAATTATATGTATGTTGAAGTCTGTTTGATGTAGAAGTAAAGTAGGATTGCACGGAGACTGGAGATGTATAAGGTTGCTCAGTGTAAATGTACTGGTGTAACGTACTGTTTTCTGTGTTTTGAATGGTAGTACGTTGAGCGTGTCATGTTGTTCTGGGCAGTACCAAGTAGTAGCAAGGAATCTAGGTCACTAGCGTGAGATGTCGCCAGGGTTTAGTAGACACATTTCTAATGTCAGTATTCCTGCAGATTCAAACGTGTAATACTTGTATGACAATGTGGTTGATGGTGTAAGTGTGTAGATAACAGTGCTGATAACACGAAGGCCGTATAGGCTCTTGGACGTCTTCACATTAACTCACACAACCACAAGTAGAAGTCAGTGAAGTAGGGAATGCTGTTGACGTTTACAATATTTATGTGTGACGTACGATAATACGATGATGATGAACGAAACAGTCAATAGTATACAATCGGATACATAATATGTGTAGTTACAAAGGTCAGCTTCAACCATCACAGATCCTAGACATGTAACAATGTCTTTATCAGTGTTTACAGTTTATGCAATAGCTCTAACCCCTGACTGAGCCCCGTCAGGTAAGCCCTAGCAAATATATTGCGTAGTACGGGCGATATCATCTATATAAACAAAGTCAATGCCATTGTCCTACAATTAGCAAAAAGACTTCAGACTGGCCTCACATGCCAGATACTTCATTCTGGTGAAGAATAGATATGGTGACAACGAAATCAGGCCGCAGGTCGCGGGCCTCGATAAACAGGTCACTCTCAGTTTACACAGGCTCCTGAGATTAAATATACATTTTCTGCCAAATCATACTCCGCCTGCATAGCGGATCCATAAAGATGATTCCTAGGCTTATGTGAGTAACAGGTCAACTAGACCTAGTCTTGTAGATATGAAGTCATACTGGAGTGCAGTATAATAACTTCTTGTGAGCTTCGCTCACTATGCCGCCATCAGCGATAAACGTACCTGTAAGATCTAAACGAGACGAAAAGATCGAATAGCGTTTTCAGTTACCTTTTTAAAGAATCCTGACACTCTTAAGTAACACAATACAGCCAATACTGGCATAAAGAAAACACTCAGGGACGGAAGAATGCCAAACGGCCATTCCCAGAATTTCCAATCCCTATCGAAAACTTGACAGAGAGGAATCTACGGATCGGGACATCCGTTCTAAGCCACAGGTACGCACTCTCTGAATATCGGTCTCCCGGCTTTTGCCGCTAAGACCCCGCGCATGCCCAAAGAGCATGGACCAGATCGAGGCAAGCCCAGACCAGGCGTTTCCGACCAAACGGGTGACAAAGATACACCGTATGATCCTATAAATAGAATTAAGACGTGTCAACTCTAAGACATGCCTAAGACAGCACAACATAAGACAGGAGAAGATAATCACCAGTCAAACTTGTCACCGAGAGATAATAAACGTTTATCTCTCTTTGATTACATTAAACCAAACATACATTAGGTTGGTGTTTTTCTCACCGTCGAAAATGACGGTAACATTACCACACCTCCCGGGGAAAAAAAATGGCACATTTTTTTTTTTGAAATACATCTATGAGCCAAGTACATTAAGCTCATAACGCATGAGTAATGCGCCGATGGAAGGATCACCAAAATTAATAACATCATAATGTCAGATCCAATCGACGCACAGTAGAGCGTCTGGTGAGAAGAAAAAATCTCACTAGATAGGAGAAACTATTTTCTCAAAGTAAATATATATCCGGGGAGGTGTTACCAACCAACTCAAAAGTGCAGGTAATGTTACAACAACAATTCATATCAATGTGTATAAATGGTGAATGACAATTTCCATTAAGAGATTATAACAACATCGAATCTCACGACGTATAATGCATATATAAGCATAAATTCAAATGGTCAATCATTAACAACATTAACAACAATATTTGAAGACGTAGAAGACCAAGACGATGCTCTTTCGGAGATGTCTTGTAAGCAAAATCCTCAAGGAACATCAGGACGTCTATAGAAGTCATCGTAGATATACAGCGTTCCAACATATCACACCGGTTTGCTGAGAACAATACAAATAGTACATTTCTTAGAATGTTGTAATGTACCATAGTCACTTAATATATATCTAAACTATAAATGTAGCCGCATTAATTTTTTCGACCTTTATTTCATATGAAACAAAGCCTTCCTCTGTTTTACCGCAGACGGTAACAGAGAAAGCGAGTAATCAATACATAACCATGAGTTTAGACAAAGTGACAACAAGTGTTACAGAAGCATGTTATAGTAAGAATAGATCATAACTTTAGATATGTAATAGTAGATCTAGACAAAAGAGCTAAGTAGCTTCATGTGGGCATCGAGACAATATGTCTGCCATCATATTATCCGAACCACGGATAGCTCGTACAGTGAAATGAAAAGGTTGAAGAGCAATAGCATATCGAGTGGATCTCGAACTCTTCAAATCCTTATTCTGCATAGCTGTGAGAGCTTTTTGGTCGGTTTCTACTACAAAATGCGAGCCGAGAAGGAATCTTTGGAGTTTAAGAATTGCCCAGACCATAGCTAGCAATTCTCGGTCTAGAACAGAATAATTCCTTTCTGTCGCATTCAGTTTTCTCGAGACATACATTACAGGATGCAGAGTCTCAGAATACTCTTGCATAAGTGCCGCCCCGATCCCTATTGCTGAGGCGTCACTACGAAGGACAAACGTCCTATCGGCTGTAGGTAGTCTTAAAATAGGAGGAGACGAAAATAACGACTTAATCTGATCCAATGAAGATTGGCATTCTTGAGACCAACGCACCATATTAGGAGACCCTTTCTTCAATAGGGTTGAGTGGTGCCGTAATAGAGGAAAGATTCTGAATGAATCTTCCATAGAACTGTATAAGGCCCAAGAGACTACGGATCTGTTTTTTAGTCTTAGGAATAGTGATGTTCAGTATCTTAGAAGTGTTGTGGTCTTCTATTTTCAAGAGACCATGACCAACACGATGACCAAGAAAAGAAATCTCACTGAACCCAACATAGCCTTTTGAGGGTTTAGCTGTCAGATTATACTCACGTAGAGTAGACAACAGTTCATGTAATCCCAGATAGTGATCTTCCCAAGACTTGCTAAAAAGACAGATATCATCTAAGTATGCAATCACATCAGACTGATATCCCAGTATTCGACGCATCATGCGTACAAATGTAGCTGGGGCATTCATAAGGCCAAAAGGCATAAAGTTCCATTGGAACAGACCCCTAGGTGTGGAGAAAGCAGTGAAAGGTTTGGCTCGTTCGGTTAAAGGAACTTGCCAGTATCCTTTAGACAAGTCCAGCTTTGTAAAGAAACGAGAATTGGAAAGTCTAGTAAGTAACTCATCCAACAGAGGCATAGGTTCTGCATCGAACTTCGTTACTTGATTTAGTTTACGGTAATCGACGCAAATGCGTATGTTATTGTCTTTCTTTCGGACAATAACCATAGACGACGAGTATGCCGAATTGGATGGTTCAATTATTCCTAAATTTATCATTTCATCCAACTCTTTCTCGACTTGAGATTGGAAGTGGATAGGAATAGGATAAGGTCTGACCCTGATAGGAGTATGGTCAGTCAATACAATGTCATGTTCAATGACTGTAGTGTGTCCAGGGATGTCCGTGAGAACATCCAGAAATTCTTGTAACATGGAAGAGATTTGTGACTGTTCCATAGTTGATAAATTAGGTGAAATTGCAACATCCTTCCATGATTCCGTAGAATGAAGTAAATCATCGGAAGAGGCAGATTAACATCAGAGAAAGTAGATTCCTCATCCTGTATGACAGACAGCGATGAGTAATGGCCACGAGCGACCGTAGCGTCGTCCGTCGCTTGAAAGATAGGTTGTAAGTACTTTGGACGTTCATAAAATTATGTAAGCATATTTATGTGAAAGGTTTTATGCTTTCCGTCAATATCGACGACATAGTCGACATCAGAAATTTTAGATACAATCTCAAAAGGACCTTTCCAACCAATAAGGAGCCTATTTTCCCTGGTAGGAAGTAATACAAATGCTTTGTCTCCAGGACAAAGTTGACGTAGGCATCTATTTTTATTTGCAAACTGTCTTGCCTTTGCTTTAGCAAATTCAGATGCGGAAGTTGCTAATTTGCAAGCTTCACTGATTTTCTGCCTGAGAGCAATGACATACTCATAAGAAGGTTGTGTGTCATCACTAATATCATCGGCAGCTATCAAATCGTGAAGCAAGAACATTGGGCCTCGCGGACGCGTGCCAAAGACGAGCTCGAAAGGTGAAAACCCGGTATGTTCATTAGCAACCTCTCTATAAGCAAAGAGAGCAGCGGGTAAGACTCTGTCCCAATCTTGAGGATGATCCTCAGTTATCTTCCCAAGTAAATTTTTGAGAGTTCTATTAAGACGTCTCAACTCTAAGACATGCCTAAGGCAGCACAACATAAGACAGGAGAAGATAATCACCAGTCAAACTTGTCACTGAGAGATAATAAACGTTTATCTCTCTTTGATTACATTAAACCAAACATACATTAGGTCGTGCTGATAACGCGAATGTCGTGGGTTCGATCCCATACTGGCCACCAGATGTTGAAGTCTGTTTGATGTAGAAGTAAAGTAGGATTGCACGGAGACTGGAGATGTATAAGGTTGCTCAGTGTAAATGTACTGATGTAACGTACTGTTTTTCTGTGTTTTGAATGGTAGTACGTTGAGCGTGTCATGTTGTCCTGGGCAGTACCAAGTAGTAGCAAGGAATCTAGGTCACTAGCGTGAGATGTCGCCAGGGTTTAGTAGACACATTTCTAATGTCAGTATTCCTGCAGATTCAAACGTGTAATACTTGTATGACAATGTGGTTGATGGTGTAAGTGTGTAGATAACAGTGCTGATAACACGAAGGCCGTATAGGCTCTTGGACGTCTTCACATTAACTCACACAACCACAAGTAGAAGTCAGTGAAGTAGGGAATGCTGTTGACGTTTACAATATTTATTTGTGACGTACGATAATACGATGATGATGAACGAAACAGTCAATAGTATACAATCGGGTACATAATATGTGTAGTTACAAAGGTCAGCTTCAACCATCACAGATCCTAGACATGTAACAATGTCTTTATCAGTGTTTACAGTTTATGCAATAGCTCTAACCCCTGACTGAGACCCGTCAAATAAGCCCTAGCAAATATATTGCGTAGTACGGGCGATATCATCTATATAAACAAAGTCAATGCCATTGTCCTACAATTAGCAAAAAGACTTCAGACTGGCCTCACATGCCAGATACTTCATTCTGGTGAAGAATAGATATGGTGACAACGAAATCAGGCCGCAGGTCGCGGGCCTCGATAAACAGGTCACTCTCAGTTTACACAGGCTCCTGAGATTAAATATACATTTTCTGCCAAATCATACTCCGCCTGCATAGCGGATCCATAAAGATGATTCCTAGGCTTATGTGAGTAACAGGTCAACTAGACCTAGTCTTGTAGATATGAAGTCATACTGGAGTGCAGTATAATAACTTCTTGTGAGCTTCGCTCACTATGCCGCCATCAGCGATAAACGTACCTGTAAGATCTAAACGAGACGAAAAGATCGAATAGCGTTTTCAGTTACCTTTTTAAAGAATCCTGACACTCTTAAGTAACACAATACAGCCAATACTGGCATAAAGAAAACACTCAGGGACGGAAGAATGCCAAACGGCCATTCCCAGAATTTCCAATCCCTATCGAAAACTTGACAGAGAGGAATCTACGGATCGGGACATCCGTTCTAAGCCACAGGTACGCACTCTCTGAATATCGGTCTCCCGGCTTTTGCCGCTAAGACCCCGCGCATGCCCAAAGAGCATGGACCAGATCGAGGCAAGCCCAGACCAGGCGTTTCCGACCAAACGGGTGACAAAGATACACCGTATGATCCTATAAATAGAATTAAGACGTGTCAACTCTAAGACATGCCTAAGACAGCACAACAACATAAGACAGGAGAAGATAATCACCAGTCAAACTTGTCACCGAAAGATAATAAACGTTTATCTCTCTTTGATTACATTAAACCAAACATACATTAGGTTGGTGTTTTTTTCACCGTCGAAAATGACGGTAACATTACCACACCTCCCGGGGAAGAAAAAAAATGGCACTTTTTTTTTTTGAAATACATCTATGAGCCAAGTACATTAAGCTCATAACGCATGAGTAATGCGCCGATGGAAGGATCACCAAAATTAATAACATCATAATGTCAGATCCAATCGACGCACAGTAGAGCGTCTGGTGAGAAGAAAAAATCTCACTAGATAGGAGAAACTATTTTCTCAAAGTAAATATATATCCCGGGAGGTGTTACCAACCAACTCAAAAGTGCAGGTAATGTTACAACAACAATTCATATCAATGTGTATAAATGGTGAATGACAATTTCCATTAAGAGATTATAACAACATCGAATCTCACGACGTATAATGCATATATAAGCATAAATTCAAATGGTCAATCATTAACAACATTAACAACAATATTTGAAGACGTAGAAGACCAAGACGATGCTCTTTCGGAGATGTCTTGTAAGCAAAATCCTCAAGGAACATCAGGACGTCTATAGAAGTCATCGTAGATATACAGCGTTCCAACATATCACACCGGTTTGCTGAGAACAATACAAATAGTACATTTCTTAGAATGTTGTAATGTACCATAGTCACTTAATATATATCTAAACTATAAATGTAGCCGCATTAATTTTTTCGACCTTTATTTCATATGAAACAAAGCCTTCCTCTGTTTTACCGCAGACGGTAACAGAGAAAGCGAGTAATCAATACATAACCATGAGTTTAGACAAAGTGACAACAAGTGTTACAGAAGCATGTTATAGTAAGAATAGATCATAACTTTAGATATGTAATAGTAGATCTAGACAAAAGAGCTAAGTAGCTTCATGTGGGCATCGAGACAATATGTCTGACATCATATTATCCGAACCACGGATAGCTCGTACAGTGAAATGAAAAGGTTGAAGAGCAATAGCATATCGAGTGGATCTCGAACTCTTCAAATCCTTATTCTGCATAGCTGTGAGAGCTTTTTGGTCGGTTTCTACTACAAAATGCGAGCCGAGAAGGAATCTTTGGAGTTTAAGAATTGCCCAGACCATAGCTAGCAATTCTCGGTCTAGAACAGAATAATTCCTTTCTGTCGCATTCAGTTTTCTCGAGACATACATTACAGGATGCAGAGTCTCAGAATACTCTTGCATAAGTGCCGCCCCGATCCCTATTGCTGAGGCGTCACTACGAAGGACAAACGTCCTATCGGCTGTAGGTAGTCTTAAAATAGGAGGAGACGAAAATAACGACTTAATCTGATCCAATGAAGATTGGCATTCTTGAGACCAACGCACCATATTAGGAGACCCTTTCTTCAATAGGGTTGAGTGGTGCCGTAATAGAGGAAAGATTCTGAATGAATCTTCCATAGAACTGTATAAGGCCCAAGAGACTACGGATCTGTTTTTTAGTCTTAGGAATAGTGATGTTCAGTATCTTAGAAGTGTTGTGGTCTTCTATTTTCAAGAGACCATGACCAACACGATGACCAAGAAAAGAAATCTCACTGAACCCAACATAGCCTTTTGAGGGTTTAGCTGTCAAATTATACTCACGTAGAGTAGACAACAGTTCATCTAATCCCAGATAGTGATCTTCCCAAGACTTGCTAAAAAGACAGATATCATCTAAGTATGCAATCACATCAGACCGATATCCCAGTATTCGACGCAGCATGCGTACAAATGTAGCTGGGGCATTCATAAGGCCAAAAGGCATAAAGTTCCATTGGAACAGACCCCTAGGTGTGGAGAAAGCAGTGAAAGGTTTGGCTCGTTCGGTTAAAGGAACTTGCCAGTATCCTTTAGACAAGTCCAGCTTTGTAAAGAAACGAGAATTGGAAAGTCTAGTAAGTAACTCATCCAACAGAGGCATAGGTTCTGCATCGAACTTCGTTACTTGATTTAGTTTACGGTAATCGACGCAAATGCGTATGTTATTGTCTTTCTTTCGGACAATAACCATAGAGACGACGAGTATGCCGAATTGGATGGTTCAATTATTCCTAAATTTATCATTTCATCCAACTCTTTCTCGACTTGAGATTGGAAGTGGATAGGAATAGGATAAGGTCTGACCCTGATAGGAGTATGGTCAGTCAATACAATGTCATGTTCAATGACTGTAGTGTGTCCAGGGATGTCCGTGAGAACATCCAGAAATTCTTGTAACATGGAAGAGATTTGTGACTGTTCCATAGTTGATAAATTAGGTGAAATTGCAACATCCTTCCATGATTCCGTAGAATGAAGTAAATCATCGGAAGAGGCAGATTAACATCAGAGAAAGTAGATTCCTCATCCTGTATGACAGACAGCGATGAGTAATGGCCACGAGCGACCGTAGCGTCGTCCGTCGCTTGAAAGATAGGTTGTAAGTACTTTGGACGTTCATAAAATTATGTAAGCATATTTATGTGAAAGGTTTTATGCTTTCCGTCAATATCGACGACATAGTCGACATCAGAAATTTTAGATACAATCTCAAAAGGACCTTTCCAACCAATAAGGAGCCTATTTTCCCTGGTAGGAAGTAATACAAATGCTTTGTCTCCAGGACAAAGTTGACGTAGGCATCTATTTTTATTTGCAAACTGTCTTGCCTTTGCTTTAGCAAATTCAGATGCGGAAGTTGCTAATTTGCAAGCTTCACTGATTTTCTGCCTGAGAGCAATGACATACTCATAAGAAGGTTGTGTGTCATCACTAATATCATCGGCAGCTATCAAATCGTGAAGCAAGAACATTGGGCCTCGCGGACGCGTGCCAAAGACGAGCTCGAAAGGTGAAAACCCGGTATGTTCATTAGCAACCTCTCTATAAGCAAAGAGAGCAGCGGGTAAGACTCTGTCCCAATCTTGAGGATGATCCTCAGTTATCTTCCCAAGTAAATTTTTGAGAGTTCTATTAAGACGTCTCAACTCTAAGACATGCCTAAGGCAGCACAACATAAGACAGGAGAAGATAATCACCAGTCAAACTTGTCACTGAGAGATAATAAACGTTTATCTCTCTTTGATTACATTAAACCAAACATACATTAGGTCGTGCTGATAACGCGAATGTCGTGGGTTCGATCCCATACTGGCCACCAGATGTTGAAGTCTGTTTGATGTAGAAGTAAAGTAGGATTGCACGGAGACTGGAGATGTATAAGGTTGCTCAGTGTAAATGTACTGATGTAACGTACTGTTTTCTGTGTTTTGAATGGTAGTACGTTGAGCGTGTCATGTTGTCCTGGGCAGTACCAAGTAGTAGCAAGGAATCTAGGTCACTAGCGTGAGATGTCGCCAGGGTTTAGTAGACACATTTCTAATGTCAGTATTCCTGCAGATTCAAACGTGTAATACTTGTATGACAATGTGGTTGATGGTGTAAGTGTGTAGATAACAGTGCTGATAACACGAAGGCCGTATAGGCTCTTGGACGTCTTCACATTAACTCACACAACCACAAGTAGAAGTCAGTGAAGTAGGGAATGCTGTTGACGTTTACAATATTTATTTGTGACGTACGATAATACGATGATGATGATGAACGAAACAGTCAATAGTATACAATCGGGTACATAATATGTGTAGTTACAAAGGTCAGCTTCAACCATCACAGATCCTAGACATGTAACAATGTCTTTATCAGTGTTTACAGTTTATGCAATAGCTCTAACCCCTGACTGAGACCCGTCAAGTAAGCCCTAGCAAATATATTGCGTAGTACGGGCGATATCATCTATATAAACAAAGTCAATGCCATTGTCCTACAATTAGCAAAAAGACTTCAGACTGGCCTCACATGCCAGATACTTCATTCTGGTGAAGAATAGATATGGTGACAACGAAATCAGGCCGCAGGTCGCGGGCCTCGATAAACAGGTCACTCTCAGTTTACACAGGCTCCTGAGATTAAATATACATTTTCTGCCAAATCATACTCCGCCTGCATAGCGGATCCATAAAGATGATTCCTAGGCTTATGTGAGTAACAGGTCAACTAGACCTAGTCTTGTAGATATGAAGTCATACTGGAGTGCAGTATAATAACTTCTTGTGAGCTTCGCTCACTATGCCGCCATCAGCGATAAACGTACCTGTAAGATCTAAACGAGACGAAAAGATCGAATAGCGTTTTCAGTTACCTTTTTAAAGAATCCTGACACTCTTAAGTAACACAATACAGCCAATACTGGCATAAAGAAAACACTCAGGGACGGAAGAATGCCAAACGGCCATTCCCAGAATTTCCAATCCCTATCGAAAACTTGACAGAGAGGAATCTACGGATCGGGACATCCGTTCTAAGCCACAGGTACGCACTCTCTGAATATCGGTCTCCCGGCTTTTGCCGCTAAGACCCCGCGCATGCCCAAAGAGCATGGACCAGATCGAGGCAAGCCCAGACCAGGCGTTTCCGACCAAACGGGTGACAAAGATACACCGTATGATCCTATAAATAGAATTAAGACGTGTCAACTCTAAGACATGCCTAAGACAGCACAACATAAGACAGGAGAAGATAATCACCAGTCAAACTTGTCACCGAGAGATAATAAACGTTTATCTCTCTTTGATTACATTAAACCAAACATACATTAGGTTGGTGTTTTTTTTCACCGTCGAAAATGACGGTAACATTACCACACTTCCCTGGGAAAAAAAATGGCACATTTTTTTTTTTTGAAATACATCTATGAGCCAAGTACATTAAGCTCATAACGCATGAGTAATGCGCCGATGGAAGGATCACCAAAATTAATAACATCATAATGTCAGATCCAATCGACGCACAGTAGAGCGTCTGGTGAGAAGAAAAAATCTCACTAGATAGGAGAAACTATTTTCTCAAAGTAAATATATATCCGGGGAGGTGTTACCAACCAACTCAAAAGTGCAGGTAATGTTACAACAACAATTCATATCAATGTGTATAAATGGTGAATGACAATTTCCATTAAGAGATTATAACAACATCGAATCTCACGACGTATAATGCATATATAAGCATAAATTCAAATGGTCAATCATTAACAACATTAACAACAATATTTGAAGACGTAGAAGACCAAGACGATGCTCTTTCGGAGATGTCTTGTAAGCAAAATCCTCAAGGAACATCAGGACGTCTATAGAAGTCATCGTAGATATACAGCGTTCCAACATATCACACCGGTTTGCTGAGAACAATACAAATAGTACATTTCTTAGAATGTTGTAATGTACCATAGTCACTTAATATATATCTAAACTATAAATGTGGCCGCATTAATTTTTTTCGACCTTTATTTCATATGAAACAAAGCCTTCCTCTGTTTTACCGCAGACGGTAACAGAGAAAGCGAGTAATCAATACATAACCATGAGTTTAGACAAAGTGACAACAAGTGTTACAGAAGCATGTTATAGTAAGAATAGATCATAACTTTAGATATGTAATAGTAGATCTAGACAAAAGAGCTAAGTAGCTTCATGTGGGCATCGAGACAATATGTCTGCCATCATATTATCCGAACCACGGATAGCTCGTACAGTGAAATGAAAAGGTTGAAGAGCAATAGCATATCGAGTGGATCTCGAACTCTTCAAATCCTTATTCTGCATAGCTGTGAGAGCTTTTTGGTCGGTTTCTACTACAAAATGCGAGCCGAGAAGGAATCTTTGGAGTTTAAGAATTGCCCAGACCATAGCTAGCAATTCTCGGTCTAGAACAGAATAATTCCTTTCTGTCGCATTCAGTTTTCTCGAGACATACATTACAGGATGCAGAGTCTCAGAATACTCTTGCATAAGTGCCGCCCCGATCCCTATTGCTGAGGCGTCACTACGAAGGACAAACGTCCTATCGGCTGTAGGTAGTCTTAAAATAGGAGGAGACGAAAATAACGACTTAATCTGATCCAATGAAGATTGGCATTCTTGAGACCAACGCACCATATTAGGAGACCCTTTCTTCAATAGGGTTGAGTGGTGCCGTAATAGAGGAAAGATTCTGAATGAATCTTCCATAGAACTGTATAAGGCCCAAGAGACTACGGATCTGTTTTTTAGTCTTAGGAATAGTGATGTTCAGTATCTTAGAAGTGTTGTGGTCTTCTATTTTCAAGAGACCATGACCAACACGATGACCAAGAAAAGAAATCTCACTGAACCCAACATAGCCTTTTGAGGGTTTAGCTGTCAAATTATACTCACGTAGAGTAGACAACAGTTCATCTAATCCCAGATAGTGATCTTCCCAAGACTTGCTAAAAAGACAGATATCATCTAAGTATGCAATCACATCAGACCGATATCCCAGTATTCGACGCAGCATGCGTACAAATGTAGCTGGGGCATTCATAAGGCCAAAAGGCATAAAGTTCCATTGGAACAGACCCCTAGGTGTGGAGAAAGCAGTGAAAGGTTTGGCTCGTTCGGTTAAAGGAACTTGCCAGTATCCTTTAGACAAGTCCAGCTTTGTAAAGAAACGAGAATTGGAAAGTCTAGTAAGTAACTCATCCAACAGAGGCATAGGTTCTGCATCGAACTTCGTTACTTGATTTAGTTTACGGTAATCGACGCAAATGCGTATGTTATTGTCTTTCTTTCGGACAATAACCATAGACGACGAGTATGCCGAATTGGATGGTTCAATTATTCCTAAATTTATCATTTCATCCAACTCTTTCTCGACTTGAGATTGGAAGTGGATAGGAATAGGATAAGGTCTGACCCTGATAGGAGTATGGTCAGTCAATACAATGTCATGTTCAATGACTGTAGTGTGTCCAGGGATGTCCGTGAGAACATCCAGAAATTCTTGTAACATGGAAGAGATTTGTGACTGTTCCATAGTTGATAAATTAGGTGAAATTGCAACATCCTTCCATGATTCCGTAGAATGAAGTAAATCATCGGAAGAGGCAGATTAACATCAGAGAAAGTAGATTCCTCATCCTGTATGACAGACAGCGATGAGTAATGGCCACGAGCGACCGTAGCGTCGTCCGTCGCTTGAAAGATAGGTTGTAAGTACTTTGGACGTTCATAAAATTATGTAAGCATATTTATGTGAAAGGTTTTATGCTTTCCGTCAATATCGACGACATAGTCGACATCAGAAATTTTAGATACAATCTCAAAAGGACCTTTCCAACCAATAAGGAGCCTATTTTCCCTGGTAGGAAGTAATACAAATGCTTTGTCTCCAGGACAAAGTTGACGTAGGCATCTATTTTTATTTGCAAACTGTCTTGCCTTTGCTTTAGCAAATTCAGATGCGGAAGTTGCTAATTTGCAAGCTTCACTGATTTTCTGCCTGAGAGCAATGACATACTCATAAGAAGGTTGTGTGTCATCACTAATATCATCGGCAGCTATCAAATCGTGAAGCAAGAACATTGGGCCTCGCGGACGCGTGCCAAAGACGAGCTCGAAAGGTGAAAACCCGGTATGTTCATTAGCAACCTCTCTATAAGCAAAGAGAGCAGCGGGTAAGACTCTGTCCCAATCTTGAGGATGATCCTCAGTTATCTTCCCAAGTAAATTTTTGAGAGTTCTATTAAGACGTCTCAACTCTAAGACATGCCTAAGGCAGCACAACATAAGACAGGAGAAGATAATCACCAGTCAAACTTGTCACTGAGAGATAATAAACGTTTATCTCTCTTTGATTACATTAAACCAAACATACATTAGGTCGTGCTGATAACGCGAATGTCGTGGGTTCGATCCCATACTGGCCACCAGATGTTGAAGTCTGTTTGATGTAGAAGTAAAGTAGGATTGCACGGAGACTGGAGATGTATAAGGTTGCTCAGTGTAAATGTACTGATGTAACGTACTGTTTTCTGTGTTTTGAATGGTAGTACGTTGAGCGTGTCATGTTGTCCTGGGCAGTACCAAGTAGTAGCAAGGAATCTAGGTCACTAGCGTGAGATGTCGCCAGGGTTTAGTAGACACATTTCTAATGTCAGTATTCCTGCAGATTCAAACGTGTAATACTTGTATGACAATGTGGTTGATGGTGTAAGTGTGTAGATAACAGTGCTGATAACACGAAGGCCGTATAGGCTCTTGGACGTCTTCACATTAACTCACACAACCACAAGTAGAAGTCAGTGAAGTAGGGAATGCTGTTGACGTTTACAATATTTATTTGTGACGTACGATAATACGATGATGATGAACGAAACAGTCAATAGTATACAATCGGGTACATAATATGTGTAGTTACAAAGGTCAGCTTCAACCATCACAGATCCTAGACATGTAACAATGTCTTTATCAGTGTTTACAGTTTATGCAATAGCTCTAACCCCTGACTGAGACCCGTCAAGTAAGCCCTAGCAAATATATTGCGTAGTACGGGCGATATCATCTATATAAACAAAGTCAATGCCATTGTCCTACAATTAGCAAAAAGACTTCAGACTGGCCTCACATGCCAGATACTTCATTCTGGTGAAGAATAGATATGGTGACAACGAAATCAGGCCGCAGGTCGCGGGCCTCGATAAACAGGTCACTCTCAGTTTACACAGGCTCCTGAGATTAAATATACATTTTCTGCCAAATCATACTCCGCCTGCATAGCGGATCCATAAAGATGATTCCTAGGCTTATGTGAGTAACAGGTCAACTAGACCTAGTCTTGTAGATATGAAGTCATACTGGAGTGCAGTATAATAACTTCTTGTGAGCTTCGCTCACTATGCCGCCATCAGCGATAAACGTACCTGTAAGATCTAAACGAGACGAAAAGATCGAATAGCGTTTTCAGTTACCTTTTTAAAGAATCCTGACACTCTTAAGTAACACAATACAGCCAATACTGGCATAAAGAAAACACTCAGGGACGGAAGAATGCCAAACGGCCATTCCCAGAATTTCCAATCCCTATCGAAAACTTGACAGAGAGGAATCTACGGATCGGGACATCCGTTCTAAGCCACAGGTACGCACTCTCTGAATATCGGTCTCCCGGCTTTTGCCGCTAAGACCCCGCGCATGCCCAAAGAGCATGGACCAGATCGAGGCAAGCCCAGACCAGGCGTTTCCGACCAAACGGGTGACAAAGATACACCGTATGATCCTATAAATAGAATTAAGACGTGTCAACTCTAAGACATGCCTAAGACAGCACAACATAAGACAGGAGAAGATAATCACCAGTCAAACTTGTCACCGAGAGATAATAAACGTTTATCTCTCTTTGATTACATTAAACCAAACATACATTAGGTTGGTGTTTTTCTCACCGTCGAAAATGACGGTAACATTACCACACCTCCCGGGGAAAAAAAATGGCACTTTTTTTTTTTGAAATACATCTATGAGCCAAGTACATTAAGCTCATAACGCATGAGTAATGCGCCGATGGAAGGATCACCAAAATTAATAACATCATAATGTCAGATCCAATCGACGCACAGTAGAGCGTCTGGTGAGAAGAAAAAATCTCACTAGATAGGAGAAACTATTTTCTCAAAGTAAATATATATCCGGGGAGGTGTTACCAACCAACTCAAAAGTGCAGGTAATGTTACAACAACAATTCATATCAATGTGTATAAATGGTGAATGACAATTTCCATTAAGAGATTATAACAACATCGAATCTCACGACGTATAATGCATATATAAGCATAAATTCAAATGGTCAATCATTAACAACATTAACAACAATATTTGAAGACGTAGAAGACCAAGACGATGCTCTTTCGGAGATGTCTTGTAAGCAAAATCCTCAAGGAACATCAGGACGTCTATAGAAGTCATCGTAGATATACAGCGTTCCAACATATCACACCGGTTTGCTGAGAACAATACAAATAGTACATTTCTTAGAATGTTGTAATGTACCATAGTCACTTAATATATATCTAAACTATAAATGTAGCCGCATTAATTTTTTCGACCTTTATTTCATATGAAACAAAGCCTTCCTCTGTTTTACCGCAGACGGTAACAGAGAAAGCGAGTAATCAATACATAACCATGAGTTTAGACAAAGTGACAACAAGTGTTACAGAAGCATGTTATAGTAAGAATAGATCATAACTTTAGATATGTAATAGTAGATCTAGACAAAAGAGCTAAGTAGCTTCATGTGGGCATCGAGACAATATGTCTGCCATCATATTATCCGAACCACGGATAGCTCGTACAGTGAAATGAAAAGGTTGAAGAGCAATAGCATATCGAGTGGATCTCGAACTCTTCAAATCCTTATTCTGCATAGCTGTGAGAGCTTTTTTGGTCGGTTTCTACTACAAAATGCGAGCCGAGAAGGAATCTTTGGAGTTTAAGAATTGCCCAGACCATAGCTAGCAATTCTCGGTCTAGAACAGAATAATTCCTTTCTGTCGCATTCAGTTTTCTCGAGACATACATTACAGGATGCAGAGTCTCAGAATACTCTTGCATAAGTGCCGCCCCGATCCCTATTGCTGAGGCGTCACTACGAAGGACAAACGTCCTATCGGCTGTAGGTAGTCTTAAAATAGGAGGAGACGAAAATAACGACTTAATCTGATCCAATGAAGATTGGCATTCTTGAGACCAACGCACCATATTAGGAGACCCTTTCTTCAATAGGGTTGAGTGGTGCCGTAATAGAGGAAAGATTCTGAATGAATCTTCCATAGAACTGTATAAGGCCCAAGAGACTACGGATCTGTTTTTTAGTCTTAGGAATAGTGATGTTCAGTATCTTAGAAGTGTTGTGGTCTTCTATTTTCAAGAGACCATGACCAACACGATGACCAAGAAAAGAAATCTCACTGAACCCAACATAGCCTTTTGAGGGTTTAGCTGTCAAATTATACTCACGTAGAGTAGACAACAGTTCATCTAATCCCAGATAGTGATCTTCCCAAGACTTGCTAAAAAGACAGATATCATCTAAGTATGCAATCACATCAGACCGATATCCCAGTATTCGACGCAGCATGCGTACAAATGTAGCTGGGGCATTCATAAGGCCAAAAGGCATAAAGTTCCATTGGAACAGACCCCTAGGTGTGGAGAAAGCAGTGAAAGGTTTGGCTCGTTCGGTTAAAGGAACTTGCCAGTATCCTTTAGACAAGTCCAGCTTTGTAAAGAAACGAGAATTGGAAAGTCTAGTAAGTAACTCATCCAACAGAGGCATAGGTTCTGCATCGAACTTCGTTACTTGATTTAGTTTACGGTAATCGACGCAAATGCGTATGTTATTGTCTTTCTTTCGGACAATAACCATAGACGACGAGTATGCCGAATTGGATGGTTCAATTATTCCTAAATTTATCATTTCATCCAACTCTTTCTCGACTTGAGATTGGAAGTGGATAGGAATAGGATAAGGTCTGACCCTGATAGGAGTATGGTCAGTCAATACAATGTCATGTTCAATGACTGTAGTGTGTCCAGGGATGTCCGTGAGAACATCCAGAAATTCTTGTAACATGGAAGAGATTTGTGACTGTTCCATAGTTGATAAATTAGGTGAAATTGCAACATCCTTCCATGATTCCGTAGAATGAAGTAAATCATCGGAAGAGGCAGATTAACATCAGAGAAAGTAGATTCCTCATCCTGTATGACAGACAGCGATGAGTAATGGCCACGAGCGACCGTAGCGTCGTCCGTCGCTTGAAAGATAGGTTGTAAGTACTTTGGACGTTCATAAAATTATGTAAGCATATTTACGTGAAAGGTTTTATGCTTTCCGTCAATATCGACGACATAGTCGACATCAGAAATTTTAGATACAATCTCAAAAGGACCTTTCCAACCAATAAGGAGCCTATTTTCCCTGGTAGGAAGTAATACAAATGCTTTGTCTCCAGGACAAAGTTGACGTAGGCATCTATTTTTATTTTTGCAAACTGTCTTGCCTTTGCTTTAGCAAATTCAGATGCGGAAGTTGCTAATTTGCAAGCTTCACTGATTTTCTGCCTGAGAGCAATGACATACTCATAAGAAGGTTGTGTGTCATCACTAATATCATCGGCAGCTATCAAATCGTGAAGCAAGAACATTGGGCCTCGCGGACGCGTGCCAAAGACGAGCTCGAAAGGTGAAAACCCGGTATGTTCATTAGCAACCTCTCTCTATAAGCAAAGAGAGCAGCGGGTAAGACTCTGTCCCAATCTTGAGGATGATCCTCAGTTATCTTCCCAAGTAAATTTTTGAGAGTTCTATTAAGACGTCTCAACTCTAAGACATGCCTAAGGCAGCACAACATAAGACAGGAGAAGATAATCACCAGTCAAACTTGTCACTGAGAGATAATAAACGTTTATCTCTCTTTGATTACATTAAACCAAACATACATTAGGTCGTGCTGATAACGCGAATGTCGTGGGTTCGATCCCATACTGGCCACCAGATGTTGAAGTCTGTTTGATGTAGAAGTAAAGTAGGATTGCACGGAGACTGGAGATGTATAAGGTTGCTCAGTGTAAATGTACTGATGTAACGTACTGTTTTCTGTGTTTTGAATGGTAGTACGTTGAGCGTGTCATGTTGTCCTGGGCAGTACCAAGTAGTAGCAAGGAATCTAGGTCACTAGCGTGAGATGTCGCCAGGGTTAGTAGACACATTTCTAATGTCAGTATTCCTGCAGATTCAAACGTGTAATACTTGTATGACAATGTGGTTGATGGTGTAAGTGTGTAGATAACAGTGCTGATAACACGAAGGCCGTATAGGCTCTTGGACGTCTTCACATTAACTCACACAACCACAAGTAGAAGTCAGTGAAGTAGGGAATGCTGTTGACGTTTACAATATTTATTTGTGACGTACGATAATACGATGATGATGAACGAAACAGTCAATAGTATACAATCGGGTACATAATATGTGTAGTTACAAAGGTCAGCTTCAACCATCACAGATCCTAGACATGTAACAATGTCTTTATCAGTGTTTACAGTTTATGCAATAGCTCTAACCCCTGACTGAGACCCGTCAAATAAGCCCTAGCAAATATATTGCGTAGTACGGGCGATATCATCTATATAAACAAAGTCAATGCCATTGTCCTACAATTAAGAATAGATATGATGACAACGAAATCAGGCCGCAGGTCGCGGGCCTCGATAAACAGGTCACTCTCAGTTTACACAGGCTCCTGAGATTAAATATACATTTTCTGCCAAATCATACTCCGCCTGCATAGCGGATCCATAAAGATGATTCCTAGGCTTATGTGAGTAACAGGTCAACTAGACCTAGTCTTGTAGATATGAAGTCATACTGGAGTGCAGTATAATAACTTCTTGTGAGCTTCGCTCACTATGCCGCCATCAGCGATAAACGTACCTGTAAGATCTAAACGAGACGAAAAGATCGAATAGCGTTTTCAGTTACCTTTTTAAAGAATCCTGACACTCTTAAGTAACACAATACAGCCAATACTGGCATAAAGAAAACACTCAGGGACGGAAGAATGCCAAACGGCCATTCCCAGAATTTCCAATCCCTATCGAAAACTTGACAGAGAGGAATCTACGGATCGGGACATCCGTTCTAAGCCACAGGTACGCACTCTCTGAATATCGGTCTCCCGGCTTTTGCCGCTAAGACCCCGCGCATGCCCAAAGAGCATGGACCAGATCGAGGCAAGCCCAGACCCGGCGTTTCCGACCAAACGGGTGACAAAGATACACCATATGATCCTATAAATAGAATTAAGACGTGTCAACTCTAAGACATGCCTAAGACAGCACAACATAAGACAGGAGAAGATAATCACCAGTCAAACTTGTCACCGAGAGATAATAAACGTTTATCTCTCTTTGGTTACATTAAACCAAACATACATTAGGTTGGTGTTTTTCTCACCGTCGAAAATGACGGTAACAATGTATACTAGCAATAACCCGTCAATAAGGACGGAAGTAAATCAAAAACTGTATTTTTTAATTCAATATAAAAGTTATTTGATGACAACATTTTGTGTGAAAGTGCATGGATTTGTTTCAAAGAATGTTCCTTGATAAAAAGTGCTTTTAACAAAAACTTTCACGTTTTCATGATTTGTTTCTCGGGTGAGGGCGACATAGAGCTGGCCGTGTCCGAAAACAGGTTCAGGAAGGAAAACTCCTACGTGATCAAAAGATTGTCCTTGCACCTTATTGATCGCCATTGTGTCGTGAAATATTCTAATCCACATATATAAATTATCAGGTAAATGTAAAGCCTAACAAATAATTTTAATAAAAGGAAAGAAGAATGGTAAAGAACAGTGCTGTCACAATGACTGTACGCGAAATCCCCCTTGTTTTCTCCTGCGTCTGCAAATTGTAACGTTTCATGTTGATAGTAAAAGCCTTCTGCAGCATACACGCGTTTCCCCAACACAATAAAATGTGTACTCCTTTTCTAAGAAAAACCTTGAGATACGCAAGTTGACCTAGATTTAAAATTCCATTTATGTCTTTTTATACACTACGTTACCTAAAACGAAAGACAGATGGACTAAAGAAAGAAAGAAGGGAGGGCTGAAAGCAGGGACGCAGGCAATACTACCACAGTCGCGCGATACCCAATTGCTGCCATCACGCGTGTAAGGCCACATGCACTAGCTTTTTTCAAATAGTCAGTGATAAAAAACACTACTACTACAAGAATCAGGTTTAAAAACATGAAAAATGCTTATTAGGAAATATGAAATTCTACTGATTTACATCTAAGCTCCTGACTTTAGTATGACATAACAGTGGAAAAGGCAGGACAGGTGGCGGTTCTAAACAACGAAAAGGAATAAAGAACAAATATACGACTATCTTTGGAAAACACATATTTTGAACGCCGCCATGTAGCTCACTTTAACTTATATATTATTGTACGGCCGGACTTGCTAACCAAGAATATGTTATGTGTTACGCCTTTAGTCTGTTAATAAAATAGTTATGGCCAAAATACAATAGTGGGGGTGCCTGACAGCATGAAATCCTTTCTGCTCATACAATTTTTTAACGTGTTTGAAAAACATTACGTTACGGAAATAGCCTACCATGTTAACTCCTATTTGATTGGCGGGAATGAGATGTAAGACTAAACACGATTAGTTGGACTGCAAATACTAGTTTAGTTGTTAGGGGAAACGTGAGAAGGGTAATATTTTTTGAAAAGTAGGTAAACATGGCATGATTGGTTAGAGCTACCAATATACTCAATTCAGGGCGTCTGTTCCGAGCCACATCTTGTAATAAACCTACTAAGAAACAGTGCGTTGAGCACCAGTGCATATTTTTTATAAATAAAAGCCTGGGACAGAGGCAGATCGGAAGTTGTGCCCATTCATTGCCAGTCAACGAAACTGTTTATTTTTCCATGAATTGTGGTAAGCTTGAAATATTTGATATCTTTTAATGAAAATTGAATGTAAATTGATAATTTATGTCTGTATATATGTGTGGTTCAGTAGCGAACATGAGGTAAAACCTCTATAGTGCTCCAGCCTGAACAGAAGGTGTCGGAGGAAAGTAAAACTACATGGAATTGCCAAGCAGTACACTGACACCTATATTATTGACTAGAAAGACATAATGCTGGAATTGCAGAGGCGTAGTGATCATTAGGGAGGAATATACTGGTGTAAATTATTTCAGATGAAGCTGACAGTTGGCCTACCGCTCTGAACTCAGTGTTTGTTATGTATTGTGCTCAGTGTAGAAATAGAGTATAAATTAGTTCTGAAGTAGGAGGTACAACCTTCTTGTTTCAGGGACTGTGGTCCTAAAGCTATTGAGCAGTACCTGGTCAGAGCTTTGCTGAATCCAGAGGCGGACAGCATACTCCTTGGTCCATATAGCAAACAGTGAGGTGTCTCCAGAACACAGGGGAGCAATCGAGCAGAGGAGTCTTTTCCTGCCGCCATCACGAAAGTTAAGCCTATGTGGCCAGCGGAGCTCAACATTATGTATACCCCCTTAAACTGACATTGTATTAAAATAAGAGGGGAAATTAATTGTTTTAATGAACGGAACTGAGAACATCTCCAATACTAGTTCCAACAGAAATAAACACTTGAAGTCATGAAGACAAATAACAACATAGCTTGAAAAAAACAACACCAGTATTACCTCATATTACTACTACACAACTGACACACATAGGATAAGATTAATAAAATATGTCACTACAAGATTCATATTGATAAATTATGTACATATAACTTGTAATTAAAGTTGATTGTGAATTCCTGGTTCACTTTGTATTTGAATCAGGACTCATATATATTAATGAAAAGTACTTAATACATATTGATATTTGAAAATTTACCAGTGACTCGTTTAAGATAGTCTTATAGAATGTTTCATGTGTGTGAGTGTCACAGTGTTGTCAAGTGTGGTGGAATAAATTAAATTGTTGATCTGTCTGTTGTTGTTGTGACTTACACTTCATCATATACATACCCTAGACATATAACGTAGTCATCACAATATTCCAGAATAATTCTGACTGAGGTATAAATATGTGGCAGCAAGTAAGGTTATCTGTAAAACACTACACCTATTAGATACAGATACCTTCACCGCTGATCTCAGTCAGTACACTAAGTCCCCTATAGATATTTATAAAATCCCACTTTACCACATATATTGGGGTCCGGTCCGGGATATTGAACTTTCTCCTGTTATATATATTGGGAATTATAAGAATTAAAAGGTATCCCTGGGTGGAATTAAATAAGGTTGAGCTCTCAGTGCCTGTGGTGTCATTAAATAAATAATTATAGATTATATTGTTTAGTTAGATATTATTTACATTTACCTGTTAGAAAATGGCGGACCTGGCCAAATTTCGATCTGCTGCTGTACAGACTGCAAAAGAGTTAGGAATGGACGGGCAAATTATGATTTCTTATGTCACTGCTGAATGTGACAAATATTTTGAACGGGAAGAAAGAAGATTAGAAAAAGAGGCCGAAAGAAAGTTAGAGGCTGAAAAGGAAATTAAGAGGTTGCAGATTGAGGCTGAGGCTAAGAGGTTGCAGATTGAGGCTGACAAAGAGGCTAAAGCATTGGAGGCAGAAAGAGAAGACAAAAGATTAGCTGCAGAAAGGGAAGCCGAGGAAAGAAGACAGGCTGCAGAAAGGGAAGACAAGCGATTAGCTGCAGAAAGGGAAGACAAGCGATTAGCTGCAGAAAGGGAAGCAGAAGATAAAAGATTACAAAGGGAACATGAGTTACGAGTAAGGGAGTTTGAGTTTCAAGGCCATGCTCCTGAAAATGGTGCCAGTCCCTTTACCTCTGATGCCACCGCTAGCCAGGGAGCCTCAACCTCAGCTATGAACTTTCATTTAGATCATTTTGTTGAGAAAGACGATGATATTGAGAGCTATCTTAATAGATATGAACTATTAGCTACCACATATGGGTTAGAAAGAGAAAGGTGGAGCTTAAAGTTATCTCAAGGACTTCGTGGGGCAGCTTATGAAGTTTTTGCTAAAATGAGCAGAGGTGATCAGGAAAATTATGACATGCTAAAGCAGGCTCTTTTGTTAAGATATGAAAAGAACGCAGAATTTTATAGGAAAAAATGTAGGAATGCTAAACTACTGTCAGGTGAAACCTACCACCAGTTCTCTGCACGAATAGAGACATACTTGGAGAAATGGACTTCTCTGGGGAAAACCCAAGATCTTAAGGAAATGGTCCTTATAGAACAATTAAGAGTGTCCATGGCTCCAGACATGAGAAAGTTTCTCATGGAACAAGGTGCAGAGAGGCTGGGTGAGTTGCTAAATGTTGCTGAAAGGTATCAAGCAGCTCAGGCAGAAGTATCAGGTAATAAGAAGAAACAGGTGGATAATTTTAGGGCACCACAGGACTTTAATAAATTTGATCCTAGAGATCAAAACAAAGGTAAGCACCAATTTGATAGGCCACGGTATGACAATAAAAATAAAACCCCACAATTCGATGAAAGGAAATATGATGAAAGAAAATCTTTCAACCAAGGAAAAAGGTGGTGTAAAAATTGTCAGATGGACAATCATGACACTGACCGTTGCAGAAGGAAACCTGTGTATATGGCCACCCTTCAGGTCAGGTCGACCTCAAGACAGGAGGAGGATATTATGTTGGATACCACTCCAGAAGAGATGAGGAAGGCACAGGCTGGGGATAAAACACTCAAGCCTTGTTTCAGAAAATTATCAACTTATACAACTCCAGGCAAGGGAGATTTTTACATGAAAAACAAGTTGATGTATAGGAAGACTGGAGCTAGATCCAAAGGTCAGGGACAGCTGGTACTTCCTAAAAGATATAGGGCAGAATTAATAAGGAGCCTACATGTGAAACCAGATGGGGACCATGAGAAAATAGGTACCATCATCCAAAAGGTGGCTCACAATTATTATTGGCCCAAGGCAAGATGGGACATTGTGAATTTTGTAGAAAGGTGTAGCATAGCACATGAGGGAACACCCACAAGTGGGAACATGGATCAGGACCTGGACACGCCAAGGGGCAAAATTAGGCCTGAAAATACAAAGAGAAATAAATTTGATAAAGTGGACCAAATGGAATGGGAAGCCCCTTTTCACGGACAAGCTTCACTTAACTGTTTTACAATGGCCACTATGCGGAGAGTGCAAAAAGATGTCTTACCCCAGGATAAGCCGAAAATCCCTCAATCGGACTTAAACAAACTGGAGGAAGAAGATGTAGAGAGGAAATCTCTCATCAAGAATTTTAAGTGGGGAGACAGCCCCAAGAGGAAAATTGGTAGCGGTCGTTTTGTGAATGATAATTCTGGGAAGAAAAATCATCACTATAGCGCTTCAAGTGGAAGAGACCATACCGGTGCATGGACAAATAGGTCCACACAATTAAAGGTCCATATGTAACGCTGTTAAGAACGTGGACTGATGAAAAGGCAGAGGAAAATATTACATCCTCATACCAATATGTGAATGAGCTGACCACTCGTTTAAAAACTGGCTGGAAACTTGCTAATGAAAATTTGAAACAAGCCAGGAAGAAACATGCTGCCTATTATAACAGGAAGGCGAAAAACAGAGATTTGGCTGTGGGAGAGAAGGTACTGCTTCTTCTACCCGGGAGTCAGAATAAGTTACAAATTGGATGGCAAGGTCCATATACAGTTCTAGAGAAGGTGTCTAGAACAAATTATAAGATAGATAAGAAGGGGAAAGAAAAAAATCTATCATGTGAATCTCCTGAAGAAATATTTGGAAAGAGAACATCAGGAAGAGACACACTTGTTGACCTTGTCTATCGCCATGGAGATGAAAAAGGAACCACTTTCATCATTTGAATATCCATTACACCCCTGTGAGACAGCGGCACAGGTGAAAATCAGTACACATTTAACGAAAACTCAGAAAGAGAGAGTGCAACAGGTTCTAGAAAATCATACAGAGGTGTTAACAGACCGACCAGGGCATACAAACTTATTGGAATATGATATGAAACTGATAGACCCCACTGTTACGTGCAGTCTTTGATATCTTACAATATTATACATTGGTATACTTGTTATGTTTGCAACTATTTTGTAAACAAAATAGTGCTTAAGGGAAAGTCATTATTGAGTTACTTCCCTTGAAAGTTGTGTCGGCTCTTTCGATCGAACTCCGCGGATGAGTCCAGTTTTCTGCGATTTATTCTTCGTTTGGGTAGTAATAGATTGTTCTTGCTTCAGAATATCTATGGCCTGAATTTATGTGTATTGTTTGTCTGAGTAGGACGAGGCTGTCTTATATCTGTATATCTTTACATATCTAAGTCGAACTATATGTTCTGTTGTCTCTAGAGAGGTCAAAGGCTATTCGGCGGATGTGTCGCTAGAGGGTGGTGTGATTTGGCTTCGTCCCGATAGGGACTGTGTTTTCTATGTCGGCTTGTCGCCGGGGAAAAAGTGATCTCAGTATTTGTGGGGAAAGTGATAGTCGTCTAGACCTATCGTGTATGCTTTACCCCAGTGTTTATTCGTATTGCCAAGGAATGGCAGAATCATATTTCTGATACCAAGGTAATAATAGACACTCTTATGAACTCTCGTACGAAGCCACCATTTTCGATAGGTACGATTTGAATGTCTAAGAGAATATATTTGACTCGATGAAAACGACTTCGATTCCTAGCAGCACTATATCCTGTAGATTGCAGTCAAGTGTTCATGATCAAATCTACAGAGCAATGAAAGATTTAATGAATGACTAACTTTAGGACAGATTCATTATCTGTATCCAAACGTGAGTGACAGCTCACGAGTGAAGCCATCTTGGAACCAAACATGTAGTGACTTTCAAGAAGAGAAAAGGGATGCCCGTATTATCGCTTGATTAGTCCAGAGATCACTGCTACACATGAGAACCCATTGCTAGCGGTTCAATATTATTATATGAAAAAAAACTGTGCTGAACCTTATGTTAAAGAATCTTCGCTAGACGAGATTAGGTAGAAGCCATCTTGGATATTGTTTATAATCTGACGTGCTTTGTCAGTAAACTCAGTTGATATATATATATATATATATATGGGCAATACTGAGTGCTTGGCTACTGACAGTCCATTATAATATTATTCTACATGAGTGCCCATGTAACATAACATTGCAAGACCAGTTATCCACTGTACCATGATGTATTATGCCAACCTGTGATTTGTCACTATCTGTGCTGTCGAGTGTGTACGTCCAATTAAACTTTAGTAAAGGTACACAGTCGTTGGTGTCGATGACTTCCAGCCATACATGAGTGTAAGAAAAGAACATTTGTCAACACCACGAACCCTTCCTATCATTCGCACATTATACACTCCATCTATGTCTACACACCACTGCGTAGGTCAAGTTGACATTCCATACTCGAACCACGAGCAGCACAACAACACAGTATTTAACTCTGGTGATGTTCGAGCGAGCTTCAGTAATCAGAACACCAGAGGACTTTATCAACTCTTGCTCAGGGCAAGGGTCTTGTATTAAGAGTTTATCAACTGATGATGATGATGTCTGCTTCCATCCACTTATAATTATCTTTTGGTGGACATCATTAACAGGAATAAAATAACAACCTTATCAACTGGTTTACCAGCTTTCTGGGTTTGACCTCGCAGAAGTTCAGAAGTCAACAGAGTACCGATACCAGACCGTTTCCTGTGGCTGATACGACACACTTGCAGTATTGGTTTGCTATTTGTCAACACTTCGTCACGTGACCTGTCAAGTGAATGCAGTATGTAGGTCAGCGTTGTTGACATTTTTACATTAGACATTACAGAGTTTCACGGAACAGTTGGATCAATTCTTGTAATATTAACAGGAAGACAGTATTAGTGAACTAAGAAGTCCTATTTTCATCGATGGATCTTCTTGTTTTCTGTATATGAACTTTAATATTTAAGGCCAGAATGTTTAATTGAATAAAGTGGCAGTTTGTTTATTTCCATAAAAATAACTTTGCCATTACTGTAAAACTGAGCCTATTTTGCAACACATACTATCATACACATAATTTATATATATTTATGTTTACATGTTATTTGTTTGTATAGTATGTTAGTTTCTATGTCAGCGGGTTGTGTTTAAGGTTGGGCGGCGTCCTCACAACAGAATATCCCACGTCATAGAGGGTCCGTTGTGGGCGTTTTCTATAGGTGCAATTTTCTTGATTGAAAAATTTGCTGCGACAACTGTTGCTTTTGTGTTAGCTGTGAAGTCTGTAATTATTGTTATTTTTGTAATATTTCTTTGTTCTTTAGTTTTGTTTTGATTTGTTTGTAATTTGTTGGTCTAACCTTTTCTATCTTTCAGTTCTATTCACAATTTATATTCATATATTGTGACGTCATTTGTGTTGTTATTCTTTGCAGATTCAGTGATTATTTTCATTGATTTCCCTATTTGATTTATTTTGATTTCTGCAAACGTTCTTGTATTGTCAGTCCTATTTGTACTTTATGTATTCTGTTGGTTGACATATGTTTTATATAGGTATATTTCATAAGACACAATTGCCTGTGCACTGCACTTGGATTATGGTATAAACCAGTACCTGATTATTATTACTATTATACAAGACCTTATTAAAGGCTTGTGACCCACAGATATTGGGATAGTATACTGATTAATCAAGTCATTGAGAACTTGTGGTATTATTATTGGTTCAGCTGATTAGTATTATTGTTAGACATCATGTCTACATTAGAATACTTCATTACACAAGGGAAAGCCCTTGATAAGACTGGTCAACAATTAGAACAATGGGCTGTTGCTCAATATGACAAAGCATTAGCTGCAGAAGAAAGAAAAACTATGGCTGAAGAGAAAAGATTAGAAAGAGAAGCTGAGGCTGCTGCTGAACAAAAGAAATTGCAGATGCAGGTGGAGGAAAGGAGATTTGAAGCTGAACAAAAAAAATTAGAAAGAGAAGCTGCAGCTGAAAAAAAAAAATTAGAAAGAGAAGCTGCTGCTGAACAAAAAAGATTAGACAGGGAGGCTGAACAAAAAAGATTAGATGCTGAAGAGAAAAAAGCAATAAGAGAACATGAATTTGAGTTAGAGAAATTGAGATTGACAAGTATGAGTAATGTTAATCAGGCATCTAGTGGTAATGGTAAACCTTCTACTTACAAGGTTAAGGTTCCACCGTTCAATCAGTCCAGTGACGATATTACATTCTGGCTGGATAGATTTGAACGTTCTTGTCGTACACATAATGTGGATAAATCACAATACGCTAATCAATTATCAGAAAACTTGAAAGGTGAATCTTTGACTAGATTATGCCTTGTAGGAGAAGCAGATAAGGATAATTATGATGTCATTAGGGCGGCTTTGATAAAAAAATATCAGCTAAGTGAGGAAGGCTATCGCCTTTTATTTAAAACGATGGTGCCTGAGACGGGTGTAGAATTCTCAGAATTCACTGCAAAGGCACGTCTCACAGTTGATCGTTGGATTGAGCTTTCCAAAACAGAAAAAAACGTATGAAGGACTTATGGATTTGTTGCTCAGAGATAAGATTATGTCATGTGTGAACAAACCTTTCCTTGAATTTATACATGAGCGTAAACCCAAATCTCTAAAAGAAATGGAAGAATATTGTTCCCAATATGTCACTGCACACCCCGACGTGACTTTTGGCAACACTAAGATTAAGGAGAGTATGCCAGTTGCTTCAGCAACACCATACAATCCCAATTATTCACACAGATTTCAGGGACCTCAAAACAGATTTGATAAAAAAGGTAACCATAATAGTTATCAAAACCAAGGTAACCAATCATTTCAGGGTTCTTCTTCAAAGAACTGGAGACGAGCTGATAGCTCTCGACACAGGGGTGGTCATAATTATAGGAATTTCCGTAGAGGAAGTAATTATAGAAACTATCAGGGTTATCCGTCTTGGAGTCAACAAGATCATAATTACAGAGATACTCATTATAATGAATATGATAATGGTAACCAAGGGAACTATGACTCAAACCCAAATAGGGGTTACAATAGAGGTAACAATAACTACAGAGGTGATAATAACCGAGGTAGATCTCAATACAAAAGACAAACCACATTTTCAGGCAAACTCTGCACAACAAGAGTCCAATGAAGCCTATAAACAGAGTAAAGATAATAATGATGCTAGTAATATGGCATGTGCCGCTTTTGATTTTGGGAGAGCATCTCAGTGCCCCCAATGCAAAACGTTATTTGAGCCAACCACAGTGTCTACTTTAAGCTGTGGCCATCCTCTTCCTGCTCTTCCGGCATCAGTCGCGCATGATGGAAGAGGTTCTCTTGTCTTACATAAGGGTTTAGTGAATAACAATCCAGTCTCTGTGCTATTTGATTCTGGATGCACCACAATTGGTGTTAGGCAGTCACTCGTAGATCCTTCCCGTGCCACTGGACAAGTAGTCAAATGTGTAACATTTGGCGGCACATTAGAGAAATACTCTACTGCTATCATTAGGATTGCTACTCCTTTCTTTACAGGAGATGTACACCCATGTCTTCTTCCGAATCCGATCGCTGACCTCATCATCGGTCGCATTCACGGAGTCAGAGAATGCACTCCGCAACGAATTTCCACGTGGGAAAGGCAAAACATGCAGATTGCTAACGCTGTAGTCACTAGAGCTCAGGCTCTTAATATGCCTCAAACTTCATCTACTGAAGATAATGAAGTGCATAACCAAGATAATCCATTGGTAATTTCTCGTGACTCGTTTATAAAACAGCAAGAAGATGATTCCACTCTGAAGAAATTCTTCATTCTTGCAACTAAAGGTGATCCGAATAAAGACACAAGTCGTAAATCGTGGATTACAAAGAAGAATGGCATACTTGTACGTATGGTTCAAGACTCCATTACGTCAAGTCATTCTCAAATCCTGGTTCCCAAGAATTTGAGAGTTAAAATTTTGCAGCACGCTCACGACTCTCAGTGTGCTGGACACATGGGTTTTTCCCGTACTAAGTCAAGAGTCCTTGCGGCTTTCTTTTGGCCATTGGTAAACAAGGACATACGGATTTATTGTCGATCTTGTAAAGTATGTCAGGAAGTTAAATCCAAAGGTCCACGGCATGCTGCACCCATTCAGGCGGCGGACATTCCTATTCGGCCGTTCCAAAAAATGGCCATAGACATAATTGGTCCATTTAAGATCACGTCTGCCAGAGGACATCAGTTTATCTTGACGTGTGTTGATATGTGCACACGTTGGCCAGAGGCTATTCCTCTGAAGAGCATTACTACTGCTGATATTGCAGATGCTCTTTGGCTTATATTTTCTCGTCTGGGATTCCCCGGAGAGATATTGTCAGACCATGGCACCCAACTAATATCAGATACCATGTCTCAAGTAATGTCTACTCTGCAGATAGATAGATCTTTAAGTAGTATCTACCATCCAATGTCTAATGGTATGGTCGAACGCCTTAATAGAACACTTAAAAACTTACTGGGGAAGATAACTGAGGATCATCCTCAAGACTGGGACAGAGTTTTACCTGCGGCCCTCTTCGCTTACAGAGAGGTACCCAATGAACATACAGGATTTTCTCCCTTTGAACTCGTCTTTGGCGCGCGTCCGCGTGGCCCTATGTCGTTGCTTCACGATCTCATTACATCTGACAATATTGACGATGACGCAAAGTCATCCTACGAATATGTCATCGCGTTGAGACAAAAGATTATCGAAGCATGCAAATTAGCAACTTCTTCTTCTGAATTTGCGAAACAGAAGGCAAGGCAATTTGCCAATAAAAAGAGATGCTTACGACAACTTTGTCCTGGTGACAAAGCATTTGTATTACTACCTTGTAGGGAAAACAGATTACTTATTTCTTGGAAAGGTCCGTACGATATAATATCGAAAATTTCCGATGTCGACTATATTGTCGATATTGATGGGAAGCATAAAACCTTCCACATCAATATGCTTACGGAATTCCATGAACGTCCGGATTATTTGCAACCCATTTTCCAAGCAACGGACAATTCTCCAGTACCACATGGTCATTACTCATCACTGTCCGTGATACAGGATGAGGAAACAAGTTTTTCAGATGTAAATCTTCCTCTTCCAATGATCCCACTTCATTCTAGTGAATCATGGAAGAACGTTACTGTCTCTCCTGATTTGTCTCTAGGAGAACAGCGACAAGTTTCAACTATGTTGCAAACATTTCAGGATGTACTCACTGACATCCCTGGACAAACGCATGTCATTGAACATGACATTGTTCTAACTGACCATACTCCTATTAGGGTTAGACCTTATCCTATACCTATACATTTTCAAGCACAGGTCGAGAAAGAGTTGGATGAGATGATAGATTTGAAAATAATCGAACCATCCACCTCTGCATATTCTTCGCCGATGGTTATTGTTCGTAAAAAAAGACAATAACATACGTCTTTGCGTTGACTATCGAAAATTGAATCAAGTAACGAAGTTCGATGCCGAACCTATGCCTTTACTGGAAGAGCTACTTACTCGACTCTCCAAATCTCATTTTTTTCACTAAACTTGATTTGTCTAAAGGATATTGGCAAGTTCCTTTATCTGAACGCGCCAAACCTCTCACGGCTTTTTCAACACCTAGAGGTTTGTTCCAATGGAATTTTATGCCTTTCGGTCTTATGAACGCACCAGCTACATTCGTACGCATGATGCGCCGAATCCTATCTTATCGGTCAGATGTCATTGCATATCTAGACGACATCTGTCTTTTCAGCGATACTTGGGAAGATCACTATTCAGGGTTAGATGAATTGCTGTCTACTTTGCGTGAGCACAACCTGACAGCGAAACCCTCTAAAGCCTATATTGGTTTTAGCGAAATTTCTTTCCTAGGCCACCGAGTTGGTCATGGTTTCCTAAAGACAGAGGACCATAATACTAGTAAGATACTTAACATCTCAATCCCTAAGACTAAAAAACAGGTGAGAAGTCTGTTAGGTCTTATTCAATTTTATGGCAGATTCATTCAGAATCTATCCTCTATCATGGCACCTCTCTCAACCCTTCTAAAGAAAGGTTCGCCTAATGTGGTCCACTGGTCTCAGGAATGCCAATGCTCTCTGGATAAGATTAAAACACTGTTTTCAACACCACCTATTTTAGTGCTACCCACTAAAGATAAGACATTCGTTCTTCGTAGTGACGCTTCATCCACTGGGATTGGAGCGGCACTAATGCAAGAGTACTCTGGAACTCTGCATCCTGTAATGTATATTTCCAGAAAACTTAATGCGGCAGAAAGGAATTATTCGGTTTTAGACCGTGAGCTATTAGCTATGGTTTGGTCGATCCTCAAACTACAGAGATTCCTTCTAGGCGCACATTTCATAGTAGAAACCGACCAAAAAGCTCTTACTGCTATACAGAGTAAGAATTTGAAGAGCTCGAGGTCTACTCGATATGCAATTGCTCTTCAACCTTTTCATTTCTCTGTGCGAGCTATTCGTGGATCAGATAATGTGATGGCAGACATTCTGTCAAGATGCCCACATGATTCCACATAACTATTAGGGCTTAGACTTCTTGATATGTCTAGTTCTATAGTAGTTCCTTTTCTATATCATGATAGATACACATTTGTAATTTAATAATATAATGATTGTATCACTACATAGCGGTTCATTGATGTTTATTCACCGCTGTGCTTTGATGATTTTTTCTTCATAAATCATAAATTTAAGATATCTAATACGAAATGATGATATGAATTTTTTAGGCATTGTGTAATTGCCAGAATTGTATTATACTTTGATGACACCTTCCTGGAAAAATATACTTGTAGAGAAATAATTTCTCTCAGTTTATGAGACACATTCTCACCAGTCGCTCCATAAGTCGACTTAGCCTCATATTAGGCGTTATAGGTATTCCTGATATTTTCATCTGCGCATTATTCATGCGTTGTGAGCCTATTGTACGTTGCTCCTAGATGTATTTCAAAAAAAAAAAAAATGTTCCATTTTTTTTTTCCCGGGAGGTGTGGTAAGACTGTTACGTGCAGTCTTTGATATCTTACAATATTATACATTGGTATACTTGTTATGTTTGCAAATATTTTGTAAACAAAATAGTGCTTAAGGGAAAGTCATTATTGAGTTACTTCCCTTGAAAGTTGTGTCGGCTCTTTCGATCGAACTCCGCGGGTGAGTCCAGTTTTCTGCGATTTATTCTTCGTTTGGGTAGTAATAGATTGTTCTTGCTTCAGAATATCTATGGCCTGAATTTATGTGTATTGTTTGTCTGAGTAGGACGAGTCTGTCTTATATCTGTATATCTTTACATATCTAAGTCGAACTATATGTTCTGTTGTCTCTAGAGAGGTCAAAGGCTATTCGGCGGATGTGTCGCTAGAGGGTGGTGTGATTTGGCTTCGTCCCGATAGGGACTGTGTTTTCTATGTCGGCTTGTCGCCGGGGAAAAAGTGATCTCAGTATTTGTGGGGAAAGTGATAGTCGTCTAGACCTATCGTGTATGCTTTACCCCAGTGTTTATTCGTATTGCCAAGGAATGGCAGAATCATATTTCTGATACCAAGGTAATAATAGACACTCTTATGAACTCTCGTACGAAGCCACCATTTTCGATAGGTACGATTTGAATGTCTAAGAGAATATATTTGACTCGATGAAAACGACTTCGATTCCTAGCAGCACTATATCCTGTAGATTGCAGTCAAGTGTTCATGATCAAATCTACAGAGCAATGAAAGATTTAATGAATGACTAACTTTAGGACAGATTCATTATCTGTATCCAAACGTGAGTGACAGCTCACGAGTGAAGCCATCTTGGAACCAAACATGTAGTGACTTTCAAGAAGAGAAAAGGGATGCCCGTATTATCGCTTGATTAGTCCAGAGATCACTGCTACACATGAGAACCCATTGCTAGCGGTTCAATATTATTATATGAAAAAACTGTGCTGAACCTTATGTTAAAGAATCTTCGCTAGACGAGATTAGGTAGAAGCCATCTTGGATATTGTTTATAATCTGACGTGCTTTGTCAGTAAACTCAGTTGATATATATATATGGGCAATACTGAGTGCTTGGCTACTGACAGTCCATTATAATATTATTCTACATGAGTGCCCATGTAACATAACATTGCAAGACCAGTTATCCACTGTACCATGATGTATTATGCCAACCTGTGATTTGTCACTATCTGTGCTGTCGAGTGTGTACGTCCAATTAAACTTTAGTAAAGGTACACAGTCGTTGGTGTCGATGACTTCCAGCCATACATGAGTGTAAGAAAAGAACATTTGTCAACACCACGAACCCTTCCTATCATTCGCACATTATACACTCCATCTATGTCTACACACCACTGCGTAGGTCAAGTTGACATTCCATACTCGAACCACGAGCAACACAACAACACAGTATTTAACTCTGGTGATGTTCGAGCGAGCTTCAGTAATCAGAACACCAGAGGACTTTATCAACTCTTGCTCAGGGCAAGGGTCTTGTATTAAGAGTTTATCAACTGATGATGATGATGTCTGCTTCCATCCACTTATAATTATCTTTTGGTGGACATCATTAACAGGAATAAAATAACAACTTTATCACCCACCCCTGTCTGTATGAAACCATATTCGATTCCTTTTGCTAAGGAGAAAGCTTTGAAGGAAGAGATAGACTATTTGTTGAAGGAAGGAATTATTTCACACAGTGAATCTTCGTATAGTTCCGGTGTTGTACTCTTAAGGAAGCCCTCTGGAGAACATAGACTCTGTATAGATTACAGGAGACTGAATGCTATTACAGAAGGACAGGTGGATCCATTGCCGGATACAAATCAGCTGTTTGCCAGACTAAATAAAGCTAAATATTTCTCAAAAGTGGATCTTAGTAAAGGATACTAGCAGATTCCAGTAAAACCTGAGGTCAAACAAACTTGTTGGATGTAAACATTTCGGAGGAACGTAATGAATCCCTGAGTTGCCTCTTTGATTGAGGATATTCCGAATGTTTCATACAGGCTAATAAGAAGATTATGGGATCCCCTACGAAAACTCTGCTATCACCAGGTATATGTTATCTCCTCATAACGTACATTTTGAGGAAAATCTAATGTTCTCTGGACATGTCATTGCGCAGACTCAGAGAAGAAAAATGGTGAATACGGGTTGTGAAGCAGCATTAAGACAAGCAGTCACACTTGCGGCTGTTCAGTAACATAACCGAAAAATATTATTGGTTGTAGAGGTCTGAGGCAGATTTCACGAGTAGTGCTTACTCTGAATGGACCCAACTACATAAAACCATGATAGCACAACAGCAGAGTAAAGTCAAGTTGACTTACATTTATCTATGTGTATATAGAATTAAGGACTGACATAAGATGTCTGTTTTAAGAGGGGAGATGTCGTGAAATATTCTAATCCACATATATAAATTATCAGGTAAATGTAAAGCCTAACAAATAATTTTAATAAAAGGAAAGAAGAATGGTAAAGAACAGTGCTGTCACAATGACTGTACGCGAAATCCCCCTTGTTTTCTCCTGCGTCTGCAAATTGTAACGTTTCGTGTTGATAGTAAAAGCCTTCTGCAGCATACACGCGTTTCCCCAACACAATAAAATGTGTACTCCTTTTCTCAGAAAAACCTTGAGATACGCAAGTTGACCTAGATTTAAAATTCCATTCATGTCTTTTTATACACTACGTTACCTAAAACGAAAGACAGATGGACTAAAGATAGAAAGAAGGGAGGGCTGAAAGCAGGGACGCAGGCAATACTACCACAGTCGCGCGATACCCAATTGCTGCCATCACGCGTGTAAGGCCACATGCACTAGCTTTTTTCAAATAGTCAGTGATAAAAAACACTACTACTACAAGAATCAGGTTTAAAAACATGAAAAATGCTTATTAGGAAATATGAAATTCTACTGATTTACATCTAAGTTCCTGACTTTAGTATGACATAACAGTGGAAAAGGCAGGACAGGTGGCGGTTCTAAACAACGAAAAGGAATAAAGAACAAATATACGACTATCTTTGGAAAACACATATTTTGAACGCCGCCATGTAGCTCACTTTAACGTTACGGAAATAGTTTACCATGTTAACTCCTATTTGATTGGCGGGAATGAGATGTAAGACTAAACACGATTAGTTGGACTGCAAATACTAGTTTAGTTGTTAGGGGAAACGTGAGAAGGGTAATATTTTTTGAAAAGTAGGTAAACATGGCATGATTGGTTAGAGCTACCAATATACTCAATTCAGGGCGTCTGTTCCGAGCCACATCTTGTAATAAACCTACTAAGAAACAGTGCGTTGAGCACCAGTGCATATTTTTTATAAATAAAAGCCTGGGACAGAGGCAGATCGGAAGTTGTGCCCATTCATTGCCAGTCAACGAAACTGTTTATTTTTCCATGAATTGTGGTAAGCTTGAAATATTTGATATCTTTTAATGAAAATTGAATGTAAATTGATAATTTATGTCTGTATATATGTGTGGTTCAGTAGCGAACATGAGGTAAAACCTCTATAGTGCTCCAGCCTGAACAGAAGGTGTCGGAGGAAAGTAAAACTACATGGAATTGCCAAGCAGTACACTGACACCTATATTATTGACTAGAAAGACATAATGCTGGAATTGCAGAGGCGTAGTGATCATTAGGGAGGAATATACTGGTGTAAATTATTTCAGATGAAGCTGACAGTTGGCCTACCGCTCTGAACTCAGTGTTTGTTATGTATTGTGCTCAGTGTAGAAATAGAGTATAAATTAGTTCTGAAGTAGGAGGTACAACCTTCTTGTTTCAGGGACTGTGGTCCTAAAGCTATTGAGCAGTACCTGGTCAGAGCTTTGCTGAATCCAGAGGCGGACAGCATACTCCTTGGTCCATATAGCAAACAGTGAGGTGTCTCCAGAACACAGGGGAGCAATCGAGCAGAGGAGTCTTTTCCTGCCGCCATCACGAAAGTTAAGCCTATGTGGCCAGCGGAGCTCAACATTATGTATACCCCATTAAACTGACATTGTATTAAAATAAGAGGGGAAATTAATTGTTTTAATGAACGGAACTGAGAACATCTCCAATACTAGTTCCAACAGAAATAAACACTTGAAGTCATGAAGACAAATAACAACATAGCTTGAAAAAAACAACACCAGTATTACCTCATATTACTACTACACAACTGACACACATAGGATAAGATTAATAAAATATGTCACTACAAGATTCATATTGATAAATTCTGTACATATAACTTGTAATTAAAATTGATTGTGAATTCCTGGTTCACTTTGTATTTGAATCAGGACTCATATATATTAATGAAAAGTACTTAATACATATTGATATTTGAAAATTTACCAGTGACTCGTTTAAGATAGTCTTATAGAATGTTTCATGTGTGTGAGTGTCACAGTGTTGTCAAGTGTGGTGGAATAAATTAAATTGTTGATCTGTCTGTTGTTGTTGTGACTTACACTTCATCATATACATACCCTAGACATATAACGTAGTCATCACAATATTCCAGAATAATTCTGACTGAGGTATAAATATGAGGCAGCAAGTAAGGTTATCTGTAAAACACTACACCTATTAGATACAGATACCTTCACCGCTGATCTCAGTCAGTACACTAAGTCCCCTATAGATATTTATAAAATCCCACTTTACCACACATTGCAAATGCTAAAATCACTGGGAATTGACGACGTCGCAAACTAAAAGGCAAACTGCGCTCGCTCGGTTCTAAGTCAATGCGAGGAATTAAGACTCGTTCTCCCTTATTACTGCCAATAAAAATTTCTGCATCAATGGAATTCCGATGCAAGACTTTTAAGACAAAACGCGTGCCATTCAAAAGTCCGTTTTTTGCGTTCAGATTTCGCAATAGCATGATACATGCAGCAACCTTTAATTTCAGCAAATGTGGTAGCATTCCTGATAGGCACTGCTCGTTAAGGAACTCGGTTGGGAAATCAACTGCGTCATTGGGATCATCGGAAATCATGGTATCTATTCTACAATAAACCGTTTCATTTCCAGCGAGTAGCTCCAACAATAAGTCTGCAATACTTTAAATTAAAATTTTGTCTTGAAGAAACAATCAAAAACGTACATTTTAAGGTTATTTTTAACAAAATAATGAGTTAAATCCGTTTCCGGAATGAAACTGGGTTCTACAATCAAAAACTTACGTTTTATTCACATATCACTGTCACTCACTTTGTGTTGCACCATTCATCAACTTTTCTTCGTTGAGTGTTACTATTTTCAGGAGAGTACATATAAGGGAAACAATACAATTAATGTCTAACTTTCATTCACAGTTGCAGCCCTTAGATGTGACCGACGTACAAACGGCGAGAATTCTGGAGTTTGAGATGAGATGATATATTGTGATAAGATGGAAGTTAAATAGTAAAATAATAGTTCATAGAACTGGAGAAGAGAACTGGTAAACTAGAGGTGGGGATGCCACAGGACAAGTCAGGTAGATAAGGGCACAGTTCTAGAGGGTAGCTGTAGAAGAATTAAATAAATAAATTCACTGCAATTTATAAAAAATAATTCAGTGCACTTTAATAATTAAAGTAACTGTCTAGTAAATGTTTCAGAGAAGTATTTACAAATCACAAGATCTTCTTCTTCTTCTTTGATCCTTAGCCGCCGACCGTCAAAGCAGTCAGTGGCCATCACGCCTGTTGGCGTCTTGTAAGGTAGCAACACATTGATTCCACTTTGCTCGGTCGGTGGCCATCCTTCGTACAGTGCCCCAACTCTGGTTCATTCCCTGCATCTCAGCCTCCACATATCTCCGCCAAGTTGTTTTTGGTCGGCCTCTCTTTCGTTTTCCTTCAGGGGTCCATAGCAAAGCTGTTCTTGTGATGGTATCGGTGTCTCTTCTGAGGACATGGCCAACCCAACTCTAGCGTCTGCCAGCTATGATGGTGTGCATGTCCTCTTTCTTGCTCCGAGTAAGCAAATCTTGGTTGGTGATGGTATTCCGCCAAAAGATTCGGAGAATTTTTCTTAGGCAGGTTGTGTGAAAAGAGGACAATTTCGACATTTCCTTCTCTGTTACTTTTCGGCATTCCGCACCATAGAGAAGCACAGAAAGCACACAGCTCTGATATAATCTTAATGTTGTGCTTGTGCTGTACTGAGAGGACTTCCAGATGTTGTTTAGACTAAAAAAGGCTGTTCTTGCTTTGTTCATTCTGTTGTTGATGTCTTTGCTTGCTCCGTCATCTGGTGTTACTATGCATCCTAGGTATGTGAAGGTGTCTGTCTGTTCCAGTTGTTGATTCCTTACTGTAATGGGCTCGGGGTTGCTCACATTGAGTGTTATGACCTCAGAATCACAAGATGGAAATCAATAATATGTTAACGTCTTTTTTCATCATATCGACCAATTTCTTCAATTCTTCAATGAAACGCTTACTGAACTCCTTTAGTTCCTTTCTCTATATACACTTCTTTCAGTGATCATGTGTAGACTTTCCAAGATACTTAATTCACCTGGACAAGTAAACGCGATGCTCCCACCAGGCAATTGCAGAGGTGGTCCTAGACTTACACACTGCAGTCTGTTATGCTCCTTACTAGAAGCTTTTTTGTCACTCTCTCTCGGGTAGGAACCCTACAGACACAACATTTTGGATCTGAGCTATCACAATGCGAGTCTGCTCTCAAGGCAGGTCAGCTTGGATTTTTATCATCTATGGACTGTGGCTATGTGGCTTCTACAAGTGTGGGTCAGTCCGCTGGGCGTCTTCTCAGCTATGAGATCTTGAAACGAAATTTTGAGAGTCCAGAATTGAATCTGAACGGACATATACAGTTTCCCAGCCCGTCTGAGTTTGATTGAGCCTGAGTTTGATTGGATCACCCTCGCATTAGTCAGATTGGTTTAATCTGTCTCAAGTTGAATCTCATTTTTTTTGTTCCGATGAATTTTTCCCTTTCGCTCCTCTGAGTTTGATAGACTCTTTTCCGCACTTCTCATTGGTTGCTTTTTTCCGTTCTTGAATGATTAGGTGACTCCCCCGCTGTAAAACTCAGATATAGAAATATATCACGATTACCAGAGTTTTACCGTTGTTTAAATATATATATATATATATATATCTATATATATATATTTATATATATGTATGTATATATATATATATATATATATATACATATACATATATATATATATATATATGTATGTATATATATATATGTATATGTATATGTATATGTGTATTGTATGTGTGTGTGTTTGTGTGTGTGTGTTTGTGTGTGTGTGTGTGTGTGTGTGTGTGCGTGTGTGTGTGTGTGTGTGTGTGTGTGTGTGAATAAAACCAAAACAAAATAGATTAAAAAAGAAGTTCAGTTGTAGCAAAGGCTTCGTGCTCATTTGTGAGCATAGATTATTGTAGATATAATAACTCTCTACACGTTGAAGAAAAAGTATTCACAAATTTAATGTATTCGCCTACACATTTATTTTGTATGTAGCAGGATGATGAAAATACCTGTCATCAGGTCATCATTTTCCTTTTGCTCTCGTTATGGAGTATGTAGCCAATGCTTCAGCTGGTCCGTCAAGAAGCCTGCATAAAGATTGTTATATGCTCCTACAGCGGTGGTGTACGTGGCAGTTTGTATTAGATGATGAGGTTGTAAGCCCCATTCAAACCTCATATAAGTCGCCTTGTATGACATGTTTGAGAGTGCAGTAGGCATATTCTTTCTTTGTCTTTTCAGACACCCCGAGGAACTACACGAGGCGAAAATGCCTGTAACGTGTAAATAGGCAGCCCTTGCTCTGTCTTTGTATGTTCATTGCTAACGGAGCCTCGACCATCTCCAGTCAGCTGCTGTGATAGTGCTATCGTTCTCACGTTACCTCTAGAGTACGATGCTTTTAGCCCACAAATACCTAAGTCAGAACTCCTTCATTCATGCTGGTGTAATGTATGTAGCTGTTCCCAGCATCGCAGAATGCGAGCATTCGGTTCAGGCATTACTGAAGCCGTCATGACTAATACTGGGTTGCCAGTTGATAACGTATGTGTATGTGTGAAATTTGTGCGTATGTGAGCAATTTTCTTACGCTAAAATTCCTCAATTTTATAATTTCTCGAGAATATGGCTAGTTTCCAGTTATCCTTACTACTATCTTTTGAAATTTCGACAGTTTCCCTTCTATATCTATATCGTTATCTCGAGTTAACCCCAATGTAGATCCTAGACACACCAAAAAAAAAAAATGCAAATGTAGTCCTATTGCAATTACTGCCACTGGGGAGTGAAGTGCTAGAAACTTCACATACAGCGCCCGTTCACGTACTTTTTTTTGTTGTTGAATGTAATGTTGTCATATCTTTTTTATTTATCTCTTCTGTATTACTATTACTGAAACGGAAAAATGTCTTTAAACATAAATAAAGAGGAAGAATTTCGCTAATCATACAAACATTTAGAATCGTTTAAATAAGTTTATGCTGATGATATTTATCGATACAATACGGAACTAATATAGACACACACATACAGGTAAATATAACCCCAAATAAGAACAATATTTTGTATTTTTCGCGGGATTTAAAAACTTTTATTTTTTTATTCCATGATTCTTTCGGAGCCCCTGATGATGAGTTACAGAACCCTAGGGCTCCGCGGAACACTGGATGAGAAACCTGCACTAGGAACATTCCTTTATAAGCACATTTTTTCTCATACAGGCACAAGAATAGGTTCATACTTTCAACGTTGGAGATCGGCTACAAAAATGTGTGGACAAAGATGTGAATTGTTTGAGACTTGGTTGTGATTAAAGTACTTGTTGTTTATTCTTTAATTGCATATATTTAAAAAAATATAAACATTTTAAGGTAACTATTTGTTTTATTTCTCAATAAAACATATTTTAAAAATCTTAAGAAAAGTGGGAAGCTACTTTTGGGCCACCCTGTATAACCGGCTCCGTGTCTCCTATAAAGATGTTTGCCTGTTTTAGGATTATATCATCATCATACAGTTCTCCTTCAAACAGGGTAGTGGAAACTATGCTGTCAGTCTGCTCCTCTTAGGAAGCCGAGGTTCTTGGAGGACGTTCTACTGTTTGTATTTCCCATATGGACACGTGTCAGTCTGTTATTGTTTTTAATTTGTTGAACAGATGGCATTGGAGCCTTCAGTGGTCGGTGTTCAGACTGAAACTTATCACTTGATCTCATCTTGATAAGAAGTAGTATGCTTCTGTTATGTCAGAGTCTGTGTTTTCTCTGCGCCATTTTTCTTTGAAACTATCTTTGATTAGCGCTTTTATTCCTTTATATGTCATCTTGTCCTCAGCTTAAATTTGATTTCCTCCTTTTTTGGCAAGTCTATCTGCCTAGCACCAGCTGTCCATGATTTTAGCTTTGCAAACTGTCGCGCGCATGATGTCTCTGACACGAGATAATTGAGCTAAACTTGGTCACAATTGCCGTGTTTTCCTTCCTCATATTATTTGCACCTTAGTACACCGTTCAGCAAATTTGTCACGTTCTTTGCGCATGTTTCACAAGCTATCAACCCATTCTAGAAAAAGCGGGAGCAATAAATCGGCCCAAAACGGCGCTGGTGAAAGGTTTCAATTATCACCAAATCGCTTCCTACCCCACCCCAATAATAACTAGCCCAGGAGGAGAGCCTTAAAAGCTACAGAGATATTATGACCCTTGTCTTATTATTTTCTCAGCACTTGACAATCGCCGGCTTTGTGAGGTACGGGCGGCCCGACAATGGGAAACTTTATCTCGTGGGACAACATTAGTGCGGTGTCGTGCAAGCGTCGGAGTAATGGAGACCTCTAAGAGTGAAGAAAGAACATCCTTCCTTCACCAGCTTGTTAAGGTAGTAGACTACCTTGTAGGGTAAAAAACTCAAATTTTCATCTCAGAATCAAACAACCATGGGTATAGTGTTAGTATGGACTTAACATTTTTGTCCACATAATGACCTCATTAATTATGCAAATTAGCTATCCAATATGGCCGCCGTAGTGAATAAATTATACACCTTTTTTAAAACATCATAACTATGTTATTTTTACAAGGATCTGACTGAAACTTGGCAAATTGAATTAGTATATATAGCTTGAGGTTTTGACCTAAAATAACAGATATTGACCGAAAGGTTGATTTGTAATGAATTTTCAAATTTTATATTTCTTGAATGTTTGATATTTGTGCCTCATTATATATGCATGATGGTCAAAAAACTAAAATTTTGAATTCAATTGTATCCATTTTAGGTCATAATCTGTAAGATTATATGATAACCAACTGTGTTAATTTTCATGTCAATTGAATGTACAGATCCAGAGATATCTTGTTTCAAAGATCACCAATTATGCTAAAAAGACAATTCCGAGAAAACAAAGAAAAACAGAAAAAGAACTCACAAAATGAAGTTTAATGAGCTCCTGTTGAATAAAGGTCTCCTTCTACTGCAGCTGCAGTGTCTATGAATCCCATTTTCAGTGCTCTCAGGGTCTTTCCATTGCAATGTCCTTACTTGCTGAATAGATCCTGTGCAGCGTTCTCCTGTATGCTTTCTTTGCCATGCGTTGACTTGTGTTCATGTATATCGAAAAATTCTGCAATGCACTGTGGCCTTTCCCAATAGAACGCACAAATGCCACCATTCGCACATTTACTTCTTTGTTTGTGAGTAGCTGAAGATGAAACATCAGAAGTATTGAAATTGGCAGTCCATTCGCCACTGTTTGTGCGCTTGATACTGATTTCATGACAAAAGCCATTCCGAGTCTCTTCGACGATCTCACAGGTCAGTGAGTACTGATAACATTTGTCACATCTAAAGTTAGCGCATAAAAACCCAAACAGTAGTTTTACATCCATAAGGATAAACCCATTTCCTTTGTTGTCATTTTTAGCTTGTCCTTCACTTTCTTGGACCTTTATGACCTTTATTTTCTTTGCTGAGGAGCACAGAGGTTTTATAGCGTCACTATCGACAATAGGTGTCTCATTTTCAGGCAACGGTTTGTTGGTGTACACGCCTCCCAGTCTTTGTCTTATTTCTCATTGTGAACAAAAGAAGCTCTGCTAACTACTATTATACAGAATCAGTATAAAACTAGCAATAAATAGAGTTGATGTTGGTGAAAATGCACTATGCATGTAACAAATGTTGAAATTTACGATCAAAGCTTTCTAGACACACACTTTTGAAAAATTCACAAGAAATCATTGAGTGATTCCCCGTGGAAAAGTTATAAATATCTTTTTCCTGTTGCCTATGTATAATTATAATTTCGCAGTTTTACAATTACGCACCTTCTTGTTGGGTCATTATTCACATGGTAACCAACTATAAACATTGGTTGCTATGCAAATCACTCAAGGGGGCGTGTGTAGAAAAACACTGATTCCTATCAAACCAGAGTATCTCTAAGCTTCTATGAATTATTTTTAGTTCAAGAACATGTTGACGATGATTTAAAGCATGAAAATGAAAATTGTTGGATTTTTATTTTTTTTAAGCTTTTCTGGGTATACTTCTACCTTAAACGTGCATGGGTGTTACTAGGATCCGTCTTCTTCAAATACCATGGCTGGTGGTGTAGGTGACCATAACTAGCATCAACTTCCCATCTCCAATAATGTTTATCAATTTTGTTGTATCTACACCATGATGTCAAACTGTCCAATTTCTTATCTCTTTGTTGTCATCTGTCGTTTTTTTCTGTTGTCACAATATATTTCAGCTTCTTTCTTCTCATAACATGCTATAAGAAAGTTGGTTGCTTCCTGGTAATATGAGTAATAAACTTCCTTTGCGCATTGACCTCTTTCAGGACATCCTTATTGCTCATTTTAGTTGTCTATGGCTCTCCACATGTAAGCCTACCTTGCCGTGGTTGGAGAGCTTGAGCGCCTCAATGATCCCGGGAGCTATGCCGGCGGGAGTTTTACTCCTGGCAGGGTCACCCAAGCCGGACAGGTCCTGGGTGAGGGGCCAGACTAAATGGGCTGAGGAGTGGGTGGAACCCTATAGGTGTAGAGATGGCTGAGCATCACAATCCCTCCTGTGTTGCAGCATGATGAGAACCCAGCATTGCACACTGAGCTTGGGGGGATCACTTGGGCACCAGACTTAATACTGGCTCTTGACTGGATGGCCGCATGCAGGAGATTTCTACAATGGAGGGTTGGCAGGTGGTGGGTATCGGGAAGTGGCTCTGTGCAGGACGTGAGGATTCCTTGGGAGAGCCCAGAACCAGAGCACAGCATTGTGCAAGCTCTGCATAGTTGGAGAGCCCCCTGGATGACGGGGAATGCACAGTGTGCTACCCCACCTATCCCCAACTGCTAACTTAGAACCAGAAGTGGGGTCCTCTGTATGCGTGCCAGGCCAGGATAAAATGCCTGGGAAAGAGACTGGAGCTCAGAACTCCCTAACTCAAAGTTGCAGGATGGCAGAAAAGCCACGGGAAAGACAGGGCTATTTTGAAGATAACGCAACCATATTTTCACCATACGAGCTCGGACGCCGCCTCGGTAAACAAGGTCCGCGCAGAGCAGTGACACCCCCCAGGCTGCTTGCGAATAGTCTACTACTGGGAACATAAACAGATTAGGGATGAGCCCACTCTCCCGTTGAACAGGTGCTAAAGTCGTAGATACTGGGCCAGAAGGCGCACCGGAAACCACAGTATCATGCAACTCGCTTTTTTTTTTTTCTATGGAGAGTACACCGTCAAATAAATCTCGTTCTGGTGCTCGCCCTGTGGAGCTCCACCAGGCAGGTGCAGTGCCGGGCTCTGAGCCTCGACAGAGCCCACCCTCAGCTACTGGAGGACCCTCTAGACGGTCTTGTGGAGTCAACAGACGGCGGAGGAGAACTACTGACCAAAACAAAACAGAAAAAGAGAAACCCAGAGTGCCACTTGTCATGATGCACTGGAATGCAGAGGGAGTGAACAGCAAGCAGGCTGGATACAGCAAAAAGACAGAGCTGGAAAACATCTTGTATGAGAAGCAAGTCAGTGTTTGCTGTATCCAAGAGACTCACTTGAAAGCAGATCAAACCTTTAAAATAAGGGGATATCAATGCTTCAGATCCGACAGACAAGATAGACGAAAAGGAGGAGTACTTACTCTTGTAAGGAATAACATTCCTGCACACGAAAGGAAAACCTTCATGGATGGAGCAGAATATCAGCTGCTGCAGATAAAGGTAGACAAGATGGAAATAGAACTCCTGAACTATTACTGTCCGAACAACAAACCCCTGAGTCTCAGCTCTATACAGGTACCAGCCACCAACTTTATAGCAGTTGGAGACTTTAATAGCCACTCCCAGAGCTGGGGCTATAACCATCTGGATCACAGAGGTGAAGAGGTTGAAACTTGGCAAGATGATCACTCCCTAATCCTAGTCAATAATGCCACAGATACTCCTACCTTCTACTCCAGAGGATGGCACACAACCTCAACACCAGATCTTGCCTTCTCCACACCAGATATAGCTGGATCTATTAGTAGAGAAGTGAGAGACCAACTAGGGGGAAGCGACCATCGCCCAATCTTTCTTACTGTCCAGAGTGCAACTCTCAGTACAGGCCCAGCCATTACAAGATGGAACTACAAAAAAGCCAACTGGGGTTTATTCAGGCATCAGGTGAACACGCTGCTGTCTACCCTCAAGGTACAGAACAGAGACATTAATGAAGTGGTAAAAGACTTCAACAGATGCATACTACAAGCTGCAAAAGAAACCATTCCCAAAGGATGCCGGCGTAACTACATACCATACTGGTCCAGCACACTCCAAGAACGTCAGGAAGCTATGGACAAGGCTAGAAAGGACGCAGAGTCTCAGCCTTCACTTGAAACTCACAACAAATGGAAAAAAGGCTGTAGCAGAGTTTCAGAGAACAAAGCTAGAAGAAAAGCGGAAAAGCTGGAGAACTAAAACGGCATCGCTGAACCTTGAGAAAGACGGCAGGAAACTTTGGAGATTAGTCAAGTCTCTAAATGAAGAGCATTCCTCACCAAGGCAGACTATCACATTGGATGAAGGTGGCAAACTTTTCAGAGGAAAACAAGCTGCAGACTTGTTTGCTAGAAGATACAGTTCAGAAAGCAACTTACCCATTAACATAGACCATCAGAGAGAGATAAGAAAAGAAATACTGGCAACCATGGGACAGACAGATACTCCTGCCCCAATGAGGGAACCCATCACACTAGGAGAACTACAGAAGGCTATTTCCAAGCTTAAGTTTCAAAAGTCACCCGGCCCAGACAAAATCAGCAACGAAATGCTAGTAAATCTGAGCTCAGCAGCAAAGACAAAACTGCTTGAGATATTCAACCACAGCTGGTTGAAAGGAACGGTACCCCAAGTATGGAGAGAAGCCATCACAATACCCATACTAAAGAAAGGGAAATGTAAGACCGAGCTGCAAGTTACCGGCCAATCAGTCTCACAAGCTGTGTTGGGAAGACTATGGAGCGAATAGTCAACCACAGATTGAAATGGTATTTAGAGTCTGAGCAGATCCTGGTGCCGGAACAAGCTGGATTTAGAGAATGCTACAGTATAGAAGACCAAGTTACTTACTTGTCTCAAGCAATAGAAGATGCCTTCCAGGAGAAGAAAAAGGTCCTAACGATCTGGGTCGACTTCAAGCAGGCCTTTGACAAGGTGTGGAAAGATGGCCTCATTGCAAAACTTAGGAGAAGTGGAATCCAAGGCAACATGATGAAATGGATCCAGTCATACTTGCATAACAGGAGAACTAGAGTCACTCTTGACGGTCTGCAGAGCAGAAAAGTGTTGCTCCATCAGGGGGTACCTCAAGGAGGAGTAATTTGCCCAACACTCTTCCTTGTTTACATCAATGACCTGGTGAAAGATCTCCCTGCAGGAGTTAAAGCTGCCTTATATGCAGATGACCTAGTACTCTGGTGCGCTGATGAAAATGTCACCACAGCAAAATTATAGAATGCAGCGGGCAGCAGACATGCTAGTGTCATGGGCAGAGAAATGGCTCATCACAATAAACACACACCACACCCCCACAACACTGTTCTCCCTCGCCCCCAAGGACAAATCAGCTAACATACACCTAGCGACAACCCTGATCAAGGAAGAAAGCTACCCCACCTATCTTGGGGTGACATTTGACCAAAGGCTTACATGGAATAAGCATATTGAAAATGCAGAAGGAAAGGCCCAAAGACGACTAGGCATACTCAGAAAATTAGCAGGTACCAACTGGGGAGCAAATGAACGAAATCTAAAGAAGATTTATAATGGAGTAATAAGACCACACTTAGAGTTTAGCTCAGCAGCATGGTCATCAGCTGCTAACTCACATCTGCAGTCTTTGGACAAGGTGCAAAATCAAGCTCTCAGGCTCATTACAGGAGCCATGAAAACTACACCAATAACAGAGATGCAGAAGGTTGCTGGATTACAGACATTGTCCCATAGAAGAGTCACAAAAACCATGATCCAGATGGAAAAGTACAACAGTATGCCAATGCACCCAATGAAGGCAAGACTAGATGATCTGGCATTGGGACGTCTAAAGCGTAGCAGCTTTGTGCATCGGGGGAAAAGACTTATAAGACAGCATCAAGAAGACCTATCCATGAAGACAACACCACTGAAGCCCACCCTATACCCTGTACCATGGGAGCAGGCCAGCAGTGCCCTCCAAATTAATACAACAGTCAGTGGTCTCACAAGTGGATGTGAGTATAATGATCTGCAAAAACGAACTGCTACATTGAGTATGATCCAAGAAAGCTATCCCGATCAATCATGGATACATGCCTATACAGATGGATCAGCAACTAATGCTGTTAGGAATGGAGGTGCCGGTATCTTTATCTCATATCCTGACAACCACTATGAGACTAGGCACATTCCCACTGGTAAATTCTGTTCCAACTATACAGCTGAGGTTCAAGCTCTAGAGCAAGCTGCAAATATGATTTATAACACCAACTCTGACTGCCACCAGGTAGTCATCCTCACAGATGCACTGTCTGTCCTGCAAGCTCTCAAGGGTGGTAAACTCCCGCATCTGAGAAATGAACTAAACAAGGTAGCTGCCAAAAAGAGAACCATACTTCAGTGGGTACCATCTCATTGTGGTGTACCCGGAAATGAAAAGGCAGATAAACTTGCAAAAATGGGAGGAGAATGTGAACAAGAAGATAATGAAGTCACATACTTTGAGAAAAAGAGAGCTATCCAGACTATCAGAAGAGAACAGAACCAACCCAAAGACGACTATCACACTCTCGACCGGCAGGGACAGACAACTATTTTTCGACTCAGGACAGGGCATAACAAACTGAATAAACACATGCACAAGCTACGATTGTCTGCTTCACCACTGTGCACATGTGGATTAAACGAACAAACTGCTGAGCATGTTCTACAGGACTGTCCTCTGTATGACCAGTTAAGAAAGATATACTGGCCCAATGACTCAACACTAAACTCAAAGCTATATGGAGTTAAAGAGGAACTTCAAACAACAGTCGAATTCATCATGAGAACTCGTCTGACGGTGTAATCATCAAAGATGCGATCGCAAGAAGAAGAAGAAGTTGTCTATGGCATTCTGAACACTCATCTGTAAAACAACGCCTCTGTGGTCTGCAGTGCTTTTTCAACTTGTTTACTAGTTGTCCATGGCTCACTTCCGTATGTCAGGCTTGGCTCGATTGTCACAGGATTGATTTGGGGCGATCCCTTCTCGATCTCTCTTTTATTATGACAGTAATCAGTTACAATTGTTGTACTGACTAATTGCGTGTTTGTCCATGGTCAGCACTTTTTTCTTTCTCTGCTTTGTAGCAGATATTTTGTATTTTCATTCTTACACTCCTTTTAGTAATAATTCGTCTTGTCTGTTTACCTGCCCATCCCTGCAGAGATAGTAGACAGGAGATGCCATATTGAAACGACAGTCATGTTGGTAAATTCTCGTGTACCAAACCTTGGCAGCAACAGATTAACGCCAAAATCGCCCCAGCGTATTTGTTTGGTCGCTGATAAGGCAAGGGCTGTTGCCAAGGTGGTAAAGAGACGTGTTTTGTTTGCTCAAGCGAGAGAAAACAAGATTACTCGTCTGTGAGACACCTTATGGACAGACAGAAATGACATAATCGTTTCCTGTCCGACTATCAAGAAGACATTACTTTATACGAAAGTAATAAGTTGTTACATCTGAAATACATTGTTGTACGAGTTTACATATGTGTTGGTGAGTTTGCTGCCAGACAATCGGATGTTTTATTACCAAATATGTGTCACAAGGTTAACCCGAGGATTAACCAGGGAGAGTTATCTTTATGGTGCAGGCGTTGTCAATAGCTCAGATTTGCCTTGCAACCGGGTACAAATAAACAGCAGGGGCGGAAGAAAGTGAATTTGAGACTTTGGGATAAGTTCCCAGCAGATAATCCCAGTGATTCTGGATCTCGTGACACTGTCACTCCTACCAATCTATCTATTCTCTCCTATAGCTCGCGAGCCCCCACCCTCTCGACTCTCTTGAGTGGACAGAAGAGTAAGGAAGAAAGAACTGTATGTCTGTCGCACACTTTCTTTCCTTATCTATAGATAAACTAACTAGTGTTGGTAACGAAAACTCTATTACCACATTTATTGAATTCCTATATGTAGCACAAAACCAAATAAAATAATACAAATACAATGACAACTAAAACTAACTATACCTGGAAAAGAAGGTAGTAGTTAATACATACAATACACAATCTAATCGTAAGTCTATACTAAGCGATGATGATGATGAATTTAGTCTAACAATAACTACAAACTAAGTTATCTACTGCCTGAATAAAAAGGATATCTTGTTTCTTGACCTCTCTCTGAATGTCAATAAAGTTCTGGGCGTTTGTACACCATAGAACTGGTTTTGTCTGTATGCGTTAGCTTATAACAACACGATCCGGCATGGACAGTCCCTCTGCAGTCTACGGTCGGATCTTTTTGTTCTTCCCCATGCACGAGTTTACGATGTAACCCAAAGCTTGGTCGTGTACGTAAGGTGTCTTGACGAAATAACTAGGCGACAGAATCTTAATGTTGCAGTAGTGGTCCACTTGTTGTGATGGCGGTGGGGAAAACTGTGGCAGTTTATATATATTGCTATATGTTGGCGTAGCAGGTTTCTTTGTTGAGTCGGTCCATTACTTGTAGTAATTTATTATCTCAATATTTACGTGGGTAGCTTCTTGTAAAAAATCGTCCGTTACTGTGTAACTTCTGATCAATAATTTTCGTGTTCGGCTACTGGTAACTCATCCATTACTGTGTAATTTCTGGTTACTATTATGTGTCGGTGGTTGTTTGGAGAAAGGCTTCTTTGCCCCGGCAATATCCTTCCTAAACCCCCGGTTGCTTTTGTTGGTTTGGTGCCACTGATTACTGATATCTGTGAGGTACGTGTCGTCGCACTATATCTGGTTGGCAATACGTATTAGCTCGTACCAACAACGCCAGCCAGGGTAGTAAGACTAAGCTGAGTTATATCAAAGAGTCCCTGTATCTACCACTGAGATGGATAAAATGATAAAGCCTCATAAGTACCCCGTAAATCTATGCTACGCATGTGGTGTGTAGATGTTTTCTTGTATGTGAAATCTTAACAATATAATGAATATCTGCGCAGTGTTTACTGCACTGTTTACCGGGTAGTGTAAGACGTAATGGAAAAGTGTCTAGTATTTACCTCGTTATGGTTATTGGAAACTGTGCAATCTTATAAATATAATAACTCTCTGCACTGTGTTTATTGCAACATGTATTTGATAGTGTAAAATGTAGTGTTATGGGAAAACGTGACTGGTATTTACAGTGTTATATTTATAGAAAAAAAATATGAATAATTTACAAACTATATGTACACTAACCTTGGTTTCCGTATAAAGAATTCACTGGACACAGGTCCCTGAATTTCCTTTTGACGAGTAGAATACCAAGTTGCTGGCGGATCTAATTGTCATATTTATCCTGGATGGTCTGTTGCACTAATGTCTCGTTGTTATGTACACACTCTGTTGGAAAATTGGGTGCTTTCCCATGCCTTAAGAAGAACGTTGTCTGGTGTGGACAATGGGTATAGAAAGTTGAAATACAAACTCATTCGCCCCTCGTAACAATATGGGAGATGTGACCTCTGCATCGTGCACATAATTTGTCCATGTCGGAAATAATTTTACATTTCCCCACACGACATGCATGTTTGAAAAAGATTGGCGCTTTCTTAGCCTTGTAACAAACCAAATGCGTGGGCAGACTTGCAATATAATCTGACAACTTTTGCAAGTCTAATTCACTGTGAGAAATCGCTTGCCAAGACGGCACAACCAGACTGCCAGAAGTAGAATTCAGAATTCCATTTATCAGGCCGGACTTTTATTGGAGTATTTTGGAAGGACTTACACAGCCCAGGAAAACCATTTTAATAAGGAACCAGAATCTGAGGAAATTGAAACACACGGAGTCATAGTGTGAATTAATGTTAAAAGTAACGACCCACAAGAACACGTGAAAGAGTCCTAATCAAGTGCCTTTATTCATCTGAGCAAAAAGTATGTGAGCCAGGAGTAGCGTAAGTTGTACATTTTACATTTTATATTTTTCATTACTAACATGTGAACTAATATGTATATATTGCCATGTGAATATTAATATATGAAAATCGCTAGTGGATGTCCAATCAATTGAGGCTGGCAACCTCATCGTATAGAATGATGATTTCATGAACCACCACTGCAAGGGCTGATGACTGCTTTATCGCTAATTTCTTAAAGAGAAAGAACTAAAAGCATAAGTAGTCCCAAGTTCCATATGGAACAGGGAGGGAAAGATGAAAGGAAGTACATTCTAAGTAAAATATTTACATTTTCAAACCAGTGTAAATGTCTATGTAAACATATTCAATTTAAAATTAACGAAAGTTTCAAACTGTTCAACAAGTGTAGATATAAATGAAAACATTCAATCAGTGGAGATGTAAATGTAAACATATTCCATCTGTACTATTAACCTTTTCATTTAAATGTAAAATAAAGATAAAGCTATTCAATTTAAATGTAAAGGAAGTTTTCTCTCGAAGGATTAAGTTTAATTCTCATCGAGGGGGAATTCTGAGGTAGATGGGATGGTGGAATAGAGAGAAGGGGACACATAAGTATGTGTCGGGAAACGCAATACTCAGGAGAGCATTTCGTTCCTATTCTTTTACCATAGTTGTTGGTGGTACCAGTTGAGGGTACTATCTCTGGAACGAGTAGGGAACAGTGGCTTGAGCTTTAAGACAAGGGACCAACTTTGTAGACACTCCCAGACATTTATAGGAACGTGCTGCGCCCTACGAACCTTGACCAGCGTCGAGCGTGATCAGTTTACCAAGAACCAAACCATCAGCGGGAGCAGAACCTACCAGTGGCAGATACGTTAAACGTTAAAGCTGCCACGTGAACTCCTTTATAAACTTTCCTCCCATCACAACATTGATGACAACTTTCTGTTAAATCATTATTCAAATTTTCTAAAACCTTGTTAAATCTAAATGATTATTAAATTTGTTATTTGTAATTATACAAATTTAACTTCGATTTAATAATTTTAAATGTACTGCCAATGCAGCATTGTTCTTGACTTCAGAAATATCTTATGATTCTTCCCTTGGGATAGAAGCGACATTACCCTTCTATCTACAACTCTGCCAACAGTAATCTTGTGCAAAGGTAGACACCTTTGAAGGCCCATATTAGATACTCTTGAGTTTTGGCCATTGTTGGACCACTATTGAAAAGCGGGGGAGGTAATCCGTGACATCGATATAACACTGAAGAATTCTCTTTTTTTTATAATTATTTTATTTTATTTTAAAAACACTTTAATTATGATGATTATTGCAAATGTAATATTACTTTTATAATGATAAATGCCTTAATAATGCTTAAAGTAAATGTGAGGATGAAAGGATATTAGTATACATGATGAGAGAGAGAGGAAGGGCAGAATGTCAGACGGGCCTGCGTGCCCAATTCTTAACCCTTTGAAAATAAAGTTTGTTCGTTCGTTCGTTCGTTCTTTCTTACTACCGCTGAGAAAGAGTTGCAGAAAAGTAACTCAAATTTATAATTTTATGGAACGCTGCTTTAGCCTGTACTGTTCTACTCTACACATCTGACATCCGAACACACTTAGGTATTTAGTAGGAGTATATCAGTTTAATGATGTTTCTGGACCCGTGTGTTGACTGTTGATTTAATATAATAAGCGAATATTGTAACTCGAAAGCTGATGCTGTAATTTAAGTAGATCAGATCACATGCCGCCTCCACAGTTTAGGTTGGCAATAGTGGATCCCCAGCTATTTCTGTGTGTGAATTAATGGTATACTCTGGCTACTTGTTCTCTATCTTTAGAAGCCATCTGCCCATATTTATAGGGTAGGTTAAGACAAATGGTAATATGTGTTACTAGGACAAAAGGAAAAGCAAAGTACTCACGTTGCGCCCCAAGGCCTTCGTCGGGGAAAGCAAAGAACGCGAGAGCTAAGTGAGAAAATAAATAAAATGAGTGCAACCTGTAACAGCTGCTACCGATATGCCGCCTTTATAGCGCTGTTGTAATGTTGCATGTCTGCTTTTAACCTTTACCAATACTATGGTTCTCAACAAAATAGTATGTCTCTTTATTATGTTCAAATTTTTTCCTTTAATTGTTATGTCGTTCAATAATTAAAAAAAAAAAAACATCATTTGGAGTTATGAAACATAATATAAATGGATGTATAAATGTAAAATTTTAAAAGGACCTTGTCTCTACGGTACATGGCATGAAAGCACTGTCGACTCTGACATCACGTGCACGCTGAATACATGAGTGTTGGATACACATAGACAAACATTGACAAGTGGCAGGCTTACAGAATACTATCCCAGAAGAATTCGAACGTATACATGTTAATGGTGGAGGCGATGACTCTTTAACGAGCTTGCAGGGATCTGTGCTATAGACAGCGTCCACATAAGTGTTCTACGAATGTCTATTTCTGTAGCAATTACTCTTACATGTTGAGGTTGCCAGTCTTAAGCATAACGTCTTAAGCAACGTTCTACGAAATGCTGGGTGGAGCAGTAAGAAACCCTAGAAAATAATGAAACAAGAGGAAGTCATTCCAACTGGAACTTCAGAGAACATATGGACGCGGTGTCAGAACAACATATATGGAGAGCAACACTTGCAGTCCCGTGTTTCAACCGGAAGGTGTGATGGTGATGACTAGTAGAGCACACTGATTTTATTCTTCACTCTCCAGCTGGGTCGTGGGCTGTTCTGTCAAGGCAAACACTCGGAAATTTAAATATTCTGTCACTTCCTTGCAGATTTTACACACCAATTCCGTATAACTAGAAGGAAAATGATGGAACGATTTAGAATAGGTATTGTTTTTTTTCACACCCTGTACCTAATTATCCACGTTGTGGCCTTCCAGAATGACCTCAGTTAACTATACCTCTGTGTAGACGAATCTGCAATTTCTCTCTCCGACAATAGAGTCGAGGTAAAGTTCCTCCGTTCGGGACACCTCTGTCGGTCGGTATAGGTGTTAAATTTTAAATCGTGTTAGGCTCAGAGGTCATTGCGGCGTGCAGGAACGTGGTCTGAGATCTAATTTCTAGCCGTTTTTCGGCCATAAGGATGTTTTCGGCGCGAAGGATGTCTTTGTTAGAGACACGACTTGACATGCACCGGTAACGATAGAATCTGTTTGCTCATCGCGATTTGCGAGCTCGTCTTGCGTCTCGACAAGTGACTGCTAGAAAGAATAGTGTAAGCCTGTAAGTCTTACCACCCAAGTACACCAAATATGACAGGTAATGATATTTTGCTTGTGCGTCAGGTTTCTGTATGACAGCGCGTACAGGAGCAACACAATGTTGAGTTGGAGCAAACAGAAATACGACGACAATCATCGTGGTTACCGAAAAGAGCTGACAAAAAAAAAAAAAAAAAAAAAAACAATCCAGTTACTTTTAATAATCTTCAAGTATTTGCATGATTAAAAAGTGCACAATCATCATCATCAACATCATCATATCATCATCATCTCCATTTTATCTCTTCTTATAGAGCATGGAGCCAGCACTGCAGCAGGCCCTCTTGCATTACGCCTACGCCAAAGCACAAGCTATTACAGCTGTTGTTTCTATAGCAGTTTATTTTACATGATGAGACAGTCAACTGGCCCATGCACAACCTCATATTTGTCGCATTTTACGACATGCTTGAGGGAGCAGTAGGCTTATTCTTTCTTTGTCTCCTCGGAGATCTCCAGGAACTACACGGGGTGGGGAAGAAAAGGGGGGGGGGGGCATAGCGATTATAGTCAAACTAAAGAAAAAATACAGTATAGATACATCCAATAATATCAGTTACCAAAATGACAACAAATGTGTGATTATATTGCAAATAGTATAAGACATACTAGATTGAAAAAATATCAATCAAGAAGGAATGCAAAGAAAGATTGTGTGAGAATGCTAAAGACAGTGCTTCTATAAATTATTGCCCAAATTTAGCAAGCAGTTTAAAGAGCTACTTGAGGAAACCATAAGAAAAGAAACGGAGTTAAAACTTGCTTTGTCTCCGTTGTATTTAATGTTTTTGGTTGTGGTAATATTTCACTTGTCCAGTTAGGACGTTTTTATGCTTCATGCAGAGAAAATTCTTGGCGCAAAATGTTCTTATTCGTGTATAAAACTAAGAAATCATTGTATAGTACACAATTAATAATGTAAAACCCTAATTTATAGCCGATAGAGTATAATCCGCATATTTATCAAATAATAGACGTTATGATCCACTGAAAATCGCACATTTCTATCTGATAATCTTCTGGTGGCACAGTTGGAACCCACACTTTTATTCCACAATACAGCATATTCTTGCAGAGCATCCCACTGGTTAAACAGTTATAACGCTTGCCACTCGCGGCAAAGTTACTGGGTTCCGAGATGAAAAACCTGGTTGCGTCCCGCTCCAATCTACCCAGCTGTAAGTGAATATCAGACTCCGCACTTAAATTAGGGAAGGCAACAGCAGTGAGAAAGGGAACCGTTCACCCCACCTCATTAAGCTGAATCTAGTATTATGAACTCTCTAACACTTCACTCCCCTACCGCAGTATCTGTAATGTGACTACCTTTATCGTTTAATATTCTTCCAGTGACCTATTGAGAATCACAAGTCAAGCATAGCACAACACAGGAATGACACAAGTGAGGCATCTCATGAAGGGTCCAGGCACGCTGGCCAATGGAAGTGACCTGTAACAGGCACGACTAATGTAGGTGAACTAACACGAAGTTTTCTTGGCGTCGCTGTCATTAAAACTGCCGTATCCAAGACGAGAGATACAGCTGTCCATGTCGGTTATCTATTTTCTCCTCAAGTCATTTGTACTGCGGATCTACTTTTAGAAATGCTGAGCTCTCGGATGATGTACCTTGATAAAATCATGCTGTTTTCGGTTTTCAGAATATTTGGAATTTATGCTGTTCAAAAAAAGAAACGCATAGCTATCCGAGGGCGCGTTTTTATGAGTTTGTAAGTAAAATTTGGTGCTAGGGTTTATAAAAACCAGCCTCAAATGTTCTTTACAGTGTCAAATGCACGTGTTGACCTGAATTGCGTTCGTTTTTGTAATCGTTACAAAGCAGTGGTTAATAGTGTTTATGACGCAATTTTTGACCACAGCTCATGTTGCGCGCACGTGAAAGCAACAAAATTTGGGGTAAACACTATTCACTGACTACGCAACTGAAACCCTATAAAAGAATAACGCTACACACACAAAATTCAGTTCATTTTCAAGCAGACATTTATGACGTCTGTATCGATAAATTTAAGGAACATTGCTATTGGCCGACTGCATGCAGGCGAAAGTCAAAGTCAGGTTGCCAGGCATCTAAACGTGCATCAGAGTACCATCAGTCGACTTTGGCACCGGTTCCAAGCCACTGGCTCAGTTGAAGACCGGCCTCGCAGTGGACGACCCAGAGTGACAACAGCAGCGGAGGATCGCTTTATTCGGCCTCGTCACCTCAGAGACAGGTTTACAACAGCTTCCTCAACTGCCCAGTCATTGCATGCAGGACGTCATGTGTCTGATCAAACTGTCCGGAATAGACTGCATGACGCTGAACTTTGGGCACAACGACCTCACCAAGGACCTGTACTTACGCGCCGTCATCGCCAAAATCGACTTCTTTGGGCCAACCAGCATCGTCCTTGGGCAGCTGACAATCAATGGAGACGTGTCTGGTTTAGTGACGAATCTTTCTTTTTGTTGCAGCGTCATGATAGACGGCGTAGGGTCTGTGTTACGTGCAGTCTTTGATATCTTACAATATTATACATTGGTATACTTGTTATGTTCGCAAATATTTTGTAAACAAAATAGATATTTTTTAGTGCTTAAGGGAAAGTCATTATTGAGTTACTTCCCTTGAAAGTTGTGCCGTCTCTTTCGATCGAACTCCGCGGATGAATCCAGTTTTACTGCGATTTATTCTTTGTTTGGGTAGTAATAGATTGTTCTTGCTTCAGAATATCTATGGCCTGAATTTATGTGTATTGTTTGTCTGTGTAGGACGAATCTGTCTTATATCTGTATATCTTTACATATCTAAGTCGAACTATATGTTCTGTTGTCTCTAGAGAGGTCAAAGGCTGTTCGGCGGATGTGTCGCGAGAGAGGTGTGTTTTTGGCTTCGCCCTGATGATGGGCTGTGTTTTTCTATGTCGGCTTGACGCCGGGAAAAAAGTGATCTCAGTGGTTTTTGGGGAAAGTGATAGTCATCTAGACCTATCGTGTATGCTTTACCCCAGTGTTCATTCTTACTGCCAAGGAATGGCAAAATCATATTTCTGAAAACCAAGGTAATAAAGATACTCTTTTGAACTCTCGTACGAAGCCACCGTTTTTCGATAGGGATGATTTGTACGTCTGAGAGGATACATCTAACTAGATGAAAAAAACGATTCTGATTCCTAGCAGCACTATATCCTGTAGAATGCAGTCAATTGTTCATGATCAAATCTACAGAGCAATGAAATGTTTAATGAATGACTAACTTTAGGACAGATTCATTATCTGTATCCAAACGTGAGTGACAGCTCACGAGTGAAGCCATCTTGGAACCAAACATGTAGTGACTTTCAAGAAGAGAAAAGGGATGCCCGTATTATCGCTTGATTAGTCCAGAGATCACTGCTACACATGAGAACCCATTGCTAGCGGTTCAATATAATTATATGGAAAAATCTGTGCTGGACATTATGTTAAGGAATCTTCGCTAGACGAGATTAGGTCTAGAAGCCATCTTGGATATTGTTTATAATCTGACGTGCTTTGTCAGTAAACTCAGTTGATATATATATATATGGGCAATACTGAGTGCTTGGCTACTGACAGTCCATTATACTATTATTCTACATGAGTGCCCATGTAACATAACATTGCAAGACCATTTATCCACTGTACCATGATGTATTATGCCAACCTGTGATTTGTCACTATCTGTGCTGTCGAGTGTGTACGTCCAATTAAACTTTAGTAAAGGTACACAGTCGTTGGTGTCGATGACTTCCAGCCATACATGAGTGTGAGAAAAGAACATTTGTCAACACCACGAACTCTTCCTATCATTCGCACATTATACACTCCATCTATGTCTACACACCACTGCGTAGGTCAAGTTGACATTCCATACTCGAACCACGAGCAACACAACAACACAGTATTTAACTCTGGTGATGTTCGAGCGAGCTTCAGATTTCTCAGCATGTCTCTTGCTCAGGGCAAGGGTCTTGTATTAAGAGTTTATCAACTGATGATGATGATGTCTGCTTCCATCCACTTATATTTATCATTTGGTGGACATCATTAATAAGAAAAAAAGAGATTCTTATCAACTGGTGGACCAGCTTTCTGGGTTTGACCTCGCAGAAGTTCAGAAGTCAACAGATTACCGATACCAGACCGTTTCCTGTGGCTGATACGACACACTTGCAGTATTGGTTTGCTCTTTGTCAACACTTCGTCACGTGACCTGTCAAGTGAATGCAGTATGTAGGTCAGCGTTGTTGACATTTTTACATTAGACATTACAGAGTTTCACAGAACAGTTGGATCAATTCTTGTCAATGTTAACAGGAAGACAGTATTATTGAACTAAGAAGTCCTATTTTCATCGATGGATCTTCTTGTTTTCTATATATGAACTTTAATATTTAAGGCCAGAATATATATTTCAATAAAGTGGCAGTTTATTTATTTTACAAGAATAACTTTGCCATTACTGTAAAACTGAGCCTATTTTGCAACACATTATACACACATGATATATGTATTTATGATATGTTACATGTTATTTGTTTGTATAGTATGTTAGTTTATATGTCAGCGGGTTGTGTTTAAGGTTGGGCGGCGTCCTCACAACAGAATATCCCACGTCATAGAGGGTCCGTTGTGGGCGTTTTCTATAGGTGCAATTTTCTTGATTGAAAATTTGCTTGCGACAACTGTTGCTTTTGTGTTAGCTGTGAAGTCTGTAATTATTGTTATTTTTGTAATATTTCTTTGTTCTTTAGTTTTGTTTTGAATTGTTTGTAATTTGTTGGTCTACCCTTTTCTATCTTTCAGTTCTATTCACAATTTATATTCATATACTGTGACGTCATTTGTGTTGTTATTCTTTGCAGATTCAGTGATTATTTTCATTGATTTCCCTATTTGATTTATTTTGATTTCTGCAAACGTTTTCGTATTGTCAGTCCTATTTGTACTTTATGTATTCTGTTGGTTGACATATGTTTTATATAGGTATATTTCATAAGACACAATTGCCTGTGCACTGCACTTGGATTATGGTATAAACCAGTACCTGATTATTATTACTGTTATACAAGACCTTATTAAGGCTTGTGACCCACAGATATTGGGATAGTATACTGATTAATCAAGTCATTAAGAACTTGTGGTATTATTATTGTTTCAGGTGATTAGTATTATTGTTAGACACCATGTCTACATTAGAATACTTCATTATACAAGGGAAAGCCCTTGATAAGACTGGTCAACAATTAGAAGAATGATCAGTTGCTCAATATGACAAAGCATTAGCTGCAGAAGAGAGAAAAGCTCTGGCTGAAGAGAAAAGATTAGAAAGAGAAGCTGAGGCTGCTGCTGAACAAAAGAAATTGCAGATGCAGGTGGAGCAAAGGAGATTTGAAGCTGAACAAAAGAAATTAGAAAGAGAAGCTGCTGCTGAACAAAAAAGATTAGACAGTGAAGCTGAACAAAAAAAATTAGAAAGAAGCTGCTGCTGAACAAAAAAGATTAGACAGGGAAGCTGAACAAAAAAATTAGAAAGAGAAGCTGCTGCTGAACAAAAAAGATTAGACAGTGAAGCTGAACAAAAAAAAAATTAGAAAGAGAAGCTGCTGCTGAACAAAAAAGATTAGACAGTGAAGCTGAACAAAAAAAAAATTAGAAAGAGAAGCTGCTGCTGAACAAAAAAGATTAGACAGGGAAGCTGAACAAAAAAGATTAGACAGAGAGGCTGAAGAAAAAAAAGCAATAAGAGAACATGAATTTGAGTTAGAGAAATTGAGATTGACAAGTATGATTAATGTTAATCAGGCATCTAGTGGTAATGGTAAACCTTCTACTTACAAGGTTAAGGTTCCACCGTTCAATCAGTCCAGTGACGATATTACATTCTGGCTGGATAGATTTGAACGTTCTTGTCGTACACATAATGTGGATAAATCACAATACGCTAATCAATTAGCAGAAAACTTGAAAGGTGAATCTTTGACTAGATTATGCCTTGTAGGAGAAGCAGATAAGGATAATTATGATGTCATTAGGGCGGCTTTGATAAAAAAAATACCAGCTAAGTGAGGAAGGCTATCGCCTTTTGTTTAAGACGATGGTGCCTGAGACAGGTGTAGAATTCTCAGAATTCACTGCAAAGGCACGTCTCACAGTTGATCGTTGGATTGAGCTTTCCAAAACAGAAAAAAAACGTATGAAGGACTTATGGATTTGTTGCTCAGAGATAAGATTATGTCATGTGTTAACAAACCATTCCTGGAATTTATACATGAGCGTAAACCCAAATCTCTAAAGGAAATGGAAGAATATTGTTCCCAATATGTCACTGCACACCCCGACGTGACTTTTGGCAACACTAAGATTAAGGAGGGTATGCCAGTTGCTTCAGCAACACCATACAATCCCAATTATTCACACAGATTTCAGGGACCTCAAAACAGATTTGATAAAAAAGGTAACCATAATAGTTATCAAAACCAAGGTAACCAATCATTTCAGGGTTCTTCTTCAAAGAACTGGAGACGAGCTGATAGCTCTCGACACAGGGGTGGTCATAATTATAGGAATTTCCGTAGAGGAAGTAATTATAGAAACTATCAGGGTTATCCGTCTTGGAGTCAACAAGATCATAATTACAGAGATACTCATTATAATGAATATGATAATGGTAACCAAGGGAACTATGACTCAAACCCAAATAGGGGTTACAATAGAGGTAACAATAACTACAGAGGTGATAATAACCGAGGTAGATCTCAAAACAAAAGACATAAACCACATTTTCAGGCAAACTCTGCACAACAAGAGTCCCATGAAGCCTATAAACAGAGTAAAGATAATAATGATGCTAGTAATATGGCATGTGCCGCTTTTGATTTTGGGAGAGCATCTCAGTGCCCCCAATGCAAAACGTTATTTGAGCCAACCACGGTGTCTACTTTAAGCTGTGGCCATCCTCTTCCTGCTCTTCCGGCATCAGTCGCGCATGATGGAAGAGGTTCTCTTGTCTTACATAAGGGTTTAGTGAATAACAATCCAGTCTCTGTGCTATTTGATTCTGGATGCACCACAATTGGTGTTAGGCAGTCACTCGTAGATCCTTCCCGTGCCACTGAACAAGTAGTCAAATGTGTAACATTTGGCGGCACATTAGAGAAATACTCTACTGCTATCATTAGGATTGCTACTCCTTTCTTTACAGGAGATATACACGCATGTCTTCTTCCGAATCCGATCGCTGACCTCATCATCGGTCGCATTCATGGAGTCAAAGAATGCACTCCGCAACAAATTTCCGCGTGGGAAAGGCAAAACATGCAGATTGCTAACGTTGTAGTCACTAGAGCTCAGGCTCTTAATATGCCTCAAACTTCATCTACTGAAGATAATGAAGTGCATAACCAAGATGATCCCTTGGTAATTTCTCGTGACTCGTTTATAAAACAGCAAGAAGATGATCCCACTCTGAAGAAATTCTTCATTCTTGCAACTAAAGGTGATCCGAATAAAGACACAAGTCGTAAATCGTGGATTACAAAGAAGAATGGCGTACTTGTACGTATGGTTCAAGACTCCATTACGTCAAGTCATTCTCAAATCCTGGTTCCCAAGAATTTGAGAGTTAAAATTTTGCAGCACGCTCACGACTCTCAGTGTGCTGGACACATGGGTTTTTCCCGTACTAAGTCAAGAGTCCTTGCGGCTTTCTTTTGGCCATTGGTAAACAAGGACATACGGATTTATTGTCGATCTTGTAAAGTATGTCAGGAAGTTAAATCCAAAGGTCCACGGCATGCTGCACCCATTCAGGCGGCGGACATTCCTATTCGGCCGTTTCAAAAAATGGCCATAGACATTATTGGTCCATTTAAGATCAAGTCTGCCAGAGGACATCAGTTTATCTTGACATGTGTTGATATGTGCACACGTTGGCCAGAGGCTATTCCTCTGAAGAGCATTACTACTGCTGATATTGCAGATGCTCTTTGGCTTATATTTTCTCGTTTGGGTTTCCCCGGAGAGATATTGTCAGACCATGGCACCCAACTAATATCAGATACCATGTCTCAAGTAATGTCTAATCTGCAGATAGATAGATCTTTAAGTAGTATCTACCATCCAATGTCTAATGGTATGGTCGAACGCCTTAATAGAACACTTAAAAACTTACTAGGGAAGATAACTGAGGATCATACTCAAGACTGGGACAGAGTTTTACCTGCGGCCCTCTTCGCTTACAGAGAGGTACCCAATGAACATACAGGATTTTCTCCCTTTGAACTCGTCTTTGGCGCGCGTCCGCGCGGCCCTATGTCGTTGCTTCACGATCTCATAACATCTGACAATATTGACGATGACACAAAGTCATCCTACGAATATGTCATCGCGTTGAGACAAAAGATTATCGAAGCATGCAAATCAGCAACTTCTTCTTCTGAATTTGCGAAACAGAAGGCAAGGCAATTTGCCAATAAGAAGAGATGCTTACGACAACTTTGTCCTGGTGACAAAGCATTTGTATTACTACCTTGTAGGGAAAACAGATTACTTATTTCTTGGAAAGGTCCGTACGATATAATATCGAAAATTTCCGATGTCGACTATATTGTCGATATTGATGGGAAGCATAAAACCTTCCACATCAATATGCTTACTGAGTTCCATGAACGTCCGGATTATTTGCAACCCATTTTCCAAGCAACGGACAATTCTCCAGTACAACATGGTCATTACTCATCACTGTCCGTGATACAGGATGAGGAAACAAGTTTTTCAGATGTAAATCTTCCTCTTCCAATGATCCCACTTCATTCTAGTGAATCATGGAAGAACGTTACTGTCTCTCCTGATTTGTCTCTAGGAGAACAGCGACAAGTTTCAACTATGTTGCAAACATTTCAGGATGTACTCACTGACATCCCTGGACAAACGAATGTCATTGAACATGACATTGTTCTAACTGACCATACTCCTATTAGGGTTAGACCTTATCCTATACCTATACATTTTCAAGCACAGGTCGAGAAAGAGTTGGATGAGATGATAGATTTGAAAATAATCGAACCATCCACCTCTGCATATTCTTCGCCGATGGTTATTGTGCGTAAAAAAGACAATAACATACGTCTTTGCGTTGACTATCGAAAATTGAATCAGGTAACGAAGTTCGATGCTGAACCTATGCCTTTACTGGAAGAACTACTTACTCGACTCTCCAAATCTCATTTTTTCACTAAACTTGATTTGTCTAAAGGATATTGGCAAGTTCCTTTATCTGAACGCGCCAAACCTCTCACGGCTTTTTCAACACCTAGAGGTTTGTTCCAATGGAATTTTATGCCTTTCGGTCTTATGAACGCACCAGCTACATTCGTACGCATGATGCGCCGAATCCTATCTTATCGGTCAGATGTCATTGCATATCTTGACGACATCTGTCTTTTCAGCGATACTTGGGAAGATCACTATTCAGGGTTAGATGAATTGCTGTCTACTTTGCGCGAGCACAACCTGACAGCGAAACCCTCTAAAGCCTATATTGGTTTTAGCGAAATTTCTTTCCTAGGCCACCGAGTTGGTCATGGTTTCCTAAAGACAGAGGACCATAATACTAGTAAGATACTTAACATCTCAATCCCTAAGACTGAAAAAACAGGTGAGAAGTCTGTTAGGTCTTATTCAATTTTATGGCAGATTCATTCAGAATCTATCCTCTATCATGGCACCTCTTTCAACACTTCTAAAGAAAGGTTCGCCTAATGTGGTCCACTGGTCTCAGGAATGCCAATGCTCTCTGGATAAGATTAAAACATTGTTTTCAACACCACCTATTTTAGTGCTACCCACTAAAGATAAAACATTCGTTCTTCGTAGTGACGCTTCATCCACTGGGATTGGAGCGGCACTAATGCAAGAGTACTCTGGAACTCTGCATCCTGTAATGTATATTTCCAGAAAACTTAATGCGGCAGAAAGGAATTATTCGGTTTTAGACCGTGAGCTATTAGCTATGGTTTGGTCGATCCTCAAACTACAGAGATTCCTTCTGGGCGCACATTTCATAGTAGAAACCGACCAAAAAGCTCTTACTGCTATACAGAGTAAGAATTTGAAGAGCTCGAGGTCTACTCGATATGCAATTGCTCTTCAACCTTTTCATTTCTCTGTGCGAGCTATTCGTGGATCAGATAATGTGATGGCAGACATTCTGTCAAGATGCCCACATGATTCCACATAACTATTAGGGCTTAGACTTCTTGATATGTCTAGTTCTATAGTAGTTCTTTTTCTATATCATGACAGATACAAATTTGTAATTTAATAATATAATGATTGTATCACTACATAGCGGTTCATTGATGTTTATTCACCGCTGTGCTTTGATGATTTTTTCTTCATAAATCATAAATGTAAGATATCTAATACGAAATGATGGTATGAATTTTTTAGGCATTGTGTAATTGCCAGAATTGTATTATACTTTGATGACACCTTCCTGGAAAAATTTACTTATAGAGAAATAATTTCTCTCAGTTTATGAGACACATTCTCACCAGTCGCTCCATAAGTCGACTTAGCCTCATATTAGGCGTTATATGTATTCCTGATATTTTCATCTGCGCATTATTCATGCGTTGTGAGCCTATTGTACGTTGCTCCTAGATGTATTTCAAAAAGAAAAAAAAATGTTCCATTTTTTTTTTCCCGGGAGGTGTGGTAAGACTGTTACGTGCAGTCTTTGATATCTTACAATATTATACATTGGTATACTTGTTATGTTCGCAAATATTTTGTAAACAAAATAGATATTTTTTTAGTGCTTAAGGGAAAGTCATTATTGAGTTACTTCCCTTGAAAGTTGTGCCGTCTCTTTCGATCGAACTCCGCGGATGAATCCAGTTTTACTGCGATTTATTCTTTGTTTGGGTAGTAATAGATTGTTCTTGCTTCAGAATATCTATGGCCTGAATTTATGTGTATTGTTTGTCTGTGTAGGTCGAATCTGTCTTATATCTGTATATCTTTACATATCTAAGTCGAACTATATGTTCTGTTGTCTCTAGAGAGGTCAAAGGCTGTTCGGCGGATGTGTCGCGAGAGAGGTGTGTTTTGGCTTCGCCCTGATGATGGGCTGTGTTTTTTCTATGTCGGCTGGACGCCGGGAAAAAAAGTGATCTCAGTGGTTTTTGGGGAAAGTGATAGTCATCTAGACCTATCGTGTATGCTTTACCCCAGTGTTCATTCTTATTGCCAAGGAATGGCAAACTCATATTTCTGAAAACCAAGGTAATAAAGATACTCTTTTGAACTCTCGTACGAAGCCACCGTTTTTCGATAGGGATGATTTGTACGTCTGAGAGGATACATCTAACTAGATGGGAAAAAAAAACGATTCTGATTCCTAGCAGCACTATATCCTGTAGAATGCAGTCAATTGTTCATGATCAAATCTACAGAGCAATGAAATGTTTAATGAATGACTAACTTTAGGACAGATTCATTATCTGTATCCAAACGTGAGTGACAGCTCACGAGTGAAGCCATCTTGGAACCAAACATGTAGTGACTTTCAAGAAGAGAAAAGGGATGCCCGTATTATCGCTTGATTAGTCCAGAGATCACTGCTACACATGAGAACCCATTGCTAGCGGTTCAATATAATTATATGGAAAAACCTGTGCTGGACATTATGTTAAGGAATCTTCGCTAGGCGAGATTAGGTCTAGAAGCCATCTTGGATATTGTTTATAATCTGACGTGCTTTGTCAGTAAACTCAGTTGATATATATATATATGGGCAATACTGAGTGCTTGGCTACTGACAGTCCATTATACTATTATTCTACATGAGTGCCCATGTAACATAACATTGCAAGACCATTTATCCACTGTACCATGATGTATTATGCCAACCTGTGATTTGTCACTATCTGTGCTGTCGAGTGTGTACGTCCAATTAAACTTTAGTAAAGGTACACAGTCGTTGGTGTCGATGACTTCCAGCCATACATGAGTGTGAGAAAAGAACATTTGTCAACACCACGAACTCTTCCTATCATTCGCACATTATACACTCCATCTATGTCTACACACCACTGCGTAGGTCAAGTTGACATTCCATACTCGAACCACGAGCAACACAACAACACAGTATTTAACTCTGGTGATGTTCGAGCGAGCTTCAGATTTCTCAGCATGTCTCTTGCTCAGGGCAAGGGTCTTGTATTAAGAGTTTATCAACTGATGATGATGATGTCTGCTTCCATCCACTTATATTTATCATTTGGTGGACATAACTAATAAGAAAGAAAAAGATCATTATCAGTCTGCCGTAGGCGAAATGAACGTTTTGCCCAAAAATTGCGTTGATGAAGCTCCGCCGCACGGTGGTGGAGGTGCAATGGTGTGGGGAATGATCAGTTACAACGGAAGGAGTCAATTGGTGCACATTGAATGAATCTTGAATGCGCAACGATACGTCAATGAAATTCTTCGACCCCATGTCCTTCCACTTTTGGCTGCCCAAAGGTCTGTGTTTCAACAGGACAACGCCAGACCCCATTGTGCACGGTTGACCACGCAGTTCCTGACTGCCAACAACATTCTCACCCTTCCCTGGCCATCCCTGTCTCCAGACATGAGTCCGATTGAGCACCTGTGGGATGAGCTGCATAGATGTGTTTGTCGCCGAGACGTTGCTCCAGCCACTCGTCGTGATCTGTTCCAGGCACTCCAGGAAGAGTGGGCAGCCATCCCACAGGCCCACATCAGACGTCTGATCGCATCCATGCCCAGGAGATGCCAGTCGCTGATCGATGCAAGAGGAGGCCACACACCATACTAACGGGAAAGCCCGTACGCCAAAAAACTCTCGTGACCCAGATGCAAAAGAACTGTCAATTGATTGGTTGACCCCTAAGGTATTCTTGTGTGCAATTTGAACAATTAACTCATTAAATTAAAAAAGTTATTGAATGTCAAAATTATGGCTATGTGTGTGCCTTCAGTAGCTATGCGTTTTTTTTTTTTTTAACAGTATAGAATAGGAACAGCCTATTTGTAAGTTTTATTTCTGCCGCACGATTTGTTTCCTGCAATTCCATCGACAGTGCGGTAGCACTTCCATCGACAGTGCGGCAACGATTCTATCGACAGTGCGGTAGCATTTGCATCGACTGTGCGGTAGCATTTCCATCGACAGTGTGGTAGCATTTTCATCGACAGTGCGGGAGAAAAATCAAGCTAAATGATAATTTACCGAATGATAAGTTCACTTCAACAAAAACAAGATCCCGTTCCTAATTTATGAAGTTCACGAAAAAAAGTGAATTTCATTAAGCTGCCACGTGAGTTAGCAAAGGAAAAGTGGAAAAAAATATATAAATCATGGGGATACAGCACCTTTAAACGCCAGCGGGAACGGGGTTAATATGAAGAAAATCCCTAGCTTACATTTTTTTAAAATTATTTTCCTCTCTATCCATAAGAGATCTACCAAATCGTCCCCACCCGTGTGTTACCGGGGTCCGAAAGGGAAGCAAAGAATAGTAACACTGTTCACTTCCATGCATGTCGTAGAAAGCGACTAAGGAGGGTTGGTCATGGGGCTGGTTACCCCATCCTGTAAAAAATTTAAACCACAAAAACTTCAACAAATATGGACAAGTCAAATAAAGAAAATAAAACACAGCCATCCAAGACAGGGGAAGGTCCTCTTGCAGGGAGGCGTATGATGTAACACAGAGAAAGCCGAAAGGAGTCTGTGTTGCTGACTAACCTTCTTTCTTCTAGGAGAACTTCCAGATTTGGCACCTGGAATGTTCGGACATTAAACGAACAAGGGAAAGTGGCACAAGTAGCAGCAGAAATAAGGGAATATAAAATCGAGGTTCTGGGAATGTGTGAAACAAAGTGGAAGGGGGTAGACAGGAAGAAACTCATCACAGGTGAATTGGTGCTGTCCTCAGGACATGAAGACGAAAGTTCACGCCACAGTGAAGGGGTAGCTCTTATGTTATCTAAAGAAGCACAGAAAGCACTCACTGAATGGGAAGCTGTTGGACCTAGAATAATAACAGCCACTTTTAAAACAGCTAAAAAGAAAATACATGTAAATGTCATCCAATGTTAAGCACCAACTAATGACAAAGAAGAGTCGGTGAAAGAAGCATTTTATACTAGACTACAGGAAATTATGGATAAAGTAAAAAGAAGAGACATCACAACTTTGATGGGTGACATGAATGCAAAGATAGGTTTAGTCAATACCGGATTTGAAGAAGTCATGGGAAAACATGGGCTGGGAATATTGAATGAAAATGGGGAACTATTCTCAAACTTCTGTGCTTCAAATCAACTGGCTATAGGAGGAAGCATGTTTCCACATAAGAGAATACACAAGGCAACATGGATATCACCAGACCATAGAACAGAAAATCAGATTGATCATATATGCATAAACAAGAAGTTTAGATCATCATTGCAGGATGTAAAGGTATATAGAGGAGCAGATGTGGCATCAGATCACTATCTTCTGATAGCCAAAGTAAAAATGAAACTCAAGAGATATGCAACAATGCAAAATTATAGACAACAATTTAATGTAGGACATCTAAGAAATCAAGAAACAAGAGACAAATTTGCGGTCACAGTATCCAACAAATTCCAAGTGCTCCAACAGCTGGAAGATGTAGAGAATACAGAAGCCTATTGGCAGCAGGTCAAAACTGTATGGAATGAGACATGTGAAGAAATACTGGAGAAAAGGGAAAGACAACAAAAAGCATGGATAATAACAGAAACCATCAATAAGATAAAAGACAGGAAAAACAAGAAAGCAGATTTAAACACAAGCAAAACCAGAAGTTCCAAAGCCAAGGCTCAAGAAGTGTACACAGAAGCAAACAAAGAAGTAAAAAGAAGTATCAAAAGGGACAAAAGGATGTATATTGAGGAGTTGGCAAGAGAGGCAGAAGATGCTGCAGCCAAAGGAAATATGAGAGAACTGTATAGCAGCACAAAGAAGCTAACAGGGAAATACAAGCAAACAAGTTGCCTCATAAAAGACAAGAATGGGAAACTGCTCAGCAATATACAAGAGCAAATGAAGAGGTGGACAGAATATTTTGGTGACCTTCTCAATAGATCAGCTCCACAAAACCCCCCAGACATCCAGCCAGCAGAAGAAGAGCTACAAATTAACGGTGAAAGACCAACGAAGGAAGAAATAAAGAAAGCCATAAAACTTCTAAGAGATGGAAAAGCGGCAGGACCTGATGGCATTCCAGCAGAGGCCATCAAAGCAGATATCGACTCGGCTACAGAGATGTTATATAAATTACTTGGTAAAGTCTGGGAAAAGGAAGAGATACCAGCAGAATGGAAGGAAGGATAACTGGTTAAGTTGCCTAAGAAGGGACATTTACAAGAGTGCACAAATTATAGAGTAATAATGTTACTATCAGTGCCAGGAAAAGTATTAAACAGGATTAACCTTGAGAGATTAAAAGAGTCCATAGACAAGAAACTGAGAGATGAACAAGCAGGTTTTCGACAAAACAGATCATGTACAGACCAGATAGCCACTTTGAGAATAATAGTTGAACAAAGTCTGGAATGGAATTCACCACTATACATCGGATTTTTTTACTACGAAAAGGCATTTGACAGTGTAGACAGAGAATCACTTTGGAAATTGATGAGGCATTATGGAGTTCCCCTGAAGATCATTAATTTAATAAAGAAAACATATGAAGACATGACATGCAGAGTTCTTCATGAAGGACAGCTTACAGAACTGTTTGGGATAAGTACAGGAGTGTGACAGGGATGCCTCTTGTCTCCATTTCTTTTCTTACTAGCAATAGACTGGGTTATGAGATCATCGACAACCCACAACAGAAATGGAATCCAGTGGACTCTGATTAAGCAGTTGGATGATCTGGATTTTGCTGATGACTTGGCTCTTCTGTCCCATAAGCGTAATCAGATGCAGGACAAATTGAAAACACTCGATGAGAGGTCACAGCAATTGGGTCTGAAAATACACAGGGAAAAGACAAAAATAATGAGAATAAATGCAGGTAATGATAACAGGGTTGAACTTGAAGATTCACCAATACAAGACTTGGCTTTGGGAGTGGAGGGTTATGAATGAAATCGTCCCATGTCTTCTATTGGTAGATCGTGTGACGTGTGATGGAAAAAGAGTCTACAGTATACTCTGACAGCTTATTGCAACCTAATAGCTGCCCTCTGATTTGCTAGCTAAACAGGCATATATACCAACTGTCTATTTCTGCAACGTACCATTTTGTCCCGCCTTCTTTTCTTTTAACACGTGCTAACGAAATGTTTACAAACTGTGACCTGTTAGTCATAACAGGGAAGCAAATCAGGCTGTATTTACCTCGTCCCGTCACGCGAGCATCTGTCAATCATAATAGTTCTCAGACAGGCAAGCCTGTGGGAGAGACAAAAACACAGACCATTTTGAAGTTTCGTACTCAGGGGAAGTTAGAAAACCCTGGACTCTTTGATCTTCAGAAGCTGGCATTCTTGAAACCCGCTAGTCAAACAGAAAGTCTTTTGATGCTGATCGAAAACTCCCGACGAGAAACCTCATCGATCGACCGTGAGTCTTTTATCTTGATACGCCTAGCTTTTGAATTTTGGGTCTCACCGGGACGCGAAATTAACAACATTAGAAATCAGAGAAATTCAATGATATATACTGTCGTTTTCTTAACCCCAAAATCAGTTGTCAGACAGAATTTTGAATAGTCTAGCGCAGTCCTAGAACCAGTCTTTCATGTTGGAATATGGTGTACTAGTGTTCGTGGAGATTTTCATTTCTGAATTTTCTGGTAAAAGGATAATAGTGCTAATGTTTTAAGAAGTGATAGCTTTTAACATTTGTTTTTCACTTAGATTTTTCTCGCCAGTAAAACGAGTAAAATAAAGTAATGCGTAGCGATTTCATACCAGATATTCTATTACAATGTTAAATCACGCCACCCGCATACCTTAGACCGTAATGGTGTTAACAGTATAGGCAGACGCGACACTTAATCTCTACAGGAGAGAGATAAACCCGATGGTTTAGCTGACTGGACTTATAGGCAATAAAGCGACTTATAGGGGGAGTCTAGATTACACGTTATATTTCATGTGTGCATATTTGTCATTATAGAGTCTATTATTTTTAATACCATACGACGAACTAACAGACGCCGAAAAATTTAAAAGCTATTTAATGACAGGCGATCATTGTTTAGGTAGCGCGTATGGAGAGAGATTAAATAATAATTAACATTGTACGCTGAACGCCGGCGTGAGCAGGGGCGGGCGAATTAACATAATTCAGTCTGACCGAACTCAGCGCCAGCGGCGTCTGCTAACTTGTAGGCGTAAGGAAACACCGTGTGCCTTTTAAATTTAATCAGGACTGACGGAGTGGAGAAGAGATCGTCTTGTCCCCGTCTGTGTGTAGATATAGGATTAGCTTATTTTTTTTTATAACTGTTTCTTGTATTCTTCGCAGACCTGATCACAAGGGCGGCCAGCGGTCTTTTTCTTTTTGGATTTGTTATTTTCTCCTTTTCTTGGCTTGTGTGTCACCGATTTTATTTGTAAACGGGCACTCGCCAGAGAGTATTGGAGGACAATACATTTTTAACACTGGACTTACCAAACCCAGATTTATATTTTTACCAGCCACAGTAGTGAACATTATTTTATCCCGACTCCTGACAGTCGTAATTCAAGGGGGGTATACCTCTCTAAATACCTACGCTATGCAGAATCGGCGCTTTTAATACAGAGTTAGCCGTTAGAAGAACCATCATCATCATATGGACATTATTTTTAGCAACCAGATGTTTCCCAATACTGGAAGTATTTTTCCGTTAAAGAGTGAACCTCAAGAACTCTTACAGTTTTAACTATTTGTAATAACACTTCTAGGAGAAGCACAATATTAGGCGTTCACCTCATTAACTAATTTCTGGGGATGGACTGGGGCCAATTTGGATCTGCAACAACTGGGGTGACAGAATATTAAGCGAAAATAGATAATATATTTATGGAGTAATTCTATTACCAAGGGATATTACAGACCTTCCATACCAGGCAATTAGGTAAGAGTATGAGAGTGGCCACTGCTTGAAAGAGTGTGCGAGTATTTTTCTTGTTTGCGGGAAAACTATCCATATATCTGATTTGTCTAAAAAAAAAGTTTGTTTATTTTACTGGGTCTCACAGAGTAATATGGTGCTAACCTTCAACCTTTGGGTTAATAATTTTAGGTTTTTTTTCTCCATTCGGGGAGGGTGCACTTTATCTGCTTTATTTCATATGCATGTAAATGATTCTTTGATCTGTTCCTTTAGATATTTTGATGTTGTCGAGCTTAAATGATAATAAACTACAAAGAAACTTACCTTTGTGTGTTCGTCAGACCCATACACATTTATCCATAGTTTTTCACGTTTGTGTGTCTTGTTGTCACATAGCTGTGTGGGTGTAGAGAAACTTATCTATTCTTGATAGAGAGGTAAAAGCTGTCTTGCAACAAAGTACAGTCGTACGGATAGGCTGGACAAGGCAACCTAATCACTCCAGAGACATATCTTTCCCTAATCTACCACCTGTGAAAAATTTATTTCTATACCTTCTCGCGTATCTGTCGAGATCCACTCTACTCAGACTGGCAAATTAAACAATTAACCTTCCGTACGACAGATCGCGACTACCGGAAGTCGACCCGTGCCGTAGAGGCATAGACCATCATAACCTTCTACGTATCTCAATCTCTAACGTTCTGCATCGTTTCTGTTGCCGGTCTTTTTTTATCCCATGGTGTCTAATTATGCATTATCTTTTCTCACTGTCTTTATCTCTCTCTCTCTCTCTCTCTCTCTCTCTCTCTCTCTCTCTCTCTCGGCGTTCCTCGGGGCTCTATTCTTGGGCCTCAACTTTTTGCCATATACATTAATGACCTTCCACTACACGTCGAGCACGCATCCTGTGACCTATTTGCTGATGACTGTACTGTCTACACGAGTGATACAAGTTGCAACACACTCGAACTATCGTTACAAAAAGATACAGACAATCTGATTGAGTGGAGCATCGGAAATCGCATGCTAATTAATATAATTAAAACAAAGTGCATGTTAATATCATCATCATCATGTGACGTATTCTTTCCAGAACGTTGTCTCCATTACAGCTGCTCTGAACGCATCACGATTCTGGGCAAGTCGACCTGCATCAGCCAAAGACAAGTTCAGACTCTCTGTGATGTCCTGGGTCCACCGTCGTCTAGGTCGACCCCTTCCCCTTTTTCCAGGGACCATGCCTTCCATCACTGTTTTTTCCAGACTATTATGTCTTTTTGTATGACCGAAAAATTTCAGCTTCCTTATTGCGATGGTATTTAGGAGCCAATGTTCCTGTACGTTTAGTGAGTGCAGTACTTCTCTGTTGGTCTTTTTTTCTGTCCAGGGTATTCTCAACATCCTTCTGTAGCATTTCATTTCGAATGATGTAATCTTTTTTGCAACTGTTTTATTGAGTGTCCAAGTCTCGCAGCCGTATGTTGCTACTGGGAATATACATGCTCTGATCAGTTGTAACTTTGTTTCTTTGCTTGTGCCTTGCCATAGGTTTTTCATCTGTATTAGTTTATGTGAAGCAATTGCAAGTCTTCTTTTAATTTCTACTGGACAGTCACCAGAGCTGTTGATGATTGATCCTAAGTATTCGAATTCATTAACACTTTCCAGTTCTTCGTTATCAATTTCAATTTCTGGTTTGGTCTTTACTTTGTCTGTTGTCAAAACTTTGGTCTTCTTGGTGTTTAGGTATAGATTCTGGGCCTCGCTGTGTTTTTTGGTGGACAGAATTAATTGTTCAAGTCCTTCTGGGTTGGTCGATAGGAGGACTGTGTCGTCAGCATATCTGATTTCCGGGATCTGGTACACGCCGATGTTAAATGAGTCAAACTCTGTGTGTTCTTGGTCATCTCTTATGTTTCTCATGATATTCTCAGCATAAATGTTAAACAGGTAAGGGGAAAGGGTACAGCCTTGTCTTACTCCTTTCTGTACTTCAAACCATTCTGATGTTTCCCCCTCTACTCTTACGGCTGCCTGTTGTTCTTGGTACAGCAGTGCGATGAGTTGTATAAGGTGGTTTGGAAATCCCATATTTTTCATAATAGCCCATAACTGCTGATGTTGTACACAATCGAAAGCTTTGGTGTAATCAATGAAACAAGTATGTAGGTCAACGTTGAATTTTCTACACTTTTCTATGATGATCCTCATGTTGAATATATGATCTCTAGTGCCTCTACCTGGTCGAAAACCCGCCTGTACTTCGTTTATTTCTGTTTCTAGCTTTTGTTGCATCCTTTTCATTATGATTTGTAATAGTATTTTGCTGGCATGGCTTATAAGAGCTATAGTTCTGTAGTTTGTGCACAGTTTCAGGTTGCTCTTTTTTGGCAAGGGTATGTAAATTGATCTTTTCCATTCCTTGGGCCAAATTCTGCTTTGCCAGATCTTGCCGCATAATGTATGGTATATACGAACGCTGTCTTCTCCTCCTGCCTGTATCATTTCAGCTGTTATTTCATCACAACCAGGAGATTTTCCACTTTTTAAGTGTTTGATTGCGTTCCGGACTTCCTCTATGGTAGGTTCTCGTTCACGTTCCGCTTCATTCATGACGTTGTTATCTGCCGCTTTGTTTATTTCCGTATACATTTCTTGACAGTACTCCTTCCATCTGTTCAGAATATCTTTACGTTCTGTTAGAGTGTCGCCTTTCTTGTCGTTTATTGCTCGAAGTGATGATTTAAAATTGCTGTTCTTCAATGTTCTTACTTCAGAAAACATATTCTTACTCAATCCCTGTTCGCGCATTTCCTCTATTTTCCTGCAGGTGTCGTTTATGTATTGTTGTTTGTCTTGTCTGACTCGTTTTTTAATCTGCTTTGTGTATTCCTTGTATAACTCCTGATTTTCTGTATCTTTTTTGGACTTCATTTTTCTTCTCTCTACCACCAACTTCAGTGTTTCTGTTAATATCAACTAGACAAAAATTACAAAATTCAGAGAAAACAACACTTCAGATCTATATTGGTACCTCACTAATTGAAAACGTTATTGAACATAAAACTCTAGGAATAGTCGTTGACCAGCATCTAAATTGGAACTCACATGTTCATGCACTGACCAAGCAAACGGCACAGAAAGTTTACCAGTTAGCTAAAATCAAACATTTCCTAGATGAAGATGCACGAAAATTGTTCTATATATCTCACATACAAACAAACCTTGACTATTGCTCCACAATCTGGGATGGTTGTTCTATGTCCAACACAAAAAGACTCCATTCACTACAAAAGCATGCAGTGCGTCTAGTTTCTGACAACTGCCAAACACAGTGTGTAGATATATATATATATATAAAGATCTCAAAATACTGCCTCTAAGAAAGCGCTTTCTGTTCAACAAAGCTAAATTTGTTCACAAAATCCTGTCACAGAATGCTCCAACATATCTGTGGCAAATGTTCAAATACAATGAAAGACGCAGTCAACGCCTTTGTAGCGTGATGTTTTTATTGGCTCTAAGATCAGTATAGTACTGACAATTACAGAAATAGACTTTCTGCAGAAAATGGTGAAGTCCCAGTGTCTGAGAGAACTACTGGTATCACAAATTAGTTACGGCTGTGAATGATCTGATCTCGAAAAATTTGTAGAGAGGAGACAGTCATAAAAGGCCACCCCGCTGTGTAACTAACTGTGATATTAAAACAAGGAAAGAGATTTCACTTAACAATTATAAAATTGACAAGTCGTTCAAATACAATTTCCTTATTATTTATTTAGTATATACACTATCTACTCTTGTGCTGAAGGGTGGATGTTGAAAAATGAAATGCAATGGATTTGTAAGTTTACATAGGATTTACAAATATATATATATATATATATATATATATATATATATATATATATATATCTATATATATATATATATATATATATATATATATATATATATATATATATATATATATATATATATATATATATATATATATTACAACAAGTTTTCCAATTATAGGAAACAAATTTATATCAGTTGGGCTGTTAATTATGTATCTAAAATTTATCAGCTATGCTGTTAATCTTGTCTCTTACTACGCTAAATCACTTTTTCTTCCTTGACCGTTAAATGCTCACAATTGCGGATGGAAATGGTACTAATGTGTACTCATCTCTTAGAACAGTTCTGTCCTTCCTAATTTCTTGCACACAACACCCGCTGATGATCGTTTCGTTAGCCCACCAAGACTGAGGGGGACTAAGGATGTAGCTCCGTGTGGTGGGTTTGGATGTTATTGATTAAAATATTACTTGTCTACAGAGTGAGGTCAGCTATGCAAGCCCCTGAGTCTAATAGTTGATGAAGTTTGTTCTCAGGGAACCTGACTGCTACCACCCTACGACCTCAATCTGCAATATATGTGTTAAGGTGTCTGGTTGTTATCTGGCTAGATGTCTAGGGTAATGCGATATGTGATGTAAAGATAATGACAACAACCACTAATGTAACTCAAAGAAAAGGATTAAACAAATCAGTGTTTAAAGTGTGAGTAACAATTTTTTACAATTTTAATTTTCTGTACCTCAATTTCTTGGGCACATAAATGTTTAAAACTCAAATAGAATGGAAATATTATTTACATTAATGTGAATCAAAACAAAAGACTACTTGTCTGTTTATATCATAAAATGTCTGAGACTTGAAATGTCCTGATGAAGCACTGAAATATATATATGTGTCACTATTAGGAGGAACGTAGGTGTTCATCACTTCAAGAACGCTGTGTTGATATAATACTGGAGAGAGTATGTCAGGTGAAAACTCATGAGCCCATATATGGTTCTTATCTGAAAGTCTTGGTGCACTGTGGTCTTTCTTCCACCACGATAGTAGTCACGACTGCAAAGTTTAGACACGCTGCAGGAATCTTCAACGTCTTTTCGCAATCAAATTCTCCCTGCCTCACACGTGCAGATACAATAAGTCTGGGATGGCTCACCGAATATTTGTACATGGAACCCTGAAATTAAGAGGATTAAGGCCTCCTCAGTATTTCAAACATATCTCTCCTTCCCTAATCAACTAAGCATTATCAACAGTTTCGAGATCAGAATCAATGGCTACATAAACAGCTATCGTTCCTATCTGATGGGGTGACAGCTTCATACTCAGGTAAATTTCAATCATCAGTTTGATACATTCTTTTCATAGGAAACTTATAATTAATTTATGAAGTCATGTGAAAACACTGTGACTTAGTGAAGACGGCCAGTGGTTTTCTGGCCTACCAATTATAATAAGGTCATATTTTATTTCCCACTATATCTTTTCATTCTCTCCCAAAGTTTAAGAAAGCCTTCCTAGCTTTTAACAGAAATAGTAATCTTCCCTACTATCCCTTGTGGCATACACAAAGTGTTGAGTTTGGCGCCTTTCTGGTTTAGCCTCTACCCATCAATTCTGCACACACATTCAATAATACAGATACATATTCAATAATAAGGTTTACATAAATTTTCATCTTACCGCATCAATGAAATAATGTACAATTTGTAGGTTAACCGGCGATCAATGGACACATTCAGATCGCCACTGGTACAGAACAGCGAAGGCACTGTTCATGAATCCCTTGCTTCTGATGATAACACTACTAGTTAAATATTTTTCTTCGAGTGGCAACTAACGCTGGTTTCAAATCGTTTTTATCACTACTGTTAGTCTATTCTGCTACAACCAATCGAATTATGTTATGCCCCACTTGTCTTTTTTTTCAAAATAAATTACACTTTCAAATTGGTAACGTTCTCCCTCCCCTATCGTTCTGTTCAAAACGAAGCAACGCGTTTGAATTTCATTCGACAATATAACTCTACAGGAAATGAGAGCTTGTCTGTGTGTTTTTCACTACCGTCTCCCTATCTAAGTGTTTATACATTCAAACTGTTCTGCTAGTGAACGGGGTGGTACGGGGTTTGTAATGGCTATGCACCACTTTTTCAAAATCTGCCAGCAACAAAGTCACGCACGCTCGTTAGTAAGCGATGCCTAGAACCACTGTCTTCCTCTCCTTCCGTCATTCCTCCGTTTTTTCTTTTCTCTCACTCTTTCTTGGACGAAACACGCCTTGGCTATCAAAATGTTATATTTCTCTCCAGTACAATCACTGTGCTCCTGCAAAGTTCCAGGCAGCTGGATTGACTCGAACATACGACCTCAGGTTGGATGACACGAATAAAACCTGTAACCAGTAAAAATAGGGGCTAATTTCTGTCATCAAGCCCACCTATTTTCTAGTGTATATGAGATGAACGTGTCTCAGGTGTCTGCATGTAGGATGAATGACAACATGGCTCAGTATGATTTAGCAATAGCGAGACAAGACAGGTGTCTACTTGCAAAACATTCTTTCTGATAAATTAATACATGAATACATCCAATAATATAAATTCAATACATGAATACTTCCAATAATATAAATTCAATACATGAACACATCCAATAATCTGTACATCTTGATGTGATACAACCGTTTCCTTCCCCCTATAATATAGCAGGCTTTCTCTGACAAGTGCTATACTGGCTGGTTCTGATTGTCACGAAATTGGTTTCAAGTCATTGCAAATGAGTTCAGTTAGATTTATAAACCCATCTGCGATCGAGTGACCGCTTTCAAAATGGCGGCGTATCAGCGAAATGTATATCGGACAGAGGGAATCGCCAACGATAAATAAAAACAGAAGGGAATCCGTATGAAAAGGATTTTACATTTCAGTACAGGGAAGGATGGTGTATAACTGCATATAAGATGGAACGGTAGGAAGTTCTCATTTACGGAGATATATGCGTATTTCGGCTGCCCACAGTTACGCTAAAAGCATGTAAACCCACTTCTGTTCTAAATATTAAAATCAACAAATAACAGTTTGGGAAATTACATGGATAGGAAGATAGAGTTTTATCAGCTGTATAAAACTAGATAAGATGGAACAATATGGATATTAGATATGCCGAGAATGATATAGGCAAAATTTCAGTCGACGCACAGATCGGCCGAAATCACTGTTCGGGAAGGATTTTTCAGGTTAGGTTTAGGCTGTGACGTCGGTACTCTCCGATACGTCCGCGCTTTGCGTATAAGTAGCGGATCGGTAAACTGAGAGAGATACACAACGAAAGAGGTTTGAGCCAGACTGGAGGCAGAGTTTTCGCCACTATCCATGAATTGTGAGCGGATCGCCAGAAACATTTTTAAGTCCAGTATCTGAAGTCTGAGGGTAAGCGAAATTATGATAACTACCGTGTATAATATTTGTTATTTCAGGTTCATATAGAATTCACAAAATATGCCTGTATAATAGTCATTGATATAATGTATTGTATTTTTAATATGATCTAACATGTACATTGTGGATGATTGTTGCTTGTACAAAAAATTAATCACAAATAGCCCCACAGCCTAATGAAGATATATTTATCATATTGCTTTATCGCTTACGAAGATAAAGGCAGTCCCATGGCAGAGATTGTCATAGGGAAATGAAGTGTTAGAAACTTCATCATGGAAGATCCCAGTTACGAGGCTAAGGTGACTAGTCACCTTCCTCGCTGCCTTTGCCTTCCCTAGTTCGAGCGCACAACTTTGTACCCATTTACAGCTGGTAAACTGGAGTGTTCTACAGCCAGTTTCAGTAGAAAGCAACTTGATCACGTGGTCACTCACTTTCTTTATTTATGTATTACTTTTGTGTAGATGCTAAGGATAGCATCAATATTTGAATTTGTACTTGATATGATTTGGAAGGATCAAGTTATAGCATATGAAGGGATGTATAGGAGCGGAATAAACCAGATGATGTTTATTACTGATATGTTAATATTAATTCGGTATAATTGAAATGATGTTACTTGCTATGACTGTATAACTTTGACACCTGATGACTGACTAGTTTGACTTATGTGCTAGTCAGTTACACTTAAGTGAAATGTTAATATTAATGCTATATCACTGAAATGATGTCCTTACTTACTATGATTGTATAACGGTGACATCTGATGACTGACTGGTCTGACATCTGTGCTAGTCAGCTACAAGTCTAGCCAGATACTAGCCAAGGCTGATATGTTGCAGGTTCCATGAAATAACTCAAACCAGACTGTCCAGTATCAGAAGCCGGTGCAGTTCATCCGAGGCAATCCCACAAAAGTGCAGGACCCCAAAGAGTGAACTTCAACTGGTCATTGGCATCCCTACTGTTGGGCCTACCAAGTCTGATATCAGCAAAGGACAGTTTCAGCAGTATCAAGTTGGAAAGATAAGTGTCCTGTTTGACACTGACCACCTATACATGTGAAACAGCCAATAGTTGAAAACAATAAGTAACCATACAGAAACTCAGTCAACTGATGACAGTTATCCTTAAATTCAAAGGACTAATAACAGTGATTTCAGTAACTTTATTATTTAAGATCTTGAAGTATAAACAGACCATAATAGTAATTGTGTGAATACTTTTATATATATATGTATATGCTCTTTTCCAACTAGTAGTAATAGAATATTAGTGTAATTATTAAACTATTTTAACTGTACCTGAGGATTTATTCACTTCTTCCATTTGTGGTTTCAGTGAATGTTCATTTTACTTATCCCCTAGAATATAAGTAATCATAAGATAGTCATAGGGAGGAGACACCTTAAATCCTGGTACTGCTTCTTACCAACTGGGCCAGGGTTTTTACAGTCTGACTATTTTTATGATAACAATACACCAGTGCTTATTTCTAAGACTGGGGTATTACTTGTAAGGTCAGAACTCTTTACTGGCATACTCTTACATATAAATAATTTTAAATAACCTCCCGCTACAGTGGGGGCTCGTCTGCGGGATATATCTTTGATATTCCTGAGCCATCTTTCTATTTCTGCTGTGTAGGAAATTCTCTTTTTTGAACAAATTTTTTTTTGGAAAGAGTAAACATAATAGGAAATAATTATATTTTTTGTAGGAGTACCATTGAGTGCAGATAAGACAGCTGTTTCATATATGGTGAAGTCAGTTTAATTAACTTTAATTTTAAATAAGTTAATTATATTGTAGTAAATTAGTTTGAGTAAGATCGCTTGCCCTACTAGACTACAGATACATCATGGCTGACTTGGTCAAATTTAGGTCTGCTACACTGCAGGTGGGAAAAGAGCTTGGCATGGATGGTGACGCTCTGATCCGGTATGTCACGACGGAATGTGAAAAGTACACCGAGAGAGAAGCAAAGCAATTGGAAGCAGAAAGAGAAGCCAAGAAATTGGATGCAGAAAGAGAAGCCAAGAAATTAGAAGCTGAGAGAGAAGAAAGGAGGTTACAAGCAGAGAGAGACCATGAGCTGAAAATGAGACAGCTTGATCTTGAACTTCAGGCTGGGACTATCACCCATGGTAATAGCTCACCTCATTCTGCGAATAGCTCTTTTCAGAACACAGCAAATGGGGCCATGAACTTCCACCTAGATCCATTTGTTGAAAAGGAGGACGCAATTGAGTCGTACCTGGATAGGTATGAAAGGCTAGCCTCTACATATGGACTGGAAAAGGAAAAATGGAGTCTAAAGTTATCCCAGGGATTGAGAGGTATTGCAT